>JAWRVF010000253.1:0-421856 GCA_036785485.1 Physcomitrellopsis africana
GGACCTTTTCGTATTTCTAAACAAATTAATCCAATTGCATATCGATTACGCCTACCATAGTCTATGAAGATCCACCCTGTATTCCACGTGTCTCTTCTTCAACCATATAAGACAGTGAACATACCAAGAAGAAGACAAGTGCCACCTCCTCTTATAGAAGTGAACAATAATGATGAATTTGAAGTGGAAGAAGTCTTAGATTCAAGGCGGCGCCGAAATAGGTTGGAATATCTTGTTCACTTACACGGATACGATATTAGTGAGCGCACATGGGAACCAGCAAAAAATCTGGCGAATGCAACGAGGAAGGTGGAGACCTTTCATCAACAACATCCATCGAAACCAAGATGAAGACTTTCCCTATAAAAGAAACAAGATGTAGGCAAGATAACATTCAACTTTCTATCCTTGTTTGTAGCTTCTTTGTATTTTGTGACGCTAAGGAGATGGAGAATCAACAGCCAACGGATTTGACTCAAGAGCCTTCATTTGCTGACTTACCGGACGAGACATTGCGATTGTCACAACCCTCAAGACGACGCAATCGAGATGAAGATCTTCAAGAACGACATGTTCTTCCTCGAATAGATGGCGAGATACAACGTGTTTGGTATCACGACCTTAGAAGAGATTCACGATGTTTGGTGATTTTATTGGAGATAGGAACAACTCCTGATGGTATTCCAGATGTGATATTTGAAGGAAGTTATGAAGGTTACAACAAAGATCAAATAACAGGGTGGTCTTCTTGCCCTGGAATGGAACACTATCGATGGCTGAGAGGACCCATCAATTACCTTCGAAGAAAACAAAGATCAGAGTATGTGGCAAATATTATTCGTCGCATTTTAGACTTTCTACACATGTAATCACCGCTCCTCGTGGAACTCGTCCTTGAAAGAAGGGGTAATGTCACGGACATATACATAGTTACTTATATGATCAGATAGAATTAGATAAAAGAAGGTAAAAGCAGGTTAGTTCCATAATATCTTTAGAAAAACTTCTTAGAAATTTCATAGACGCTGCTTTGACTTTATAAGTGTCCATAGTAGACTTTTGGATTGGAAACTTGGTCAATAAGTTAGCCACATATCGCACATGTTGGTAGCTTGAAGACCAAGCTAAATACGTGGCGAACATATAAGAAACTTGCCCTGCAAGTTCGACACGTGTCTTGTAAATTGGATACGTGTTGGAGGTCCTATAGAACGTTGCTACTTAGCTCTTAGGTAGATAGTATAAATAGAGACAAGAGTGAAGCCTTCTTCATTCTTATCAACTCCTTTCTTGTTTCCAGTCTAGTTCAAGGGTCTCTAGTTTTTTACTCTTTTGGCATTAGCCATTCCAATTTCTTTTTAATATATATACTTCTTTATATTTATTTTTTTGAGAGAGGTCTCACTTGTTTATTTGACTTCATCCAGTTATTGTCCTTGACACATGCTCCAACGAGCCTGACGACGATTCAACACGCGTGCTAATATGAAATACTCGAGGTTCTTGTGATCCGTATACACGGTGACTGGACTAGAAGCGCCTTCTAGATAATGATGCCATTCTTGAAAAGAATCTACAATTGCAAGAAGTTCTTTATCGTGGATTTTGTAGTTGATCTCTTGCTGCCAAAAATTTCCTGGAATAGAAAGTTACTAGATGGAGTTTGTCATTTGTTCCCATTTGTGCCAATACTGCTCCCAAAGCAAAGTCAGATGCGTCTGTTTCCATACAGAATGCCTTGGAAAAATCAACACGATACAAGATTGGTGCAGAAGTAAAAGCTATCTTCAAAGCTTCAAATGATACTTCTGCTTTTTTACTCCACTTGAGCTTGTCCTTACAAGTCAAACATGTAAGTGGGGATGCAACTTGAGAGAAGTTCTTGATGAAGATTCGATAGTAATTGGCAAATCCTAAAAAACATTGTACATCCCTTATTGTTTTTGGAATCTTCCAATCCATGATTGTTTGGACTTTCTTAGGATCCATCATGAGGCCATCATTTGAGATGATATATCCTAAGAAGTCAACTTGAGTAGTGTGAAATACACACTTTTTCATCTTGGCATACAATCCTGTTTCTTTGAGTTTTTGTAAGATATGACGAACATGTATTTCATACTCTTCTACGTTTTTAGAGTAGATTAAAATGTCGTCTAGGTAGCAGATAACAAAATCATCTAAGAATTCATGAAAAACATCGTTCATGAGATGTTGGAAAGCAGCTGGTGCATTTGTGAGTCCAAAAGGCATAACATTATATTCGAAATATCCATACCTTGTTCGAAATGCAGTTTTCCATTCATCTCCTTCTTTAATGCGAACCAAGTTGTATGCTCCTCGTAGATCTATTTTTGTATAGATCTTAGCTTGATTTAGTTGATCAAGAAGTCCAGAGATTAAAGGTAGTGGATACCTGTTCTTGATAGTGATCTTGTTAAGTCCCCGATAATCCACACACATTCGTAATGATCCATCTTTTTTCTTCACAAATAGAATTGGAGCTCCTGCAGGAGATTTGGAATGGCGTATGAAGTTCTTGGCCAGATTCTCTTCAATATACTCCTTGAGTTCAGCCAACTCATTTTGTGATAAATTATAGATTGGTCCAAAAGGAGGCTGAGATTCCTCTTTGAGATCAATCGAACAATCATATGGGCGATGCTCCGAAAGAATATCAGCATTCTTCTTCTCAAAAACATCTTGATAATCTCAATATTGGCTTGGAATGCCACTTGAAGCCTTTCCACTATCAGAAATGGGTGTTGCGTAAATAGCAAAAGTTGATCCTTCTTTTGCTGCGTGTATAAAAGCTTTTGCACCTATAAGTACAAGTTTTACTGTACCAGGCTTGTAGCTTTTTATTGGATCGATAGGATGTTTAATAATATCCTGGAAAAAGTCAAGTCTACCAGAATTCCAATCTATTTGAGGATTATATTTTTCTAGCCATGACAAACCTAGAATAATTGGATTAGACAGAGATTTAATTATGTTAAAGGTTACATAGCTATTATGACCATCTATGACTTCTACATGTACGGGTTTAGGTTTCTGTACTAAAGGTATTTTACGATTCTTAACAAATTGTTCATCTAGAAAACATGCTGAGGCTCTTGAATCTAATAAGGCAGAGGCTCTGTAATTTTTTGGTCCTAAATATACATCTATCATAAAACAAGGAGAGGGTTCTGAGGAGAGAATAGGACCTTTACTGGGAATTGTACAGGGTTCCAGCTGCACGGTCCCTATTGTAGCTGGACAAATTCGTTTTCCGACATGTTGTCTTCTTTGACAGCCGTACTCCTCATTTTGTAGTTGCGACGTTTCTTTGGACAATGTTGAGCAGTGTGCTTAGGTTCTCCACAATATAAGCATAATCCTTCTTGACGACGACGAATCTTTTCTTGTTCAGTAAGAGGTTTAAAACGTACCGTATCAATTTACATGTCTTCTACTTCCGAATGTACGTTTTGTGAGGATGTTGATGTTGCCATTGAATAATAACGTTGAGGCTCCCTTATACGACTCTCGGATTAAAACTCAAAAAGTTGATTGTCACACTTCACAGCAAAATCAATTGCTTGACTCAATGTCTAAGGATCAGGTAAATTGAGCATTAATTTTTTTACCTCATATTGTAATCCGTAGAGAAATTGACTGATTAGTGCAGCATCATCCCACTTGATGTCGGTCGCTAGTTGTCAAAATTGTGAAGCGTATAATGACACTTATCGATTGCCTTGTTGTAGGATGCGAATCTTGTTGGTTGCAACACAAATTGCATCATGTTCTCCATACATTGATCAAAATTCCGCAACAAATGTCTCCAAATTATCCAATATTGGATCACGTCGTTCAAGAAAAGATGAAAACCACGATAAGACAGGACCCGAAAGTTACGTTCCAATAAACCTAACTTGAGATCTTTGCGTAGGATAACTCTGAGGTTGAAGTTCGATCACCAGTTGTACCTGATTGATGAATCCTCAAAACTTAGATCTTATGCCATCAAACTTCTCAAGCAAATTGATTTTTGATTTTCTAACGTTTGAACGGTGCTCCATCATCGGTGAAGTAGCATGGTTTGGTGTAGATATTGACGTAGCTCTAATCATCTCTACATCTTCACTTTCTGCTAATCTTGATGCTCCTTGTGGTGCATTGCAAGCATTAGTTCTCTCATTTGCTCTTGCATTTGTGCCATTGCACTCTTCATTTCCGCAAGCTCTGCCATGATAATATAATAGAAAGGAAGATGTCTACTCTTACTTCAAGAAATACGGAACACACACTCAAAAGAAAAAATTCTAGAAACAATATCAGTTTAGAAGTGGGTACTCCACAACTTCTAATATGCTTATGTCTTATCAAGAGAAAGGGATAATCCACTCTTAATCAAAAAAAGACAAAGCTCTGATACTGTATGTGTACTCTTGTCAATCTGTCAAGGACAATAACTGGATGAAGTCAAATAAACAAGTGAGACCTCTTTCAAAGAAATAAATATAAAGAAGTATATATATTAAAAAGAAACTGGAATGGCTAATGCCAAAAGACAAGAAAACTAGAGACTCTTGAACTAGACTGGAAACAAGAAAGGAGTTGACAAGAGTGAAGAAGGCTTCACTCTTGTCTCTATTTATACTATCTACCTAAGAGCTAAGTGGCGACGTTCTATAGGACCTCCAACACGTATCCAATTTACAAGACACGTGTCCAAGTTGCAAAACACGTGTCGAACTTGCAGGGCAAGTTTCCTATATGTTCGCCACGTATTTAGCTTGGTCTTCAAGCTACCAACATGTGCGACATGTGGCTAACTTATTGACCAAGTTTCTAATCCAAAAGTCTACTATGGACACTTATAAAGTCAAAGCAGCGTCTATAAAATTTCTAGGAAGTTTCTCTAAAGATATTATGGAATTAACCTGCTTTTACCTTCTTTTATCTAGTTCTATCTGATCATATAGGTATCTATGTATATGTCTGTGACACTTATCCTTGTAAATATTTTTCTGGCATTACAATCTTAAATTAAGTCTTTTAAATTTTTTTGTATTTTCTATTAAATATTTTAAAACCTTAAAATTTTAATTGAATTTTTTTTATTCTTAGCTATAATTTTATTTATTATTTAATTATTTTAAATTTATAAATTATAAAATTGAGATCTTCAATCCATATATATATATATATATATATATATATATATAAAGAAGTCTAATTTCTTATAATATTAATTTTTTATAATATTTTGGATAAGAAAATTTATCTTCTTATTAATCTTCTTATTAAAAAGATATGTATTGGTATTTTATTATTTTAGAGTTTTTAATTTTATCTTTGTTTTTGAATAAATTTTTTAAAATTTGCTTAAAAAATATCTACTATAAGATTATTATATTTTATAAGTCAAAATTATTACATGGTAGATTGTGATTATATATAATTTATTTTAAATTAGAATAATCTTGCTATTGAGAAGTCATTATAAGCTTAATATATAAAATTTTAAACATATAAATTTCTTTTTAAATATGAAAATATTAATTTTTGATTTAAATTTACATAATTTATCATGAGATTCATGAAAAAATTCTAATTTTATAAAAATTATATATTTTTTTCTTTAATTTAACTAACTTAATAAAAAGATATCAGATAAATAAAAATTATAGACTTTATTACTTCATACTATATTTGTTGCGTGTGTGTGTGTGTTTATTTATTTATTTATTTATTTATTTAAAACAATTGATTTTCATGATAATTTTTAATTTTTTCTAATAGCAATATATTAGATCATTTAGATGGAATATCCAAGAAATTTTATTATTTATATATATATATATATATATATATATATTATAAATAATTATAATTTATAATATAAAATAGTTTGTATCTCAAAGGATCCATCTTAAGATCTATGTATGATAAAAAAAAATTACTTTTAAGTTTTTTTTCTTGAGTTGTATAAAATATGTGATTTTATACCTTAGCACTCAATTAGATAATTTTTTTATTTTGAAAAAAGATCAAATATTAAAATTAAAAGATAAAATTTATAATTTATTTATTAGTTTAGTAATTAATAATCTATTTAAATTTGACTTAATCCATTAATTTTTTTACATGTTACATATTAAACTTTAAAAGAATTTTAATTAACAAAAATAATTCTTTAATTATATTATAAAATATATATTTTAATAATAAATAAATATTTGAAAATATATATTATAATAACATCTTATCTTCTATCCACTTGATTTTAGATTTATTATAATGGACAAATCTAAAGAAGAGGGGAGAGGAATGTGCAAGTGTAGTGCTATTATAGCATAGTATTTGCTATATTTGGAGAGCAATTAGAATATTATATAGAGAGTCTTCAAGAAGTTTAGCAACTCCATTTCATATCTTAAGAAAATTACAAATGTATATGTATCACTTATAACTTAGTGAAACAATTTAAATTTGTATATGTTTTTTTCTACATATGTAATTTGTATCTAATTTATTAGCAATATATATATATATATATATATATATATATTATTTAAACATTATAAATATATCTTATTTTCAAATTGACATATCAATTGAACATATCAATTAAGCATTATAAATATATTTTATAAATAGTAATCCTATTGTTTCTTCAACACACACATACACACACACGCAAAGCTGGGACTTGTTCCTCGTGTAAGGTGAAGGATCTTTTTCTTGTTCTTTCCTCTGTCCCCCTCCCCAAATGCTGAAGTATGTTTTACCAAGAGAACGAGGCAATAATGTAGATATGAAAATAAATATACATATATATATATATATATATATATAAATTGCATTTGTAGTCAAATTATCTTGATATTTGGGCACATATTCAAAGAAAAGATACCACTCAGTTTTTCCCTTACAACCGGATCCCGAGAAGCTGGTGGGCCAGTTTGATAGCCCCTCAAAACGAGACGTCCGTCCGTCCGTCCGTCGGGCTGTCCACGTTCGTTCACATCCAGTCAACGAAAAGGAGCGGTGCTGAGTGGGTAGGGGGAGGTCGGTGGGGTCCTGTCAGAGAATACAGAGCACAATAGATTCTGCCACCTCCTTTGACTTGGTCAAGATCCAATCTAATGGCGAATATGACCCCAGGTGAAACCCTAATGTGGAACGTGTGTGGGAAAGCGGCGTGAACGACTGGGAAAGCCGGTTCCCTCGCCACTGTGGCATTATTAACGCGCCATTTGTGGTCTTATTCCCTTTCTCGTTTATGTCGTCTTCCTTGTCATTGCGACGAGAAGCGAGCTTTATCCGCGAGTCTCTTAGAACCGAGAGAAGTAAGACTTGTTTTGCGATATGAAGTGCTGCTGTTGACTCTGTGAGGTTCCAGTGTGCCATGGTCGTGTCAGGAGTGTGATAAAACAGGAGCATCTTGACTTCGGAGAGTATCTGAGGTGTTAAGGAATCACGAAGTATGTGGAAGTGTAGGTTTCACAGAGCGCCGGTGGGAAGAGTCGTCAACGAGATTCCCCAGGAGTTTTAGCTACTGCTGGATCGTAATTTGGCGCAGAATTTGTGGCGTATGAGGATGTGGGAGAGCTTTCAAGATGTAATTTGGTTATTCAGGCGTGAGACGTGACCCGATTGTTGGCCGGCTGTCGTGGTTTGTCACTAGCGGCTTTAAAATGCCGGACCGAATATCGAACAGGTCGATCGAGAATGATTTAGAGGAGGCGGCGCCATCGACATCGTACGTGGTCTTTACCTTGTGGGATTATGTCCGAGCTGTTGTTTAATTTTGGGCGGAGTTTATCTTTCCGCTTTGTCACAATTTTTTTCTCACTTTGTTGGGTTGAAAAGATAATAGTAGTGTGACAGTGGTTTGGGCTAAAACTCCAGAGAGTTTTAGCTAATAGCAATGGTTTGGGCTTTATTTGTGACAGTGGGTTTCTATTCTTCTCTTTTGTTTACTTTTCACAAGCCGTGTAATCCCTTACGTGTGGATGGGTTGTTTTTTGAGATTGTGGAGCAAGCCCAACGAAGCATTCCCCTTCGTTGTTTTACTTGTGTGTCACAGTCTATCACGGTCGTTGTTCTGTTCTACACAAGACTAGATCTATGTTATGGATGGAGCGGATGGAGCATCTGTAATAACCTCGTTCATGTTCTGTGTGTTTTCACAGTGCGATACAGAAGGGTGGTGGAATTTCTGTGGCTCGCAATGGATTATCGCATATCGTAAATGTTCGTCCTAAATGTTGGGATGACAAGTTCCCACCTGCTAAGATATGGATTGGGACAATAAAATCGTATCAATTGGCACGATGCACTGCAGATGCTGTTTTCTACTACACTGGGGGCTACCCTTTTCATTTTAGAGATGCCAATTGGAATTTTCCACCTCTGCACTGTATGGGCAGATACGGTCAGCCTGAGGTGCTTACATGCAGGGAGATGTGCTTAATGTATGTCGAGTCCATCGCCAAAGGTATACGTTTTAGACCCCAGAGATTTGATTTTATACTTAAGGTCAAAGCTGTGCTTGTCAGCCCTGCATATCTCCGGCAGATAACGGAGTTTTTGGAATCCTTGAATTCCCCACACACTGCTCCCGCAACTCCAGTGAATCAGTTAACCGGCACGGCAATTCAACCTCCTCCAGAGGATGATGATGCGAACTACCATAATTGGAGTGAAATGGAAGTGGAGTTTAACTTCATGATGAAATCTGAAATACCCTCATCCAGTGAAACGGCATACGTTGCAAGTTTTGGATTTGATTCGGAAAACAATGTACAGAGTACGTGGGAGATCCTTTATGTTTCGTGGAACGAACATGACAAGAGTATGGAAGAGCCCAGTACTTTCTCAGCCTTTGCCGACTCTTTCGTTCCCCCGCCCTCTGAAAGTAAGCAATTTGAGTGAGCTATGATTGGATTTGTTTCTTTGATCGAGGTATCTCAAATGATTTTGCACTGACATCGCAGTTCTGGGTAATGTAGGAATTTGAGCACTACCATGAGGTGTCTCGGATACAGCAGTTTCACGTAAAATCGTTCTGAATTTTTTTTACCGCATTCATTGCAGGTCATGGATTTGACTTGGAGAACAGTCTACAGAGTACGCGGGCCACCTCTCATGTTGGGCGTAACGGATTTGACGAGAGGACGGAAGAGCCTAGTACTTCCTCAGCCTTAGCCGACCTTTTCATCGCCCCGTTCACTGAAGGTGAGCAATTCGAGTGAATTATGATTGGATTTGTTTCTTTGACCAAAGTTTTCTCAAGTGACCTGCCACAGTATTTCACTTTTGGGTGTCATGTACCCGTTATACCCGTTACCATCATGATTTGCGTCTAGCTAATATCATTGGTCGTTGTTTAATAGTATTTGCTATGTCAAGTACAGATGAGGAGGACCTGCGGAGCTTGGAGATGTATTGGCCGGAGGCTATGGCTACCAGCAATGACTTTATACCGAATATATGTAGCGGTGAGGAATTTTTTTGGGTTTCGCTATAGCTGCGGCATTCTCCTTTCAAATGCATGTGACTCATATTCTCAAGCTCGAATAAAGTCAAGAAGATGCTTCTACAACTTTAAAGCCTCACTGGGAAGCGTTTTGATCAGACGATAAGATTTTTTGGTTGGGTCTTGCAGATTTTATTGGTGATGTCTGCTTATACTTTGTGAACCGGTATGTACTGCAGGTTGGGATCAGTTTCGAGCGGAGCAATGGAGGTTTCAAGACGAATCAGATGGGAACTTAATCTCTCCGCTACCCAACATTTTGCAGTGCGCAATCCGCCAGTAATTCTTTTTTAATGTGTAAGTTCCTCCATGTGTCTCAACCATGTGTTTCTTTCATAGTGAAGATTTTTCCAACTAGAGTTGGGTTATTCCTTCTGACGCTGCTGATATAGTAAGTTCTTGAATTGCAAATATGTGGGTAGGGGTTAAGCAGCAGTGTTACCAAACCCAGCAGCGGTGGTAGTTGTCTTGCAGTCGGCCTGTGACCGGATCTAGTTCTTGTGCATGGAGGCTTTGGTTACAGATTGTCATTTGTTCGTGTTTTTTTTCCGTCAAGTTTCTCCAATTGTGCCATACGAAGATGCATGAACCCTCAATACTTCTTTGGTTATGAGCAGTCTATAATGTCTTGCATAACAATCTTCTCTGACATGTGTTGTATGTTTTGGTTGGAAAAGCAGGCAGCTGCCCCTTATTGCATTATCGTATGGCTGCATGGTGGAGTTATCCTTCAGTTTCCACTAGGTTTTTTCACTGGATTGAAATCAATCTCTGCCAGAAAAGCGGTTCTCGAATACAATTATTGCGTATAGATTGTACATATGCGTCAGCATCTGAACCCTTTATGAGCGGCACCCAAGTTATCCAGTTGTATATATACAGTTATTGAGTTGCTGTGGTGATGGTAGTCGTCGTTGCAGTTCAACCACAGAATTATGCATCTGCACATGATTTGAAGTTTTACTTTTCCTATATTGATGCCATAGATCCAATGAGCTTTCATTAGCAATTGAACTCTGGATTCCTTTGGGTGGTCTTTCTTCAACAGAAAGACTCAGGAAAAGACGTTTGCTGCTCACAACCACCAACGTAGCATGTAGATTCTTGTGAAAACTGTATCACCTTATTACTATTGAGCTCCCTCATTTTAATTTGTTTGGGACTGAGACCTGATCACATGGCTTTAAATTTCTGAACTGGATGTTGTCATTGGCATGATACATGCTTGAATCCTAGTTCCAGCCATTTTTGAATAGAAGCCATGGCCATCACAATGTAAAAATCTATTGCTATCACAGAAAACCTATTCATTTTTTTTTAACAAAACCAACTCTCAACTTTGGAGCCATTCCTGTGGCTACATCAAAGTCAAGTCTTTCGTTAGCTTTACTGGCTTTAAGTTTGCTTGGTCTTAACCTTTTGTTTAAAGTGAATGACCTTAACTTGAACTTGGCCTTAAACAGGACAGGAGTGAGAATCAGGTACTATGAACACCTTACAGGTTATCAATACTTTGTTTTTTCTATCCCCTATCCTTCTCCTTTTTCTGTTCTTCTATGTGTGGAGTCTTCTACCCATCTAAGAGGAGTGGCTTCCAAGTTATGTACGTGCCTTGATTGCATCTGGCACAGCCACCAATAAGGTT
Organism: Physcomitrellopsis africana; assembly: GCA_036785485.1. Taxonomy (NCBI): domain Eukaryota; kingdom Viridiplantae; phylum Streptophyta; class Bryopsida; order Funariales; family Funariaceae; genus Physcomitrellopsis; species Physcomitrellopsis africana. Next base: position 11,181 of record JAWRVF010000253.1, read on the forward strand.
AAGCTCTCGCTACTAGACCGCAAGGGAATCTTTCATTCAATAATTTCCATCCAACTTCCTACACAGTATGGTCTTTTTCCCACTTGCTTTGGTGCTGACTGGATCTTAGACCAAGTCTTCATTGAGATTTGCATCCAACAACTCGAATTCAGTTTTGTTTATGTGTAAGATTCCTACTATGATTAATTTATTAAATTTATTTGTTTATATTTTCAACAACTGTTGTAGTATTGTGCATTTTATAAAGTTTTATTGTATTTAATTAATTGTATTATATTTTGATATTTCAAAATATTATCATATTTTTTAAAATGATAACTTTTTTGATTTTGATTTTGACATTTTAAAAAAAATCTTTATTGCATTACTCAAATCAAAGGTCTTTAATTTGCACATTTTTCTATAGCTAAAATATTTATTGAAATTAAAAAAAATTGCATGAAGAAGGCATAGTTGTACATCATTTATACCTATAGTTTATTTATTTATTATTTAAATTCCATGACACAATCAATTCTTTTCTTTAATTTTATAAAAATATTTTAATTTAAATTAACTTACTATGACAATATATTATAATTTTGGAAAAAATTTATTATGAGGTGAAATGTTTAAAAAATCCAATATAATATAAAATAAACTATTAATAATTACTTTATTTTAATTATTTTATAATATAAAATATCATTTATCTAATATTAAAAAAAATCAATATTAATATTGATGTTTAGAGTAAATTCTAATGAATTATATTTGTGATATTTAAATAACAAAAGAAGATTAAAAATTATATTTTAAAAAGTAATATCATCAAAGTAGATTATTAAGAAAATTTAATAATTTTTAGAATAAATTTGATCTAAGATACATAGATGACATTTTAAAATTTAATATTTCTTTTTTAATTCATTCAATAATAATAGAATATATTTTAATAGCACCAAATATATTATTAGCTTTTATAAATATATTTATTAACACAATAGATTTATAATTAATAACAAAATATTTATAAGAAATCATATGTTGTGTAACATATATATCTATAATCTACTTGTATATGACAATTATAGAGATTTTTTAACTTATCATAAATAAAAACTCTATAGTTGCCATGTGCATGCAGGTTGTAAATTTGTACAGAACTTATATCAAATAAAGACAATCTTAAAAAAGTTTATGTTCTTATAAATATTTTATAGTATCTTTTATGTTTTTTTTTTGTTGCTTGTATAAAACAATGTGAGTAAAGTTGTCCTAAATGGCACTATTAGTGCCAAAGACTTTTTTATATATTAATTATATTATAAGCCACATTATTTGATAAAACATCCTCATAATTATCTATAATTTTAAAAAATATTTAATAAATAAAAATCTACTTCTAATAAAATTTAATTTTTTTATTAAAAAAATATACTTTTAAGCACATTTATGTTACAAATATAAAACTCATTCCAATAATTATCTAGTTAATATGGATAGGTAGAAGTAAATAAAAGTAGATTAATTTGATAATATCTTATAGAAAAGCTTCTTAGAAGCTTTATAGACGTGGTTTTACCTTTATACATGTCTATAGGTGATTGGTAGGTTAGAAATTTGGCTAATAAGTTAGCTACATATCGCACATGTTGATAGCTTATGGAACTAGCTAAGTATGTGTCACACATATAAAAAACTTGTCTTGCAAGTTGGCACATATCTTGCAAATTAGACACGTGTTAGAGGTCCTATAGAATGCTGCTACATAGCTCCTAGGTAGATAGTATATATAGAGACAAGAATGAAGCCTTCTTCACTCTTGTCAACTCTTTTCTTGCTTCTAATCTAGTTCAAAAGTTTTTGTATTTTCTAATCTTTGGCAATAGCCATTTTAATTTTTTTTGAATGTATATGTATATGTATTTTGTCATTTTCTTTTAATATAGATTTTACTAATTTATGTATCTTCTTTTAGTTTGTATCTTTGACAAATTGACAAGAGTGTACATAGAATATTAGAGCTTTGTCTTTTTTTAATTAAGAGTAAATTATCCCTTTCTCTTGATAAGGCATAAGCATATTAGAAGTTAGGGATTATTCACTTTTAAACTAATATTATTCCTAGAATTTTTTTTTTTTAGTGTTTTATCTTACAATGAGAATAGACACTTTTCTATCAATTGTATTATCATGACAAAACTTCTTGAAATGAAGAACACAATAGCACAAATGCAAGAGCAAATAAGAGAATTAATACTTACAATGTATCAACTCAATGTACCACCACAAGGAGCAATAAGTTTAGCAAGAAGTGAAGATATAGAGATGATTGGAGCTGCTTCAATGTCTACACCAAGCCATACTACTTCACCTATGATGAAACACTATTCAAACATCAAAGAATAAAAAATTAGTTTGCTTGAGAAGTTTGATGGCATAAGATCTAAGTTTTGAGGATTCATCAATCAAGTACAACTAGTAATTGAACTTCAACTTTAAAGTTATCCAACTTAAAGATTATAAGTTAGGTTTATTGGAATATTACTTTCAAGTTCTATTTTATCGTGATTTTTATCTTTTCTTGAATAATGTGATCCAATATTGGATAATTTGGAGATATTTTTAGTAAAATTTTGATCTATATATAAAAAACATGATGCAATTTATGTTGCAACCAACAAGATCCGTATCTTACAACAAGACAATTAATTAGTGATATTATATGTTTTAAAATTTTGACAATTAACAATTGATATCAAGTGGGATGATGTTGCAATTATTAGCCAATTTTTCTATGGGTTACAATACAAGGTAAAAGAATTGATGTTCAACTTATTTGATCTTCAAACATTGAGTTAAGTAATTGACTTTGTTGTAAAGTGTAACAATTAGCTTTTTGAATTTTGATGTGAAAGTTACACAAGAGAGCTTCAATATTATTATAATACAATGATAACATCAATGTCTTCTTAATATATATATTCAAAAGGAGAAGACATGCAAATTGGGGCGGTACATTTTAAACTTGTCACCAAACAAGAAAAGATTCATTGTTGTCAAGAAAGATTATATTTATATTATAGAGAACCTAAGCACACTGCTCAGCATTATCGAAACAAATGATGCAACTACAAAATAAGAAGTATGGCTATTAGAGAAGACAATATGTAGGAAAATGAGTTTGTTCAACTATAATAAAAATTATGTAGTTAGAATCTTGTATAATTTCTAATAAATAACCTATTCTCTCCTCAAAATTTTTTTTGTGTTTTATAATAGATATATATTTCAGACCAAAAAACCATAAAGCCTTTACTTTGTTAGATTGACGAGCCTCAACATGTTTTTTAGATAAAGACTTTGTTAAAAATCATAAAATATCTTAAGTATAAAAAATTAAACCCGTTGTCGTAATATGTGTAAATTTGCTCGAGAATGCTTCGGGCACCTGTCTAAGGAAGACAAAAAGGAAATGTACAACAATAAGATCCTAACAACTCTAATAGAATCCTAAATAATTTCTATTAAATCTTAACAATATTAATCAAACTTTGATCCAATCTTAAAGTAATTACAAAAGAAGAGTAAATGAATCATACATTAATCATAATAGAAAATAACATATAAAATACTAAATTTAGAAAATACCAAAAATAAAAATCTTTAAATCCTAAGTCAAATCTTGTTCAAATCTTAAGTCAAATCCTATTCAAACCATAGGTTAAACCTTAAGTCAAAACCTAAGTCAAACCTTGGTCAAAATCTAAGTCAAATCCTAAGTCAAATTCTAAGTCAAACTATGGTCAAATCCTAGTCAAATCCTAGTCAAATCCTAGTCAAAACCTAAGTCAAATCCTAAATCAAATCCTAAATCAAACCCTATTTAAATCATAGATCAAATCCTAAGTCAAGACCTAAGTCAAATCCTAATAAAAACCTAAGTCAAATCCTAAGTCAAATCCTAAGCCAAATCCTAAGTCAAACCCTGATTAAAACCTAAGTCAAATCCTAAGTCAAATCCTAGTCAAATCCTAATCAAATCCTAGTCAAAACCTAAGTCAAATCCTAGGTCAAATCCTATTCAAATCATAGATCAAACCCTAAGTCAAATCCTAAATCAAACCCTGATCAAGACCTAAATCAAACCCTAAGTCAAACCTTAGTCAAATCCTAAGCCAAACTCTAAATCTTAAATCAAATCCTAAATCCTAAATCCTAAAACAAATCCTAAATAAATCCTAAATCCTAAATCAAACCCTAAATAAACCCTAAATCCTAAACCAAATCCTAAACAAATCTTAAATCAAATTTTAACCAATTCAAATTAACCCTAAGAAATTAAAACCTTAATATCTAATGATTAGACTGTTGATCTTACTTAAACTTTGTATACCTTTCAATCTCTTAGTCAACAACAAGCACAGCAAATTTGAAGGAAATCCAACTTACCAAGTGGAAGAAAAATCCTAAAAACTTCTCAGGTGTTGGCCGGCCTCCTTTTCCAACCTTGATGCTGATCTTCTAGTCTTGATTTCTCCCTTTTCCACCATTCAATCAGTCTCAAATCACTCATGTGTATAGGAAAACAAGTCTAATATCCACACAATCAAAGTTTATTCCAATCCAACTGGCAAATTGCTCAAGATCTTAAAAATCCTAACTGACCTTCAAAACTTAATTTCCGAGACCTTGACCCACTGTAACCTCAATTACATACAACTTAACTATTAGATTTAGATCAAATTCATAGCACACATTAACAACAACAATATCCAAAAATCCACAAATTTTCAGCTATGGATCTGCTACAAAACTTTTGAAATCGCCTAAAACATCAACCCTATTTTATTTCACGAAATCCCAAGTTGCCAAAAACAACCCTGACTTTGCAAAGCTATTGCAAAGTCATTTCTTATCCAAATCACTCAAAATCAACTTGTATACAAAATCTTTCAAGTCCACTTTTTAATTCCAATCTTTGATCTACAAAAGCTTTTCCAGATTTGCCGTAGGCATGTGGTTTTGTGCCTTGGGGTCTGATTTCAATCCCAGCTCATAATCGGTCCTTTCTGAGTATCTATTTTGAGAATTTTGTAGTAAGTTTTTCTGAAACCTATTCTTAACTCCCTCCTATATATGCCTATATCATTTTATTTTCCAATCTACTTTGTTTTGCCTTACTTATGGCCTTATAAAGTAAATAGAAGCTTAATTGTAAAAAAGGTAGTATTAACATTCATTAGTTTTACTCCTTTTTTATTATTATCTATTTTTCTAAGATAATTTTGTTATAATATTTTGAATTAAGATCTTCTATAATATACTATTTCCACACTCTTTCACCTAATAGTTGCGTTACATCATGACATCCACCCCCCCTAAACCTGTGCATCTTCCGGCATGCACCAAATTTATTATTGTATTGATGTAAAATTCTCTTCATCTTGGTCAAATTCTTGATCTTCAATTTGCTCTTCTTCTTCCATCTCAACAACTCTTAATTGATTTTGTTCTTCATTAAAATAAATTTCTTCACTTCTTTGTTTAAATAACTTAATTCATTTTTTTGCTATAAGTATCTTCAATTCTATACCATTAAGTTGTCGTATTAAATATGTTCCATTTTCATATACTTGTTTGATAACATAAGGCCCAAATCATCTCCTTGCTTTTTTCTCTTGCTTCTTTCAACTTCTTTATAGCTACCTCAATGTCCTTAAATCTCTCAAATTCAATTGTATATAAGCCCTTTCAACTCTTTTTTCACAATCTAATGGTAGTAGCAATGCCTCTTATTTAACTATCTTGGCAATAGTCTAATACTTAGTTTCTACTTTTACGTTATATCTATCAATATATTCTTTTACTTCATCATAAAATTCTTTAGATTGCACATTTACTATCTTATCATCACTTTCAAAACCTAAATCCAATAATAATTGTAATTCACCTATGGTATCATCAAAGCCACTTTCTTCAAACATCTTCAATATGAATTCATCTTCATCAAGCACACCACATTTCTTCAACTCATATTCTATATTTTTGATGTTTTTCTTTTCTATTCTTCCAAAATTATTTATATTTTTGAATAAATTATATCCATCTTGTGATAAGGTAACAGCGGCCTCATCTCTTCTAATAAGCACAAAACCATTTCCCTTCTAGATTATGTGCAGTTGTTAATGCAAGTCTAATGCCCATCTTCCCGTATACGCCAATATTCTATAGTCAATTATCTCTTTTATCAATGCCAATATTTCTATTTACTCCACATATGCAAGTAGGTTGTAAATATCTTCTTTTGTACATAACCAAACCATTGGCGAGGTATAAATTTTGAAATAAGAAGACTTAAATGAAACCTCATCCTCATAGCCACATATATCTTGCTTGTATCTTTTGTCTTTTTCTTTTGATTCCAACCTCCATTTAAGATGTCTATGTAATCTTTAAATCTATTTCTAATATCTTTATATTTGAAGATTTTTAGATTTTCAACCTTTGAATTCCACACTGCATGATGAATCTTTTTCTTATCAAAATCTAGTAGTACCCCCAATACATTTGCATTATCCATATAACCTTGATCTTGGTCCAAAAGATTAGTAGTCATAGTTGACTTAATACCCTTACTTTTGATTCCATAATCTTCTTTTGCTACATGATTTTGTGAAATATCTATCATTTCTTCTTGAATGTATCCTTGTAAAACATCATAACCTTGTATTATCTCAAAGCATTGTATTACTTCATAATATTGAGAAATTTCATGGCCTTGTGAAATCTCATACTCTTGAAAAATCTCACAACTTTTGCCATAATCCTTTGTGGTTTCACCACCACATTTAGTATCATAACCTTGTGTAATTTCATAACCCCCTCCATAATTTTCATATAAAATTTCAAAATTTTTTTCATCCAATCCATATGTGGTCTCATAGCCATATGTAATTTGACTTTCATTATCATATTCATCTATAATTCCACCACTTTCCACATCATAATGATATGAATTCATACAACCTTCATGATTAGAACCTTGAATAGATCCATAATCCATCTTTTTTGAAGGCTCAACCTTAAATTCTTCAACATAATCCAAACTATTAGGTAAAGCATCCTCACCTCCTTTAAATATAGAAAATCTCTTTTTATCATTAAGAAATGTTCCATCCAAATTGCCGTCACCAACTTGCACAAACTTACTCAATATAGAATAGCCATAGCTTTCATTCACATTGTCGTTAGTCTCTAAATTCTTAAGCTCCATATTGCCTTCAAATTTTTGGATATTTTGGCCTTCCATACTAATAGTTTGAATAGAGTCTTTGTTCTCTCCTTCACCACTCTCAATATAAGATCCAATTTCTTTCATTTATAAAGAATTGGCTCCTCCTTTGAAGTCCTCCAATTACTCTTCTATTTCTCTTTTTTCAAGATTAATCCCTTGTATTGATAAAGATGATATAGAAGCCAAAGTAGAAGATTTCTTAGGCCATATTACAACTCCTTTAGCTTGTGTTCTTTGTTGCTTTGCTAAAACAATCACTGCTTCTTTCAACTCCTTTTAATTATTGATATTGTCAAAGATGCAAGTTAGCAGGTTAGCAAAGCATTAAGGAAAAGAAATCAAAACTAGAATAACTTCAAGAACAAAGAATTGGATGGACAAGAACAATAACTAGATCAAGAATAAGAAACTGAATTATTATTAAGAACAAGGTAATACTCTGGATTATTCCAAGATTTGTCTTGGCAAGACTGAGGTGCTCCTCAGTCTTGCCTCTTATTTATACTATGAGGCCATATGTCCTATTGGACCTTCTAAGAGTATTTTAGAATATTCTAGAAGCTTGAGGAAGATTTTGGAAGACTCTAAAAAGTCTACGGGGGATTTTGGAAGGTTGAAAAAGATTCTAGAGGATCCTAAGAGTATCTTAGAATATTCTAGAAGTTTGAAGAAGATTCTAGAAGATTCTAAAAGATTCTAAAAGATTCTCAAAAACTATAGAAGGTTCTAGAAGACTACCGCAAGTTCTAGTAGTGGCTTAAGTATGTCCGTTGTCGTACTGTAATTACTTACAGTATGTAAAAATTAGTTAAAATATATTATATGTTTATGAATCTAAATATGTATTAGAATGGTTAGTAAGTTAAATTAAAAATGGTTGATAGAAGAAACTTTATTTTATTTTATTTTATTTATTTTAGTTATGGTATTTAGTTAAGGATGAAAATTTAAGCTAGTAAGAGGCTAATTGGGAGGGATGAAATCAAGCCATGGTCGGATGAAGGCAAGGAATAGGGAACTTCATCCCTATTGGTCGAATACCATGCCCAATGGGCTTTGAGGAGGCTGCCTGCGACCTTAACAGGGGTTTTCGGCAACTTCAAAAGGAGGATTCGCAATTTCAGACGTAGGGTTGTAAATTTTAGGATTTTGGGTATAGTTTGAGAGGAAATTTTAGGCGATTTGGAGTTAGGGTGAAGAAGTTATACTTGTTCAAAGTTAAAGAGTGGATTTCATACATACTGTCACTCTTTTGGGATTTCGCGGAGTTGTAAGAGGCTTTTGGAGATCGGACGGTGTGGTTGGAAAGGTGATTTTAAGATCTACGTTTATTATGAAGGAATTCTTAAGTTTTGAGTTTAGACAAAGGAGATATGAAGAGTTGAAGACAGCGCATCCAATTCCAAGGCAGTAAGCACATTATGTTGTTAATAGTTATGCTTTGAGCCATAACTTGAGTTTTCAGACGAAATTTTGGCTCAAACTTCTTGGAGAATGTGAAATTTTGTGTTAAGAAGCTATACATACAAATTTCATGGAATTTTAGCTTATAGTTTGTGAGATATGAAGAAATTTGTATGCGGGTGTATAAAGACAAGGGTTTGAAGTGATTGTTAGGGTTTTCAAGATATCTCAAGATCCGCAATGAATTTGCAATTGAAAATTGTTGTAAAGGTTGATAAGAATTCATCAATACTTCATTGAAAATTTTACCATGTTTGGATAGTCGGATCAGGAGATATGAGATGTTGAAGTTTGAAAAAATTTCCACATAAAGATATATAAGGTTTTAGAAGATTTTATCATACTTTGGATGTTGTTAGTTACTTGAGGCTTATGTATTTGATGTAATTTCTCAAAAAGGAAAAATACATATATATAAACTTTGGGTTTTTCTCATTTTTGAAGCTTAATTGAGAAATTAGTGACAGCTAGAAGCCCAGCGCTTTCTTAAGGCAAATTCTCTCTACCCCGACACCGTGACATCATCCTCCCTTCTAGCGACGAGTTTCACGAGGAGCCGAAGCAATTTGATAATCAAATCATATGCGTAAAATTCTAGAATTTGTCGGAGTAGAAAAGCAATATATTCCGTCTTTTGTGCGTTGGTTATCGGTTCAATAGGGCCCTTGAGATGGCGTCGATGACATCCAGATATGACCTCTGTTAGACCAACATCCCATCTAAGAATTTGTTCTTTGTTGCGACCTTCAAAACATCCTCCAAATATAATTTCTAGTCTACCTGGAATCACCCTTCCAACTTCGAGGAGTATTATCAAAGCTCAGGCATTTGAATGAAGATTTTTGTGATGAGGCCGTATTTCCAAAGATTCCAAGCGTGGCCTTACTTGACGTTGGAATACTCCTTCTTCATCTTGTCCATGTTCTTCAAACTTAGCAGATTATGAAATTTGTAATGATTTCCCAACTGCTTATATGCCAAAAGAGTCTTCTGACTCTTGTTCCAACAATTCTCTTGAAACGCAAAGATTTGACATGATAACTAATAAGCTTCTAACAAGATCTATTCTATCCTAGGAAAATACAAGTACAGGTCTTGGTGTGGCTCTCCCTTTTTTATATTGGTCTTTTGTTGTTGATAAGAAGCATCATTTAGAAGCCAAGAGATGTTATTGTCCACAAAATCTTCAATGACCATTGAATCTAGGTTTTTTAGGATATTATTGATGGAATTGGTGAACCTTCTTAGATGCATTCTTAAGGTTATCTGAGGGTTCCCATGTTCTTTTGCTAATTCCATAGTCCTTTCGATGGATGAAGTATTCCAATCATCCATGTCTTATACGTGAATCCAATATTTCATCCACCTCGTATTCAATCTCTTGATTGACTTTAATCGGAGCTGGTAGTAGAATGGTTCTTCCAGCAATATTTGATTTATAATAGGTTTCTAAAAGCGAGACATGAAAGACTGGATAAATGTACATGCTACTTGGTAGTTTGAGACAAAAACTTACTAGATTTACTTAGTGTAGAATTGTAAAAGGTCCAAGTCTTTGATAGTCTAATTTTTGTGATGGTCAATTTGTTTGTATATTTCGTCGAAGTAACCAGACACGATCTCCTACTTTGAAATTTGGTTGGTTCTTGCAATGAATGTCTGCATAGTTTTTATATCGATCTTGGGCTATTTGTAATTGGAATTTCAATTCTTCATGGATGGTTTTTAAATAAGTAGCTTGATTCTCTACAGCAGGGCTTTTTACATCTTCAATTTGGAATGGATCTGCTCAAAGGTGGTATCCATAGTTTGAAAAGAATGGAATTTGCTTTGTTGAAGAATGTTGGGAGTTATTGTATGCAACCTTAGCCAATGGTAGAAAGTGCGTCCAATCATCTTGTTGGTAATTTATATTGCAACAAAGATATTGTTTTAAGATCTGATTTACTCGTTCTATTTGACCGTCAGTTTGAGGATGATAAGTGGATGAGAGGTTGATCTTGACTTTTAAAAGCTAAAATAATCCTCTCCAAAAGTTTGATACAAATTGTGGTCTTTGATCTGAAATAATATCAATTGGAAGGCTATGTATTCGGTAAATATTATCAATAAAAAACTTGGCTGTTTCCTCCCCGGAAATAGTCTTGTTGCACGGGATAAAGTGTGCCATCTTGGTAAGACGATCTACCATCACAAAAATTGAATCTTTTCCATTTGAAATTGGGAGGTCTGTAATGAAGTCCATAGATAACAATTGCCATGGGCCCTTAGGAATTGGAAGGGGTTGCAGAAGTCCATATAATTGGTGTCTTGGAATCTTTGTTTGTGCACAAATTTTGCATGATTGGATGAATTCTTTCACCAATTTCCACATTTGAGGCCATTAATAGTCTCTTGATATCAATTCCAAGGTCTTATTGAAGCCAAAGTGTCCAACTACTGGAAGGTCATGTTAAACTTGAAGGATTTGAAGTCTTGTAGGTCTTGGAGGAACATATAGGAGATTCTTGAAGTATAACAATCCATCGTCAAATTTGAAATTATTGTCTTCTTCCACATGTGCATTTTTTAAATGTTGTTGGATGTTCTTTATAAATGGATCTGTCTTCATTGCTTTCTGGATTTCTATCTTGAGAATTGTATCTGTATAGGTAGATATCGTCGATGTCTTTAATTGCAAATTGGACGGCTTCAGCATGATTGATTTTTGTTGATCCAATACAATGTCTTTTATTCTTGGTGCAAGATATGATCGTCGAGAAAGGACATCTGGTTTTCCTTGAAGTTTTCCTAGACGATATATAATTACAAAATCAAATCGAAATAATGACATATTCCATCATGCTTGTCAACGATTTAGAACTCAAGCACTCATAAAATATTCCAAGTTTTTGAGGTCGGTATATATCATGATCATGAGTTGAGCTCCTTCCAAAAAATGGCGCTATTCTTCAAAGGCATCAACAATTGCTAATAATTCTTTGTCATGGATCTTGTAATTAATCTCTGCAGTTGAAATTTTTTGAGGGCGGAATGCTACTCGATGTAGTTGACCATCATCACTAGTTTGAGAGAGTATAGATCCCAATGCAAAATCTGAGGCATCCGTTTCCAGAATAAATGGTTTTGTTGGATCTGCGTGGACAAATATAGGAGTAGAGGTGAAAGATTCTTTTAGCTTCTTAAATGCTTCTTTAGCCTTATCATCCCAAATAAATTTGTCTTTGTCTATAAGTCGCGTTAATGGAGCCGCAATCTTGGAATAATCTTTAATGAAGATTCTGTAGAAATTTACAAATCCCAAGAAATATTGTACATCTCTAATTGATGACAGTTGTTTCTACTCCATAACAGTTTGTATCTTCTTTGGATCCATGAAAATCCCATTTTTTGAAGCAATATATCCCAAAAATTCGATTAATGGTTGGTGGAAAGAGCATTTCTCCAATTTGGCGTATAATCCACTTTCTCGTAGTTTCTTTAATACCTTCTATATATGATATTCATTCTCTTCTTCATTCTTAGAAAAGATCAAGATATCGTCCAAGTAGATGACTACAAAGTCATCTAAGTATTCTCGTAAGATATCATTCATCATATGTTGGAAGATTGCAGGTGCATTTGTAACTCTAAAAGGCATAACATTGTACTTGAAATGTCCATACCTTGTGCGGAATGTTGTCTTCTATTGATCTCCTTCTTTAATCTTGATTAGGTTGTAGGTGCCTCTCAAATCAATCTTTGTAAAAATCTTTGCTTGTTCTAATTGTTCCAATAATCCTGAGATTAATGGTAATAGATAGCGATTTTTTATAATTACCTTCTTCAGACCTCGATAGTCAACACACATACGTAAGGAACCATCCTTCTTTTTCACAAATAATATAAGAGCTCTAGTAGGCGATTTTGAATGTCAAATAAAATTCTTGTCTAAATTTTCATCAATATATTCTCATAAGGCTGTAAGCTCCGTTTGTAATAGATTGTAAATGGAACCAAATGAAGGTTGAGCTCCATCTTGTAATTCGATTGCACAATCATAAGGACGATGTTCGGATAATATGTCTGCTTTTTTCTTTTCAAATACGTCTTCCAGGTCATGATATTGATTAGGAATTTCCTACTTTAGTTGCTCCATTTGATCCTTCATTGGCATAGCATATAATGCAAATGCATCTTCTTTTTTTGCTGCTTGCATAAATGCTTTAGCTTTAAGGAATAGAGTAGTACCTCATTTCTTCTTTTGATGTGTGGATCTTGAGAAATTTTTTTGTGTACTCTAATCAATATCAGGATTATGTAGCTCAAACCAAAGAAGTCCAATGACAATAGGATTTGTCGGACATCTAATGATGTTGAAAATAATTTGCGATACTTGATCTTCTAGTATCACTTCCAACGGTTGGGTTTCTTTGACAACATCTCCTGATGCAAGGTTTCGTCCATCAATGACTTCAATTGGTGCTGGATGGGTCTTCTTTACAAATAGTAGATTGTGCTTGGTTACAAAATCCTTATCCATGAAGCATGCTAAGGCTCCAGTATCTAAAAGGACTTTAGTAGAAATTTCTTGTTTCAAGGTTCTTATATATACAGGAAGTATAAAACAAGATGTTGGATCTGGAGATAAAAAGAGACCGATTTTCTGGTACTTTAGATTTGGGGGTATCCAACTACAAGGTCCCTACTGTGGCTAAACGTCTTTATTTTTCGACCTTTCTAATTCGGATATTATACCTTGTGCCTTGAATTCTCTAGACTTATTTGGACAATTTGCTGCCTTATAATTGAATCTTGCATAATATAGGCATAAATTCTCTTGCCGACGTCTAGTCTTTTCCGCTGGTGTTAATGGCTTGAATTGAGTCGTATCAATCTACATAGGTTTAGGATATATTAATGGCTTTTCCAATACTCTTGAAGATGTAGCAGTTGTACCTTGATAGATATTGCTGAAAATTGATCACCTTTCTTGTCGTAGTTCAAATAAGCGATTTTCACAAGTAATAGCTTGAGATATGAATTCCTCTAAGCTTTCAACTCTTGGCATCGTGATCAATAAATTCTTTACATCATCCTTTAGGCCATAACAAAATCGAGTCATAAAAGCCTTATCATTCCAATCAAGATCACAAGTAAGTTGTTGAAATTTTGCGACATAAATTGCAGTTGAACGTTGTCCTTATCGTAGATTTTGGATCTTCCTCTCTACTACTCTTTCTCGATCACTATCTCCAAATACAATAATAAATCTTTCCATAAAAGCTTCTAAATTGTACAGGATTGGAGAATTTTTTTCCAATAGTGGCGCAAACCATGATCGAGTACTTCCTAATAAATCTTGTTATAAGTTATAAATCTCTTGCTTAGTTTCTTTAGATACTTGCTCCATTTGTGATTCTTTTCTTAGATTGTGGAAGAATGTCATTTCTTCTCATACTATATCCAATAGGGCTCAAAGATCTACAAGTGTTGCTACTCTATTCTCTGTTTGTGAGGATGCACCTCCATTAACCTGATCTATCTCCATATTAAAAATAAATAAATCAATAAGTCGTTAGTATTTTCTATACTAAAAGAAATATTTTGAGACAGTTAGTTTAGAGGAGCGTAATCCGCAACCTCTAAAATGTAGTGATAATAACTTAAGAAAGGGATATTCCATTCTTTCCAAAGAAAAATCAAGTACAATAAATAAACATATCAGTCTAGAGGGGGGTAGTCCGCACTCCTCTAGAACGCAATAGTATCTTGAAGAGGGATAATCCACTCTCTATCAAGACATCTAAGCTCTGATATGATTATGTAAGTCAATCTTGCCAAAGTGTCAAGGATGCAAGTTAGCAGATTAGCAAAGAATTAAGGAGAAGAAATCAAAACCAGAATAACTTCAAGAACAAAGAATTAGATGGACAAGAACAAGAACTAGATCAAGAATAAGAAATTGGATTAATATCAAGAACAAGGCAATACTCTAGATTATTCCAAGACTTATGTTGGCAAGACTGAGGTGCTCCTCAGTCTTGCTTCTTATTTATACTATGAGATCTTATGTCCTATTGGACCTTCTAAGAATATCTTAGAATATTCTAAAAGCTTGAAGAAGATTTTGGAAAACTCTAAAAAGTCTACGAGGGATCTTGGAAGGTTGAAGAAGATTCTAGAGGATCCTAACAGTAATTTAGAATATTCTAGAAATTTGAGGAAGATTTTAGAAGACTCTAAAAAGTCTACGGGAGGTCTTGGAAGGTTGAGGAAGATTTTAGAAGGTTCTAGAAGATTCTAAAAGATTCTCAAAAACTATAGAAGGTTCTAGAAGACTACCAAAAGTTCTAATAGTGGCTTAAGTATGTCCGTGACAGATACAATCACTCTTCGTAGACTCATCTGCAAGAAGCATAAAAAGCTTGTCTCCCAAGGCATCATCAAGACCATTTAAAAACAAGTCTACTTTTAGAATATCCAATGATTGTCTCTGTAAGGATGAGAGTTGATAAAATCTCTTATCAAATTCTTTGAAGAATTCATAAAGATCCATGTGCATGCCTGGTTGTAAATTTATCTAATCCAAAAACTTTCACTTGATAATCCTATCCTTATTTGTATCAATAAATTCATCTTTCAAGAGTTCTTGAAATTTTGACCATGTCTCCACACCCCCTTCAAGTAATCTCTTCACTTTGTTATGAATCCCACGTTCAATAGCCAAATAGAAGTTTGAAATCATCTTTGCCTCAGGAATTTGGCATGCCTCCATCTCACATGTATGAACTAGTTCTAAAGATTTAATGTGAAGAGGGATAAATTAGAACTAGTTCAAAAATTATAGTGTGAACAGGATTAATTTAGAACTAGTTCTAAAGGTGTACTGGGAAGAGAGATAAATTAGAACTAGTTCAAAAATTACAGTGTGAACAGGATTAATTTAGAACTAGTTCTAAAGGTGTACTGGGAAGAGGGATAAATTAGAATTAGTTCAAAAATTACAGTGTGAACAAGATTAATTTAGAATTAGTTGTAAAAGTACAGTGTGAAGAGGGATAAATTAGAACTAATTCAAAAATTACAGTGTGAACAGGGTTAATTTAGAATTGGTTCTAAAGGTATAGTGTGAAGAAGAATAAATTAGAACTAATTCAAAAATTATAGTGTGAACAGGGTTAATTTAGAATTGGTTCTAAAGATGCAGTGTGAAGAAGGATAAATTAGAATTAATTCAAAAATTACAATGTGAATAGGATTAATTTAGAACTAATTCTAAAGGTACAGTGTGAAGAGGGATAAATTAGAACTAGTTCAAAAATTACAGTGTGAACAAGGTTAATTTAGAACTAATTCAAATTGCAGTGTGAATAGGGAATCTTTAGATTCCAGGGTATCGGATAGGAAATCTGAGGATTCTAAGGTATTGGATAGAGAATCTCAGGATTCTTTGGGTATCAACTTAGGGTTTAGGAATACCTAATATCCGGATATCAACCAGATATTAGGCAAGTATCAGGCAAGTATTAGCATACACCGGATATTGTCCGGATGTTGGCTAAAATTACCTATTAAAACCTTGTTAGGGTTGAAAATAAACACTTTTTTCTTCTCAAAATCTTTTTTTTGTGAGTTGAAGGTCTTGTTCCGAGGGAATCTCAAAGAGAATCTTTGAAGGAATCTTAGGATTTTGAAAGAGAATCTCGAGGAGAATCTTTGAGGGAATTTTAGGATTTTTAGAAAGAATCTCAAAAAAAGAATCTTCGAGGGAATTTTAGGGTTTTGAGAGAGAATCTCAGAGGAAATCTTTGAAAGAATCTTAGGATTTTGAGAGAGAATCTTAGAAGGAATCTTAGGTTTTCAAGAAGAAATCTCTAAGAGAATCTTAGAGGCTTTAAGAAGGAATCTCAAAAGAGGAATCTTTGAAGGAATTTTATAATTTTAAAAAGGAATCTCAGAGAGAATCTCAAAGAAAATCTTAGGGTTTTGAGAGGGAATTTTGGAAGGGAGAATTTTTGAAGAAATTTTAGAATTTTGAGAAAGAATCTCAAAAAGAATCTTTAAGAGAATCTTAGGATTTTTGAGAAGGAATCTCCAAAGAAATCTTAGAATTTTAAAAAGGAATCTCAGAGAGAATCTTTGAAAGAATCTCTATAGAAATCTTAAGATTTTAACAAAAAATCTTTAAAAGAATCTCCAAGGAAATCTTAGGGTTTTGATAAGGAATCTCTAAAAGAATCTTTGAAGGAATCTTAGGATAATTTAAAGATTTTTGATAAAGAATCTTTAAGAGAATCTTTGAAGGAATCTTTAGGGAGTGAAAAGGATATAGCCAAAGAATTGTTGAAGGGACAAAAGGGTTGATAAATAGGATATTTTGAAAGAAATCACAAGGATATAAATACAGATACGTCACTAGTTCTCTTTTTCTTCACTTAATAGGCAGCCTAGATCCCAGCGATTTCTTGAAGAGGGCTCTTTCCTTCAATCACAACACTTGGTGCTTCCACTGAGAGATTCTTCAAGGCTATTAAAGAGTTAACAAAATGGAGGAAACAAGAGGATCTCAGAATGCTAAGGAGATATTGAAGGTATTTTCTAAATATATGGAAAAGCAATCACAGGAGTAATCGAAGATGCAGTATGTGCAAATAGAAGAGAAAAATGCTTCTAAAGCTTTACAGTCTGTCATCAATCAAGCAAAGAGATTTGAAAGAAGAAACATATCCAGATATCTCAAAATCTATGTAGGTGAAATGGAAATATATCAAATTCCCTATAGAAGGATGTGTTTGAATTTTATACTTGCTTGCGATCCTAAAGTCAAAGAAAGAGTCAAAGGTTTGTACAGAGATGATATAAACTCTTGACATGAGTATGAAGAAATTTTAAAGGAAGAATTTCTTGAAGAGGATTCAGAAAGGGTGACCAAGAGAACATTCTTGGAATAGGTAGAACAACAACCTGGAAAGCAAATGGGTCCTAAGGAATTGTTTGGAGAATTTGAAAGGAAATTTTTCCAGCTTCCTACAGCAGATAGGCAGTTGCTAGATGACAGGAAGATGGAGTTTTTTCTACAAGCAATTGATGGGCATTTACAAGATAAGTTGTTTCTACTTCTGGTTAATAGAAGTGGCAAGGGAGGCCTTACTAATGACTGGAAATAAGTTAATGAAGCTGTGGCGATAATCATGGAGCAACGGAGGATAAAGGCTAAAAGATGTATAGTTGTGGAGTGAAGAATGGCTCCTATTTCCATCCTTGTTGCTCCAATAATTTTTATTGATCCAATATTAGTTCCAAAAGAAGGTGTTCTTGATGAAACTCTTGAAGAACTTATCAAGAATATGAAAGAATTGAGGATCAAGTTCAATGAATTGGAAAAAAGAAAAAGAGTGAATTCTTCTAAATTTCCAACAGAAACGAAGAAATGGATGAAGAGATGTATGTATTGTGACAATGAAGATCACGATAGGAGGAATTGCTCAGCCTACATAGAGGATTGTAAGAAAGGGATAATCTTCTTCAAAGAAGGTTAAGTAAGACTTACTACAATTGAAGAACCTGTTGAATTAAATTTTGAGAAAGGTAGAATGAAGAAACTTGTATAAGGCTATATTGGGAGTTCTAGTGGTGCATCTAAGGTTAAAGAAGCAAGTGTATACCCCGTTATTGTGGAAATGGGAAACGTAGGAGTTTCTACAATTTCCAACAAGGAGGTTATGCTTAGAGGTGCACACGTTATTAGGATAAAAATTGGATGGAGTGATCCAATTGATGCTACAAGTATTAAAGCTTATCTGGAAGTTCATGAAGAGAATGATGAGATCCAAGAAGCTATGGTTGAAGTTAAAAGGGGAGGATTGCAGAAGAAAAGAAACTAAATGAGTCCAATAGCAAGAAACAAAACCAAAGGATGGTGGATAAAAATCAAGAGAAACAAACCACCACTCCAATAGAGTCAGGGCTTTTTTTTTCCTATCTATGAAAGAACACCGCATTTCCTAAAAAAAAATGGGAGAAAGAAAATGAAAAAGAAGATTTAAAGAAGGATAAGACTAAGAATCCGGTGTCGATTATATAGTGAAACTATGACTAAAAAAGATTTTTCAATTAATACTCTATTATCTTAGTTTAACAAGAATTCAACATATTTTAGCAAGGTTTTTATGAAAGCCTCTTAGTTTATTTTCTTCACTTAATAGCTAATAGATAAGAATTAGTTAGTAATTTTACCTTCTAGGTTGTAGTAATTCTTTAACTGCTTTAGAAAGGCCATAAAATAGTAAAAATATAGTAAAAAGGATAAATCACTAGCATGATTGATATTAGGGTTAAGTTGAGGGTAGGATCGGGCTACAAAATCCCTAGGATAGGTTAGATTGATATCCAAGGGTTGGCCGTTTGTAGGATAGGGTTGAAATCAGACCTTTGGCTACTAAAATAGCCACCTAGGACAAAAGAAGAGTCTTTTGGTAGATCAAAAGATGGAATTAGAAAGAAGACTTAAGAGGTTTTGTATAGGAGTTAATTTGAAGTGATTTGAATAAGAAATGACTTTGTAATAGCTTTGCAAAGTCAGGGTTGATTTTGGCAACTTGGGATTTTATGAAATAAAATAGGGTTGATGTTTTAGGCAAGTACAAAAGTTTTGTAGTAGATCCATAGCTGAAAATTTGTGGATTTTTGGGTATTATTGTTGTTAATGTGTGTTATGAATTTGAGCTGAATCTAATAGTTTAGTTGTACGTAATTGAGATTTAAGTGGGTCAAGGTCTCGGAAATTAAGTTTTGAGGGTCAGTTAGGATTTTTGAGATCTTGAGCAATTTGCTTGTTGGATTGGAGTGAAATTTGTGTATGTGGATATTAGACTTGTTTTTCTACGCACATACAAAATTTGAGAGCAATTGAATGGTGTGAAAGGGAGATTTAGATATTAGAATATTAGCATCAAGATTGGAGAAGGAGGCCAGCCGTCATCCATGCAAATTTATGAATTTTTCTTCTTTTTGTGAAGTTAGATCTTCTTTAAATTTAATGTGCTTGTTTTTAACTTAATTAATAAGATGTGTGCAAAATTTCAATCAAAATCAGCGGTTTATTTGGTAGTTTTTGAGGTTCTAAAACTGCCTTAGGATTTCCTTAGGATTTGACTAAGGTTAGTTAGGATTTGTTTTAGGGTTTGTTAGGGTTGATTAGGATTTAGTAGGGTTTGTTTTAGGATTTTTTTGAATTTGATCAAGGTTGACTAGGATTTAATTAAGGTATAATTAAAGATTGTTTAGAGATTGATTAGAGAAGTTAGGACACGTATTGTTGCATATTTTTCTTTTATCTTCCACAACCAGGTGCCCGGAGCATTCTCAAGCAAGACTTCACGACATACAACACCGATGTCGTGATGTAATGCGACTATTAGATGAAAGAGTGTGGAAATAGTATATTATAGAAGATCTTAGTTCAAAATATTGTAGCAAAATTATATTAGAAAAATAGATAATAGTAAAAAGGGAATAAAACTAATGAGTGTTAATGCTGCCTTTTTTACAAATGAGCTTCTATTTACTTTGTAGGGCCATAAGTAAGGCAAAACAAAGTAGATTGGGAAATAAAAT
This sequence comes from Physcomitrellopsis africana, assembly GCA_036785485.1. Taxonomy (NCBI): domain Eukaryota; kingdom Viridiplantae; phylum Streptophyta; class Bryopsida; order Funariales; family Funariaceae; genus Physcomitrellopsis; species Physcomitrellopsis africana. The sequence continues at coordinate 31,522 of JAWRVF010000253.1, forward strand.
GATATAGGCATATATAAGAGGGAATTAAGAAGAGGTTTCCAAAAAACTTACCACAAAAATCATGAAATAGATACCCAAAAAGGACCGGTTATGAGCTGGGGTCAAAATCAGACCCCGAGGCACAAAACCGCGTGCCTACAGCGGATTCGGGAGGCTTTTGCAAATCGAAGATTGAGGTTAGGGAGTAGACTTGAAGGATTTTGTATAGGAGTTGGTTTTGAGTGATTTGAAGAAAAAATGACTTTGTAATAGCTTTGCAAAGTTAGGATTATTTTTGGCAACTTGGGATTTTGTGAAATAAAATAGAGTTGATGTTTTAGGCAATTTCAAAAGTTTTGTAGCTGATCTATAGCTAGAAATTTGTGGATTTTTGGATATTGTTGTTGTTAATGTGTGCTTTGAATTTGAACTGAATCTAACAGTTTAGTTGTATGTAATTGAGGTTAAAATGGATCAAGGTCTTGGAAATTAAGTTTTGAGGGTCAGTTAGGGTTTTTGAGATCTTGAGCAATTTGCCAGTTGGATTGGAGTAATTTTTATTTGTGTGGATAATAGACTTGTTTTTCTATACACTTGAATGATTTGAGACTAGTTGAATAGTGTAAAAGAGAGAAATCAGCACTAGAAGATTAGCATCAAGGTTGGAGAAGGAGGCCGACCAACACCTAAGAAGTTTTTGGGATTTTTCTTCCATTTGGTAAGTTGGATTTCCTTCAAATTTGTTGTGCTTGTTGTTGACTAAGAGATTGAAAGGCATACAATGTTTTAAGTAAGATCAATGGTCTAATCAGTAGATATTGAGGTTCTAATTTTTCCTAGGATTGATTTGAATTGGTTAGAATTTGGTTTAAGATTTGATTAGGATTTGATTTAGGATTTAGGGTTTACTTAGGGTTTGGTTTAGGGTTTAGGATTTAGGATTTGACATAGGATTTGACTTAGAATTTGACTAGAGTTTGATCAAGGTTTGACCAGGGTTTAACTTAGGATTTGGTTTAGGATTTAGGATTTAGAATTTGACTTAGGATTTGACTAGGGTTTGGCCAAGGTTTGACTTAGGATTTGACTTAGGATTTGATTTAGGTTTTGACCAGGGATTGATTTAGGATTTGACTTAGGGTTAGACCAAGGTTTGACTCAAGGTTTGAACAGGGTTTGACTTAAGATTTGACTTAGGTTTTGACTAGGATTTGATTAGGATTTGACCAGGGTTTGACTTAGGATTTGACTTAGGTTTTGACCAAGGTTTGATTTAAGGTTTGATTTAGGTTTTGACTAGGATTTGACCTATGGTTTGAATAAGATATGACTTAGGATTTTAAGATTCTATTTTTAGTATTTTCTAAATTTAATATTTTATATATTATTTTCTATTATGATTAATATATGATTCATTTACTCTTCTTTTGTAATTGCTTAAAGATTGGATCAAAGTTTGATTAGTATTGTTAAGATTTAATAGAAGTTGTTTAGGATTCTATTAGAGTTGTTAGGATCTTGTTGTTGTGTATTTCTTTTTTGTCTTCTACAGCCAGGTGCCCGAAGCATTCTCGAACAAAATTGTACATATTACGACACTGGTATTTAAATTGAAGTCAGATATTGAATCCTCTGTGGATATGAAAGGTATTCTTGAAGAGAGAATTTTAGATGCCAAAGTTGAATTTTCTTTAAGGGAGGTTCTTAGTATAGCCAAGAAAAAATTTTATGAGCTCATCATTGATATCATTAAGAATAAGAGGCAAATGACATCTGAAGCAATGATGATGAAGGCTTTGGCGGATACAAAGGATACAGAAGAAAAAAAAGAGGTACAAGTATTTATCTTGTCTTGTAATAGTAAAGAAAAGGTTACACAAATTCAAAGGCGCGAAAATTCTTATATTAATGATATGAATGTATTTGGAAATAAGGAGGAATTTAGCAAGAAAAAAGGATGTAATACCGTTGATACTTCCACCAACAAAATAAATATAAAAGAGGTTAAAGTAATTGGATGTGGAGTGGAGAAGGCCAAGGGTAAAGACTGTAAACAAGTAAAGGCCTCAAATTGTAAATATGAAAGGACAGGAGTTGAAAAGAAGCCTGTATTTTCTCGTACATATTAGGCAAGGGCTACTACAGAAGCCAAGATGAAGATTGAAGATTGTAAAGAAACCTATTTGGCATTAGTTGATCATAGATCTAAGATCAACATAATGTCTAAAAGCGTTTATGAAAAGGAAATGTGGCCTATTGACACCAACCATGGATGGATAATAAAAGCTGCAAATAATGAGAGGGGTGAATTATATAGAGCATGTCCAGCAGTAAGGATAAGAATTGGAGATGTGGAGGTGGAACAAAACTTCTTTGTACAAGAATTTGCTGCCTATCCTATGATTCTGGGACAGCCATACATTACAACTACAAGGATGGAGACTAAAGTGCTAGATGACGGCTCACATTATGGAAGGATCAAAAGTTGTGATGAGAAGAGGTCAGTATAATTTTTGACTGTAATGACCAATAATGAAAGGAACACGGAACAGTTAGAAGAAACTTCTTTGAAAACCAGAGATGATTTTTTGGGCTTTTGAGGAACATCCTTGAGGATGGGGAGTCCAAGGGTGCAGATAAGTCCTCTAATTTTATACTTCTCAATGTAGATAGGTTTAAAAATAGATTTTTGGATTATACAAAATTTGGAGTTTCAAAATTTTTGAAGGTTGATAATTTGGATAGTACATATTGAAGATATGTGAAGAAAAATCAGAAAAAGCTAAAAAACATAGGTTTGGTTTCAAGTAATGAATTTATTTCTGGGGTGATTGATGAAGAAGGTTTAGAAGAAGATATAAACAGTGTTTTAAAGAACTTGGAAGACTTGGCATTTGGAGAAGGTTTGGATAAAAATAATAAAAATATGATAGAAAAGATAAATAATTGATATGGTTGATATTAGGAATAAATTAAGAATAGAATCAAGCTTAAAAATTCTTAAGATAGATTGGATTGATACTCAAGGTCGATTATTTATGAGATAAGGTTGAAATCAAACCTCTAGCCACAAAAATAGCCACCAAAGGCAAAGTATCAAAATATTCAAAGATCAGAGATTAGGATTTGAGAGCTAGCTTTAAGCTTGTTTTAAAGCCATAAAATTTGATTTTATAGGATTTAGAAGGACTTTGTAATTGTTATCTAAAATTAGGATTTAAATTAGTGATTTGGATTTTATATAATAAAATTAGTGCTAGCGCTCTTGACTAATTTGTGCAATTGGTGTAGCATCTACAATTGAAAGTTTGACAATGTAGATAATTGAATGTGCTAAGATTTCATAAAATTTTGTGATAATCTAATAGTGCACTTAGAAGATATTTGATCTTTAGTGTGAAGTTATATCAAAAGTTTGTAGTTTAGTGCTACTTAGGATTTTTACAATATCTAAAGATCTATTAGTCAAAACAAGGTGAAAATTGGCATGGTGTTAGAAGACTAAGAAATATCTACTAAAACATCTACATCAACTTTCAAGTTAACAACTGAGTAACATTAGTGCAGATTTTGAATGTTTTTTCACAATCTATATGTTAGATTGGGCTGAAATTTTATGAGCATGTAGAAGACTTGTAGTGACTATTGTGTACTAAATTGTGCATCAAGTGAATAGTCAAATTAAGAGTTACAGCTTACTAAAGCTCATTGACTAAGATTAGGGCTTGTAAAAAAAAACCAAAATTATATAATTATAAAAGTAATAAGGTAATTGGAATTTGTGTATAGTTGAAGTTATTCAAAAGAGTGTTTTGAATACTTTATATTGGCTTTAAGCACTTTTGAATTGAAATTCGAATTGCATTCTTCTTATATAGATAAAACCTATTAGGATTTCTTATGTATTTGTAAACTACAACTTCACCGTCCACAGCCAAGTGCTCGATGCATTTTCAAACAAGACAACATGTAATATGACAATGTTATACCTTTTGGACTCACAAATATATCAGCTATTTTTCAACATTTCATGAATGATATTTTTTATGAGTTCCAAGATAATTTTTTTGTTGATTATCTAGATGATATTTTAATCTATTTTAAAAATAAAAAAGAGCATGAATTGTATATTTGTTGTGTGCTAAAAAATTTTAGAGATATGGGATTATATACCAAGATGGAATAATGTATATTTCATACTACTCAAGTTAACTTCTTAGAATACATTATTTTGAATGATGGTCTTATGATGGATCCTAAAAAAGTCCAAACAATCATGGATTGGAAGATTCCAAGAATAATAAGAGATATGCAATGCTTTTTGGAATTTTCTAATTACTATCAAGAACTTTATTCAAGTTGTAGTTCTATTAACACACTTAACTTGTAAGGACAAACTTGAATGGAATAAAGAAGTAAAAGCATTATTTGAAGCTTTAAAGATAAATTTTACTTTTGTACTAATCTTATATAGTGTCAACTTTTTTAAGGCATTTTTTATGGAAATAGATGTATCAAATTTTGCCTTGCATATGATATTATTACAAATAGGAGTATATAATAAATCCCACTCAGTAGCTTTCTATTCTAAGAAATTTTCAATAGTAGAGATTAACTACAAAATCCATGATAAAAAACTTCTTACAATTATAGATTCTTTTTAAGAATAGCGTCACTATCTAGAAGGCACTTCTGGTTCAATTACCATATATACAAATCACAAGAAATTTAAATACTTTATATCAATATGCATATTAAATCATTGTTAAGCTTTTTGGAATATATTTTTGTTAAGATTTGAATTCATTATCATTTATTGGCTAAAAAAATAATAAGATTTGTCTAATGTCTTTTCTAGATATTCTTATCTTATACCAAAAGAAGAAAATTTAGCTTTTGATCAACAAAGAATGATCCTCTTGAAGCTAAAGCAATCTCATCTTTAAACAATGAAATCAACATTGTCTGTTGATTTAACTTTTTTCATGCAAGTCTAGTCAAGTATGTCTTCAGACCTTCTTGTTTATGATATTAAAATAATTCATCTAAATCTCATGATTCTTTTAAGTTTGAATTCAATAATAATCTACTCTATTTCAAAAGATGCTTATATATTCTAGAAGGTGAAGCATGACTACATGTTCTTGAAGCTTGTCACAACTTCTTTGCAATAAGATATTTTGGATATAATAAGACTTTAAAGCTAATATCAAGAGATTTTTGATGGTCTCAAATGTGAAAGGCTGTTAAAGAGTTTGTACAATTGTGTGATATTTGTTCAAGATTAAAAAATCCTTGTTATTAATTTTATAGACTTTTTCAACTATTATCTATATTAAAATAATTTTAGTCTTTTATTTCTATGGATTTTATTATGAATCTTTCAAATTCAAGTTCATATGATTCTATATTTGTGATTGTAGATTATTTTATCAAGATGGTATATTTTGTACCATACATAAAATCTATCACAGGTGAAAAAACAACTAAACTCTTCTTTGATAATATCTATTGCTATCATGGATTGCTAAAAAATATTATATCAAATAGAAGGATATAATTTCTATTAAGATTTTAAAAAATTATTTTTTAAAATATTGAAGGTGGATATTAAATTATTTTCAATTTTCCACTCTAAATTGATAGACAAATGGAATGGATAAATTAAATTTTGGAGCAATATTTGAGATGTACCATCAATTATTATCAAGATGATTGGATAATTATTTTGCTATTGACAAAGTTTATTTATAATAATTTGATATATTTTTTTATTCAAAATTTTTTATTCTTGATCAATTATAGTTATCATCTATAATTTAATATTTTTGACTTCTCAAAAATTGATAATCTTGCGATAAAAGATTTGGCAAATTGGTTGTCAAGATTGTATGCAATAATAAAGGTACAATTATAGAAAGCTTAAGAACAATAAAAAATCAATACAGATGTCTATTGCAAGAAACAATCTCAATTTCAAGTGGGCAGTGATATGCTTGAATCATATAAGATAAGGGATATATAAAAAAGAAAACAAATGCCACCACCTCCTATAGAAGTAGAAAACAATGAAGAATTTGAAGTAGAAGAGGTCATAGATTTAAAGCAGTGCCAAAATAGGTTAAAATATCTTGTACATTGGTGTAGATATGATATTAATAAATGTATATAGAAGCCATCTAGGAATCTATTAAATACATCAATTAAAGTGAATATCTTTTATTGACAACATCCATTAAAATTAAAGTGAAGAGTCAAGAAAATCTTTGCTATAAAATAAAATAGATTCAATAAAGATTTTATTCTATCTTATATCATTATTTTTTATTTTTTAAAAAAATTTAGCACCAAAGAGATGAAAAAATAACAACTAATAAATTCAGCTCAAGAACTATCATTTGTTGATTTATTAGATGAGACATTACCACTATCACAACCTTCATGATGACGGAATAGAGATGAAGATCCTCAAAATGACATATTTTTCTCTGGATTGATGGCAAGATACAACGTGTTTGATATCACGACTTTGGAAAAGACTTCTAGTATTTGGTAATACTTTTAAAAGTAAAAACTACTTGTAATAGTGTTCCAAATGTTTTCTTCTAAAGAAGCTATGAAGGCCTCAACAATGACTAAATATTAGGGTGGTCTTCTTGCCTTGTAATATGGCACTATTGATGGTTGAGAGGACCTATCAAATATCTTCAAAGGGAATAAAGATTGAAATATGTAGCAAATACAATTCAAAGCATCTTAGACTTCCTCAACATATAAATACTACTCTTTGTAGAATTCATCCTTAAAAGGGAGAATAATATCACAGACATAAGAATTATTCTAATAATTATCTAGCTAATATAGATAGATAGAAGTAAATAAAAATAGATTAATTTGATAATATCTTATAGAAAAACTTCCTAAAAGCTTCATAGATGTGGTTTCACCTTTATACATGTCTATAGGTGATTGATAACTTAGAAACTTGGCAAAAAAATTAGCCACATGTTACACATATTGGTAGCTTGTGGAACTAGCTAATTATGTGGCGCACATATAAGAAACTTGTCTTACAAGTTTGACATGTGTCTTGCAAATTGAACACATGTTGGAAGTCCTATAGAATGCTGCTACATAATTCTTAGATAGATAATGTATATAAAAACAAGAATGAAGCCTTCACTCTTGGCAAATCCTTTCTTGCTTCTAGTTTTATTCAAGAGTCTTTGTATTTTTCTAGTTTTTGACAATAGTCATTCTAATTTTTTTTAAATATATATTTTATTATTTCTATTTTTTATTATTTTCTTTTAATATAGATTTTATTAATTTATGCATCTTCTTTCAATTTATATCCTTGATAATCTATTATTTAAAATTAATATCTTTAAATTATAATTATAATAAATAATTAAAATTATGTAGGTTTATTAATGTTGTCTATTACTAAGATGGACAAAAACCAAATTATGGATGCTACACTTACTAGAAGTGAAAAAAGATTTACAACTATTATAGATCTTCATGAATTTTTTAATATTTTTTTAGCAAAAATCTTACATATTAGTAATTTCATCCATAGAAACAGTATTGCTTTGCTTATAGAAGAAGTTGATAATAAAGTTCAATGTTTAAACCAAGAAGTTGTGCAATTGAAAGAAATAAGTAAAAATAAATCAAATTTATAAGTGAATTTTAAAAGTATTTTTTTTAGAAGTATAAAAGAGCCAAAGATTAGTTTGTTGAAGAAGTTTGATAGAACAAGATCAAAATTTTGAGAATTTTTACACCAAGTCAAGGTCTTTTTAAGATTACATCCTTTTTGATACCTTAACGGAATTACTCAAGTAGGATTTATAAATATACTTCTATTTGGAAGTGTTCTTTCTTAATTTGCATTGTTTGTAGTAAAAAATTTATAACTTTTATATAATCTAAACTTATTATTAGAAGTATTTATGGCTATATTTAGAGAAAAAAATTAAAAAAGATAGTAAAAATAAATCTCCAATCTTTGCAACAAGAATCACATTCAACTACTATTTATGTTGCTAAATTCCAATAATTTATTCCAATGTAGATTGGAATAATAAGACTCTTATTAATCAATTTCAATATGGTTTAAAAAATAATATCAAAGATCTATTATTGATAATATTAAAAATAAATTCATTAAAATAATTTAAGTAATTGCATATAATAAATGATTCTTAAAAAGTGATAATAAATAAAGATTTGATTGGAGACAAAAAAATTAAATAATGACTATGACTCTTAAATTTTTAAGAATCTATATATCTAGGTCAAAATCTATGCATATTGATAAAATTCAATTCAAGCAATTAGTACCAAAGAAAAAAAATAGACGCTATTATGAAAACTTGTATTTATATTGTGAAAAATCAAGACATAACATTCAGGACCATTAAGTCAAATCAATAAGATTCAAAATAAGGAACATAAATTCAAATATAAAAAAATAAAAAAATAAAAACATCTGATTGAAGTAGAGATCTTACAAGTAAGCAACACTAGACTCTAAAAATTCCACCAATAAATCTTAATTGGTGGATTAATTAAAATTATAGCTTTTAAATTATTTAAATATCAAAATATTAAAATTAGAAATTCTATTTGATTATTTAAGTATTCATTAGAATTTATAAGAATTTATAAGTTACAGGAGTCTCATTAGAAAAAAGTTATAAAATTAGAGTCTTAATAAGTCTTGGAGGCAATTATCTTAGCTGATTTAGTATTTTCTCTTAATTGAAAGAATTAGTATCTAGTTGTTGAGATCATTATCTATATTGGCCTTCTATCTATATGTATTATTCATTAAAAACCTATAAATTTTATTTAATAGATAGAAGAATCATGAAAAAAAAACCTCATGTCTTTTTAATTATTTATATAAAAAATAGGATTTTTAGTTGATTTAAATTAATTTTATTATTATAAAAAATTACCAAGATAGAATAAAATAGTATTAGATTGATATTTTTATCTTAGAAATATTATAGAGATTTTTAGAAGTTATTTAGAATTTATTTAAAATTTATTTAGAATTTATTAGGAATTTTTAGAAATTTTTTTGAGACTTTGGTAAAAATGAGTTTTACCACCTTGGGAGTGATTATGAAGAAATAGAGCAAGATTTGAAGGTCACATGAGATTCCTAGGCTAATTGGGTATTTTTAACTACCATGGTGAAGTCAAAAATATAAAAAAATGAATTTTACTAGTAGAAAATAGGAGGACCAACTATTAGTATAGTTCTTATAAGAAGGGAGGTGCATAAGTCCCATATGGATTGTAACACCTTGAATGTAGATAGGAGGATAAGACTAAAGCCTTGTGGCCTCTCTACAACACTTACATACACTACTTGTGAGCCTTGGTGAGGTTTGAACTCTTGATCTCTTAAGCAAGCTATCCTTGAAGTAAAAATTACTCATTTAATTTACTTAATATTTATTTTTTTTCTTTAAACTATCATACCTTAATCATAATAACTTAGATTTATATATTTTTTATATCATTGAAAAGATAAAAAATTACATATTTAAAAATATAACTTTTATTTTTTTATTTCTATTTTTTATTAAATAAAAATTTAATAAATAAATTATAATTGATTTTATAATGTGTAATTATTTAATTAGACATATTTTATTGGTTTTATATTATTTTTCTCTTTTGTTGTTGTTTATTGCTTCTTATTTTTTATATCAAAAATTATAGGCAACTTTTAATTGAAACCATCTTCTAATTTGGATTAAAAGGTGAATTTTACTTTCACAAGCTGCAACCATCAAATATAAATCTTATATTATCACTAGATTCTATTTCTTCTTTTAAACTATCCATATTTGTTAAAACTTCAAGTTGTAAATTTTTAACTCAAATACTATCATGTTGTGGTTTAACTATTATATATATATATATATATATATATATATATATATATTATATAATATATTATATAGCTAAATGAGAGCCATATTAATAGATTTTAATTGGTTACAAAATGTAATTAGATCACTATTTTGAAAGCAATTTGTTTAAAAAAGCTATTATTAAAGATTATACAATCTTTTTTTTTTTTTTTGTTTGATAGTAAATTTTGGAGTTGATTTTATGTTGATAATGACTTTTATATATTTTAAAGTATCTTTGTTAGATATTGGTGATCCTTAAAATCTTGTTTTATTTCTTTTATTTGATATTCAAAACACATATTATGTAAATTTTATTAAAAAAAGAATTAGAAAGAGATTTTTGGTATAAAAAAGAATAATTAGGCCATCTATATAGATGAATGGAGATGGATGATGAAAAATCTCTATTCCTATTAGCCAAAAGTCATATCCAATGGACTTTAAAGAGATTATTTAAGGCCTTATTAGAGATTAAGATTTATTTTTTGAAATCATTTGAACATCAAAAGTTACGATTAATAAGTTTAAATTTTTGACTATGGTTTTGATACAAAAATTGAGTGATTTGGAATTTTTATAGATATAGATACTCAAAGTCAAGGTATTAAATTTGTATCTACTATCATTCTTTAGAATATAACTCACATATATAGAAAGCAATAAAAAATTGGTCTATAGAATTAAAAAGAATATTTTCTTAATTATGTTTTACATATGTGATTCAATGAATTTTAAGTTAGGATGAAGGAAATATTGGGAGTTGAAGTCAGTACTTACAATCTTAGAGTAATAAGTGATCTGTTTAATTAGTAGTTGTATTTTAAACTATACTTTAAGAAATTTTACAAGTTTTTGAGTCAAAATTTTTAAAAGTTTATATTTTCATATTACAAAGCTATATACAAAATTTTTATAGAAATAAGATTTTGAATTTTTGAGATATAAAGAAAATAATACTTAGATGTCTATAAACTAGAGTTTTAAACAACTATTAGGATTTTTGAGATATCAAACAATTGAAAGCAAATCTAAAATTTATTTTTCTTATGATGAAGCTTAAAGCTATAAGTTATACTTTGGAAAAATTTGATAAAAATTGAATAAGTGAATCAAGAGTTATTAGATCCTAAAATTTAAGAAGATATCAATCTTTTGCACATGAATAAGGTATTGAAGGATTTTATTATAACTTGAGTATTTTATATAAACTAAAGGGTTTTTAAAAGCCAAGACTTTATGGAAGTAAAAAAGATGGATATATAAAGCTATAATAATATTTTTAATATAAAGATGAGGTTTAAAAAGGAGGTTATAGATTTTCTATTATGTTATTAAGAATCTAACTTATTAATAATTAGTTAGTTATGGTTTGACATAGAAAAAGAGGTTAAGGATTTTTTAGATGCCATAGAAAAACTTTATGTACAAATCTACTTAAATATAAGAATTTTTTATTAATATATTATATGTATATATGTATATATATATATATATAATATAAAAATAAATAAATAAATAAATAAATTTAATATTATTATATTTATTTATCTTTCTTATTAAAGATTTTTTTTTTATTAAAGCTTGGTCAATAAATTATATGTAAATTCTTTACAATTAGATATCTAACGTTGTCATATTATATGAAGTCTTATTTGAGAATGCACCAGGCATCTAATTATGAAAGATAAAAAGAAAATTACAATAACAAGTCCTAACACCTCTAATAGAATTATATATAAATTATAATTAAAGATTAATAAATATGCTCAATTATCAAAGAAGTTTAATTAGATTTTTAATTAAATCTTAATAAAATCCTAATCAAATCTAAATTAAACCTTAATTAATATTAAGGACATAAGAATACAAAGCAAGAGACTTGAATTAGGATAAGATTTCAAGAAGAAACCAATAAGAACTTGAATTAAGCTGATAAGTATACAAACAATATCAAGAAAGGTGAGCTAGAACTCTAAGAGATATGTTGTTCAGACTAAAAAATTCTTCAGCCTTGATTTCCATATATACTCTTATCTAGGATGCTTCTTAAGTAGCTTCCATCAAACTAGAAAGCTTCTCGAGCAGCTTCTACCAACTAGGAAGCTTTTTGAGTTCCTTCCACTAATTATAAAGCTTTTTGAGTTACTTTCAATAATTAGGAAGCTTTTTGAGTTCCTTCCACTAATTATAAAGCTTTTTGAGTTACCTTCAATAATTAAGAAGCTTTTTAATTGAATTTTATTAACTTCGAAAGCTTTAGAATATTTTAAAAGGTTTTGTGAATCTTTGAAATATACGTCTTTAACATCACATTTTTTTTCAATGATAAATTTCAAGAGAAGCTTATACCTTTAAAAGTCTTTTTACATATGTAAAAAATCAAAGATATGTTGTATTAATGAAATTATATATTTTATTATTTATTCTTGGGCAATAGATTCTATTAGTCCACAAAAAAATCACCTATAGGCTTGAGTTAGCACCTCCATTATTAAAACATTCCATCCAAGGATTTGATCTTCATTGTGGCCTTCAAAACATCCTCCAAATAAGATCTTAGGCTTAAAAGGTTTTATCTTTCCAAGCTCAAGTAATATCATTAAAGCTTGAGTATTAGAATTGAGACTTATATGGTTGGATCTTACTCCTAATGGCTCCAACCAAGGTCATACTTGGTGCTGAGATGTATTGATAATTTCTTGATGAAGGTTTGATATGGTGACTAACTTGCTTCTACTACTCTATTCTATTTTAGAACAAATGACTACATATTGATGAAGGCTTTAATTTAAGTCTCCCTCTCTTATGAGTATTCCTTGAATCCAATCTTCATCAAGAAATTATATTGAATACTTTTGAGGCACATTGGCAAGATTTTTGGCCAATTCCCATGTACACTTATTAATATCATAGTTCTGCCAATGAACAAGGTATTCCAATTTACTCCACCTTTACTATAAATTATGTACCTTTTCAACTTTGGTAGATACGAGATCCAATGATCTTATTGATAGTTGATGTTGCCTCGTAAATATTTTTTCAAAACTTGATTAACTCGTTCTGTTTAACCATTAATTTGAGGATAAAAAGTTGAAGAAAGTTTAATGTCCACCTTTAATATTTTAAAAAGACATCTTCAAAACTTAGGTATGAGCTAGGATCCTTGATCACCTATAATATCATTTGATAAGCCATGACATTAATATATATTATTAAGAAAGAGCCTTGCCGTTTCTTCACTCGATGTAGTCTTCTTACAAGGAATGAAATGAGCAATCTCTGTGAGTTGATCAATCACTACAAGGATGTTATCCAATAAATTGAATGGGAGTAGAACGTTCTTCAAAGTATAGAAGGTCTTCCTCAAGCTTGAACTTGTTAGCATTTTCTTTCAAACAACACTTGACATCAAGGGCCAAAGCATCATTAGTAGTTATAACATGCAGCTCATTCAAGAAACTAAAATCAATAAATACCAATGTAATAGTGGCATAAAGGCAAAATTGCTCCGATTTTAACAAAGTTACATATTGTTGATCAAATGCTGCCTCTCATATCTTTGATAAAAGATATAATCTCCTTGATAAATCATCAAACAATCTTTATTGCTTTTCATCTTAATAAGTAATAATAAAATTAAATTAGTATAGCGTCACATTCCATCAAGCTTTGTGGCGATTAAAAATCCAAGTTGACATAAAATATTTCAAGTTCTTATGATTTGTATATATAGTTATAGGATGCATTGCTCCTTTAATAAAATGTCGCCATTTTTGAAAAGAATCCACAATAGCAAGAAATTCTTTATTATAGATTTTATAATTAATTTTGATAACAAAGAATTTTTTAGAATAAAATGTAATATAATAGAGTTTATTGTTTATATTCATTTATGAAAGTATGGCTTCTAATGTAAAATTTGAAGTATCAATCTCTATGTAGAATGCTTTTGAAAAGTCTAGATGTACCAAGATTGGAGCTATAATAAATGTTATCTTGAAATCATGGAATGTTTTTTCTCATTGAGGCTTCTATTCTAACTTGTCCTTACATATCAATCGAGTAAAAAAGGCAGCAACTTGAGAATAATTTTTGATAAAGATCCAATAGAAGCTAACAAATCTAAAAAAATATTGTACATTTTTGACAATCTTTGGAATGATCCATTGCATAACCACCTCTACTTTTTTCGAATCCATTATCAAACTCTCAATAAATATGATGTATTCCAAAAATTCCATCTTAGATCCATAAAATACATATTTTTTTGATTTAGCATACAAACTTACATCTTGCAACTTTTCTAATACCAACTTAACATGACCCTTATGTTCCTCCAAATTTTTTGAGTAGATCAAGATGTCATCAAGATAGATCACAATAAACTTGTCTAGGTGCTCTCAAAAGATGTCATTCATTAAATGATAAAAGATAGCGGGCGCATTTATTAGTCCAAAGGGCATGACATTATATTCAAAATATCCATACCTTGTCTGAAATGCAATTTTTCATTCATCTCCTTTTTTGATCTATATTAGGTTGTATGCTCTACAAAGTTCTATCTTAGTATAGATCTTGGCTTGGCCGAGTTATTTATAAGGATAAAATTCACTCTTCGATCCAAAGTATAAGGTGGCCTCAATTAAGAGTTGCTTATAAATTATGGTATAAAATATAAGGAGCAACAAACAACAATGAAGGAGAAGAACAACACAATACAAGTGAAATATGTGCAATTGAGTAATTGCACACTACAAAACTAGCCACAATTTGTTCACTGTGCTTTCACCTAGTAAAAAGTAAAAGTAAAAAGTAAAAATTATATTTTAAAATAGATAATTCTTTTATCTTTCTAATGATATAAAAAAACATGCAAATCCAAGTTATTATGAGTAAGTTATGATAGTTCAAAGATAAAAGATAAAAAATTGAAAAGTTAAGTGAGTAATTTTTACCTCAAGGATAACTTGCTTAAGAGATCAAGAATTCGAACCTTACCAAAGCTCACAAGTAGTGTATAAGGGCATCTTAGAGAGGCCATGAGGTCTTAGTCTTATCCTCCTACCTACATTCAAGGTGCCACAACCCATATGGGACTTGTGCACCTCCCTTCCTACAAGGACTACAGTAGCTGCTGGTCCTTCTATTTTCTACTAGTAGAACTAATATTTTTGCATTTTTGACTTCATCATGGTGTTTAAAAACACCCAATTAGCCTAGGAACCTCATGTGGCCTTCAAATCTTACTCCAATTCTTCATAATGGCTCCCAAGGTGGTAAAACTCATTTTTACCAAAGTCTTAAAAATTCTTCTAAAAATTCCTAAAAAATTCTAAATAAATTCTAAATAAATTTTAAAAATTCTTATAATACTTTTATAATAATAATATCAATTTAAAACTATTTTATTCTACCTTGGTGATTTTTTTATAATAATAAAATCAATTTAAATCTACTAAAAATCCTATTTTTTACATAAATAACTAAAAAGATATGAGATTTCTTTCTTGTGCTTCTTCTACTTATTAAGTAACATGTATATATAGTTAATAAGTGATACATAAAGATAGAAGGCCAATGTAGACATTGGTCTCTATAACTAAATACTAATTCTTATAATTAAGAGAAAATACTAAACTAGTAGGATAATTGCCTCCAAGACTTATTAAGATCCTATTTCTTCTCTACTAATACTATTTTCTTTTATTTAGTATCTTCTAAATACATCTTTACCTTATAATTATAATTTTGGCATTTAAATGCATTCTTTTGTTCTAAAACAACTAGTAAGTCAATTTGATGATTCACACATGGCGACCATCTGGAATGACTTGCAAAGGAGAACCTAGAACTGTCCTCTCAAAAATGCTATTGAATAAAAAAAGGATTTTTCTAGAGATATTTTGAACAACTATCTAAAATAAAAATGAATAAGTTTCTATCAATCTAAAGGAACTAAAATAGATTTTGTTCTATTGAACTAAACAAAGAAGATAGAGAAAATTAAATCTAACCTAAGAACTAATGATTATAGAGAAAGAAATCAAAGCTAAATGATAAAAAATAGAAAATAAATGGTAATAATTTTAGTTTTTTTCTAAACATGAGAAGATTTTAATATTGACCTTCTAAGGCCTACATATGCTTTGGGTGTCAAGGTTGGTCTTTTCTTGCACTAACACTAACTCATTGGGATAGCTAATTTTTCCAACCGGATTCAAATCCGGGATGCTCTATTAACAACCTCTCTTGTGACCAACACTTCTACTTCCCTTGGATGTTTACCAAGTACAAGTTATAAATTCTAATATTCTTTTTTTTTTTTTTTTTTTTTTTTTTTTTAATACTCAAAAAGTATGAAGATCTAATTAAAATACCTTCTTCACTTACTTGGAATATACTTGATTGTATTATGAAGGAGACAAAATTTTGAGAGAAAAAAAGACTAATAATTAAATTTGTTGCTTCTCTTGAACTGCAATGTTCATCCTCTTGACTTCATTAAGTTTTGATGACTCTAGTTTTTTCTTAGGCCTTGAATAAAAATGAACCTAAAGATGAGGTGTTTTCTTTTAGTGTGTAATAAAAATCACACTTTATATTCCTTACATCTATTTCTAAAAGTTCTAATAGAAAAATCTTCTCCGTTCAGTATTTATAACTAAATTGAATTATTTGAGAAGACTTCTTTAACTAAATAAGGATCCAATCATAAAGCATCAAACTTTCCTCGGAAATATAATCTTCTAACATCTTGTAAAAGGACCAACATGCCAATCCTAAGTATTCTCACCTTGTGTCGTTTATCAAAGGCAATTTCCCTTCTTCTTTGTATTGCCTCTATATGTTGAGCACTTTATCTCTTAGCCTCATCTAGACCTTCTAAATATTCCAATCTATCCATCAAAGATTCTTTAATTGACAACCTTTCTGTCAAAATAATTTGAAGAGAAGGGATTTCAAATTCAATTGATAAAATGGCTTCTATGCTATGAACCAAGGAAAATGGAGTGGCTTGAGTAGTCACCTTAAACATGGTCCTATAAGCCCATAAGGCTGCAAAAAGCTTTGTATGCCAATCTCGTTTAGAAGTCGTTATGGTTTTTTGAAGGATATTAACTAAGGTTTGATTTATCCTCTCCGTATGTCTATTGATTTGAGGGTGATAAGGAATAGTCTTCCTATAGTCAATTTTAAATCATGATATCAAGTCTTCTATCAATTTATTCAAAAAATGCTTGCCCCTATCACTAATTAGGATTTTTGAACATCCAAACGTAGTGATAATCTGCTCATAAAAGAACTTGGCTGCTTGCTTAGCATCATTGGCTTTTACTACTTTTATCTCAGTCCACTTGATAAGGTACTTGATTGCTACAACTATGTGCTTTATTCCACTAATAGAATTAGAATGAACTTTTCTAATATAATCTATTCCTCATTTTTCAAATGGGACTAAAGGTAACGACATATAGACAGGTAAGCTCATTCGGAGGTCATTTCTAGCATATCTTTGATATGTATTATATATTTTAGTATACTTGTGGACATCTTAGAATAAAATAGGCCAATAATAACCAGCTCTAAGGATCTTCTGTCTTGTCAATACTCCCAAAAAATGACCTCTATATATAATATCATGGCATGCCGATAAAATGGTAGAAATTTTTTTTTCCATCACACATTATTTTAACATCCCGTCTATTTTACGTTGATATAATTTGCCCCCAAATATAATAAAATATCTACTATTAATTTAGACCTTTGGATGTCTATTTTAGATAAATAAGAAGGCAAGGTTTGAATGGTTAAAAATTTGGTAATCAATTCATATCAAGTGGGGGTAGTTGAAACAATAAATAAATTTAAAATAATATTGATTGGATCTTTGTCCATATATTCTAATAACATGGATAAGTGATCAGCTTGCATGTACATCGTTCCTCGCTTGTATTCTACCATATAATCAAATTCTTCTAATAGAAGCATCCATCTTGCCAGTCTACTATTCAATTCTGCCTTGTTGACAAAGTATTTGATTGCCATGTGGTCTACAAAAAACACTATTGGATTCAAAAGGAGGTAGTATCAAAAAATTTTGATAGAAAAAACCAAGGCAAGACATTCCCATTCCTTGATAGTGTAATTCTTCTCTGCAAGATTTAATTGTCTATTTGCAAAGGCTGTGGGATAGACCTTGCCTCCTTCTTCAGTTGTTTGACAGAAGGTACTTTCTATCACTATGGATGAAGCATCACAAAGCACATGGAAAGTTAATGACTAATTTGGTGGTCTTAAAATAGGATATGTGCTAAGCTTAGCTTTAAGAATGTCAAAGGCGTCTTGACATTTTTCACTCCACTCAAACTTCACATCTTTTTGCTGAAGTCTAGTAATAGGCATGGAAATGGTAGCATAGTCATATATCACTTCTCAATACCATCCAATATGCTCCAAGGTTCTATGTACCTTCTTGACTGTTGAAGGAGATTTTAATTCCATAATGACCTTGACCTTCTCTAGATCTAGTTGTCACGGACATAAGATTTATTCCAGTAAATTACGTAAGTAATATAGACCAATAGAAGTAGGTAAAATAAGTTGATTTGATAATATCTAATAGAAAAGCTTCCTAGAAGCTTCATAGATGTAAAATCACCTTTATACATATCCATAAATAATTGGTAGGTTAAAAACTTGGTCAACAAGCTAGCCACATGGCGCACATGTTGGTAGCTTGTGGAACAAGTTAGCCATGTGTCACACATGTTGGTAGCTTGCGGAACAAACCAAGTACATGGCGCACATGTGAGAAACTTGTCGTGAAAGTTTGATACGTGTCTCACAAATTAGACACGTGTATGAGGTCCTATAGAATACCGCCACGTAGCTCTTAATTAGATAATATTTATAGAGGCAAGAGTGAAGCCCTCTTCACTCTTGTCAACTCCTTTCTTGGTTCTAGTCTAGTTTCAAGAGTCTTCATGTTTCCAGTCTTTGGCAATAGCCATTCCAATTTTCCTTTGAATATACATATTTTTTTATTCTTATTTTGTGACTTTACTTTGATACAATTTTTTATTAGATTATATATCTTTTTTTAGTTCATGTCCTTAACAGATTGACAAGAATACATATACAATATGAGAGCTTTGTCTCTTCTTGATTAAGAGTAGATTACTCCTTTATCTTGATAAGATATAAGAATTTTAGAAGTTGTGGAGTACCCACTTCTAAACTGATATTGTTTTTAGACTTTTTTCTTTTGAGTGTGTTATTCTATATTTCTTAAAGTGAGAATAGACATCTTCCTTCCTATTATATTACCATGGCAGAGCTTGCGGAAATGAAGAGTGCAATGGCACAAATGCAAGAACAAATGACAGAGCTAATGCTTGCAATACATCAACTCACTTTACCACCACAAGGAGCAACAAGATTAGCAAAAAATAAAGATATAGAGATGGTTGGAGCTGCATCAATATCTACACCAAACCATACTATCTCACCTATGATAGAGCACTGTTCAAGCATTAGAGAATCAAAAATTAGTTAGTATGAGAAATTTAATGGCACAAGATCTAAATTTTGAGGATTTGTCAATAAGGTATAACTGGTAATTGAACTTCAACTTCAAAGTTATCCTACGCAAGGATCTCAAGTTAGGTTTATTGGAACATCACTTTTGGATTCTGCTTTATCATGGTTTTTATCTTTTCTTGAATGTCGTGATCCAATATTGGATAATTTGGAAGCATTCTTAGCAGAATTTTGATCTATGTATGGAAAACATGATGCAATCCGTGTTGCAACCAACAAGATTTGCATCCTACGATAAGGCAATTGATCAGTGTCGTTATACGCTATCGTAATACGTGCAATTTTGCTTGAGAATGCTCCGAGCACCTGGCTGTGGAAGATAAAAGGGAAATACACTACAACAAGATCCTAACAACTCTAATAGAATCCTAAACAATTTCTGTTAAACCTTAATAATATTAATCAAACATTGATTCAATCTTAAAAAAATTACAAAAGAAGAGTAAATGAATCATATATTAATCATAATAGAAAATAATATATAAAATTCTAAATTAAAAAATACTAAAAATAAAAATCTTAAAATCCTAAATCATACCTTGTTCAAATTCTAGGTCAAATCTTGGTCAAATCCTAATCCTAATCAAACCCTAAATCTTAAATCAAATCCTAAGTCAAATCTTAAGTCAAAATCTAAGTCAAATCCTATTCAAACCATAGGTCATATCCTAAGTCAAAACCTAAGTCAAATCCTAAGTCAAATCCTAAATCAAATCCTAGTAAAATCCTAGTCAAAATCCTAAATCAAACCCTAATCAAACCATAGGTCAAACCTTAAGTCAAAACCTAAGGCAAACTCTAAATCCTAAATCAAATCCTAAACAAATCCTAAATCCTAAATCCAATCCTAAACAAATCCTAAATAAATCCTAAATCCTAAACCAAATCTTAACCAAATCTTAAATCAATTCAAATCAATCCTAGGAAAAATTAGAACCTCAATATCTATTGATTAGACTGTTGATCTTACTTAAACTTTGTACACCTTTCAATCTCTTAGTCAACAACAAGCACAGCAAATTTGAAGGAAATCCAACTTACCAAATGGAAGAAAAATCCTAAAAACTTCTCAGGTCTTGGCCAGCCTCCTTTTCCAACCTTGATGCTGATCTTCTAGTCTTGATTTCTCCCTTCTCCACCATTCAATCAGTCTCAAATTACTCATGTGTATAGGAAAACAAGTCTAATATCCACACAATCAAAGTTTATTCCAATCCAACTAGCAGATTGCTCAAGATCTCAAAAATCCTAACTGACCCTCAAAACTTAATTTCTGAGACCTTGACCTACTTAAACCTCAATTACATACAACTAAACTATTAAATTTAGCTCAAATTCATAGTACACATTAACAACAACAATATCCAAAAATCCACAGATTTTCAGCCATGGATCTACTACAAAACTTTTGAAATTGCCTAAAACATCAACCCTATTTTATTTCACAAAATCTTAAGTTGCCAAAAATAACCCTGACTTTGCAAAGCTATTGCAAAGTCATTTCTTATCCAAATCACTCAAAATCAACTTGTATACAAAATCTCTCAAGTCCACTTCCTAATTCCAATCTCCAAGCTACAAAAGCCGACCGGATCCACCATAGGCACGCGGTTTTGTGCCTTGGGGTCTGATTTCGACCCCAACTCATAACCGGTCCTTTCTGAGTATCTATTTCAAGATTTTTGTGATAAGTTTTTCTAAAACCTATTCTTAACTCTTTTTTATATATGCCTATATCATTTTATTTTCCAATTTACTTTGTTTTGCCTTACTTATGGCCTTATAAAGTAAATAGAAGCTCATTTGTAAAAAAGGCAGTATTAACATTCATTAGTTTTATTCCCTTTTTAATATTATCTATTTTTTTAAGATAATTTTGCTACAATATTTTGAACTAAGATCTTCTATAATATACTATTTCCACACTCTTTCACCTAATAGTTGTGTTACATCATGACAACGCTGTCGTGAAGTAAATACATCCATATATAGAAACCTAACTTAATTATCTTTTCTTCAAAATTTTATTAAGTTCTTTCTTTCTTCTTACCAATCTAAGTTTTTGTATAGTTTAGAAAAAAAATTCTCACTTTCTTTCTTTTTCTTTGATTAAAATTTTACCTTATCTTTAATCTTAACTTTAACTTTGATTTAGCCTTGAAACTTTCTTTTATTTCTTTTATCTTTTTTCCAATCTTAGATTTTAGTAGATTCAGGGTTATATTTGTAGATATAAGGAGTTTTGACTTTGAGGTTGAATTTAGGATTTTACCAAGGATAAATAGTAGATTTGGATGTCAATAGTCGGCTACCATTAATAGTGCTGACTTGGAGGATTAGATTTGGGGTTTTTATAACTTTAAACTATTAATTGTTGACTTGGACTTTAAAGACCTTGGCTGCGACTTCTTTGATGAGATCGGAAGAGAAGAAGACGGGGTTTTTTGGCAAGTGCAGAGAAGTATTGAGAGAGAACTTCTTCTTGGCATGAGTTTAAGTAGCAAAAACATAGGATTCGGGGCTTAGATGAGAGAGATATGCTTGTTTGAACTTAGACTACTAATATGACACCTACTGTCACTTTTCAGGGTATATTAGAAGTTTTAAGATACTAGCAAGAAATTGAAAAGTTGGGTTAAAAACTAGACTTTAAGCTACACATTTTATATCCAAGAATTGATAGAAATGAGTTTAGAATGAGTGAGATATGGCTATTTAAACCCAGCAAACTAAACTAGGGTTTTGAAGAAGTTAGATAAATAGAAGGGTTTGCTTTAAGCTAGAACTTGAGTTTCAAGAAGAATTTGAAGTTTATTTTTTGTGTACATATTACTTATACTATAAAGAGTCTATGTCTAAAATCTCATATCAATTGAGACTTTGATTAGGGAGTAATGGCAAATTTGTTCTCAGGTGTCTAGGGTTTTGACTTTTAAAAGTATCTGCCAAGGATTTGGTGATATCTAACGATCAGCAATGAATTCATAGCTCAAAATTTATATTATGAGGATCAAAGCTATGAGATATGTTTTCCTAAATTTTAAACTTATTTGAACGGCTAGATCTTCAATTATAAATTTTCAAGTTTCGGATTAAGATTTGACTTCTAAAAGTATTTGCCAAGGATTTGGTGATATCTAATGATCAATAATGAATTCACAGCTCAAAATTTATGTGACAAAGATCAAAGGTATGAGATATGTTATTCCAAATTTTGAGCTGATTTGAACAATTGGATCTTAAATTATGAATTTTCAAGTTTCTAGTTTGGTTTTACTTATATAATTACTTGCTAATATTTTGATGATATCTGGTGATCGGTAATGAATTCACGGTTGAGAATTTTTGTAAGGATGACCAAAGAAGTGAACTCTATGCTTCCAAAATTTGAACTTATACAAACGGCTGGATTTCGATTTATAAATTTCCAAGCTTCTAGTTTCTTGATTTATTATACGCATGGTTTTGTGACTATAAAAGAAATATTTAAAAAAAGTTTGTGCAAATTGGATCCAGCTTGATTGTAAAGAGGGACCTTGCGTCTACCTGAAGTGGACTTTCGCCACGACAACGCTTCACAATTTCGACAACTAGCAACTGATATCAAGTGGGATGATGCTGCATTCATCAGCTAGTTTTTCTATGGATTACAATATGAGGTAAAAAAATTAATGCTCAATTTATCCGATCCTCAAACATTCATTCAAGCAATTGATTTTGATGTAAAGTGTGACAATCGGCTCTTTGAATTTTGATCCGAGAGTTGTACAAGAGAGCCTCAACGTTATTATTCAAT
The DNA here is from genome assembly GCA_036785485.1 of Physcomitrellopsis africana. Taxonomy (NCBI): domain Eukaryota; kingdom Viridiplantae; phylum Streptophyta; class Bryopsida; order Funariales; family Funariaceae; genus Physcomitrellopsis; species Physcomitrellopsis africana. The sequence continues at coordinate 54,838 of JAWRVF010000253.1, forward strand.
GGTAATATCAATGTCCTCACAAAGTGTACATTTGAAAGTAGAAGACATGCAAATTGGTGCGGTGCGTTTAAAACCTCTTATTGAACAAGAAAAGATTCGACGTCATCAAGGAGGATTATGTTTATATTGTAGAAAACCTAAGCACACTACTCAACATTGTCTGAAGAAACGATACAACTACAAAATAAGGAGAATGGCTGTCAAAGAAGACAACATGTCGAAAAACGAATTTGTCCAACTACAATAGAGATCGTTGTCGGATAGAGAGAATTTGCCTTGGAAAAACGCCGGGTTCCTAGCTGCTACTAGAACTAACAGGGAACATGAGAGGAAGCCGTGCAAGTATCTTCTATACTTGCATAATATTTGTTCAAGCTTTCAAATTATACTTGTATTATACTTATATAAGACTTGTACAAATATAAAGTATAAATACTTGAATAATACTTGTATAAATACTTGTATAAAATAATGTATAATCCTTGGTATAATACTTGTACAAATACTTATACAAATATTATGTATAATACTTATAAAATACTTGTATAAATACTTGATATAAATACAAGTAAATATACTTATATAAAAGGTATAAGCAAAGTGTGTATGTATTCAAGTATACCTCAAAATACAACCGCATACGAGGAATACAAGTTATACAATAAGCTGAAACTAAATAAATCACTAAAAATTCATCCAAAGGTCGAATTAAGCGTGCTTATAGCCTATGGAAAGCCAATAATCCATTGTAAAACATATCAAAATTTCACAAATAGATGATTTATCATTTAAAAGTTATGGCTAAAAGAAGTAGGCACTAAAATTTCCAAGCAAATGCAAAGGCAGCAAAGCTCCTCTTCACTTCAGCCTTTGTTGTGATCACTTTCCTTCTCCAAATTGGACATGCAATAGCTTTTTAGAAAGCTCACTCCATCATCTAACTTATTCTAAAATTTTGCATACATGCCTCTCAAACTCCAGATTTTGTAACTAGTTGATTCTACTCTTCAAACCCTAGCAACAATTTGCCCTCTTTGACACTTCACGGCTCATAAAACTTTCATCAAAGTTTCAAATGTATTGATTTTTGTTTTTTTTAGAAAGCTTATCTAAGCTACTATAAGCATCTAAAAAAACAAAAAGATTGAAGAGACTGTCCGACTTGGGTAGTTGAACAAAGTCTCTGCCCTTCTTCATCGGGTGGCAGCAAACCCTTTCTCACTCTCAAGCTCACAACTTTTGCTCTCCAACTCCAAATGCTACAAGAGATGTCTTGATAGAAAGCTAGCACAATTTTTCACATTTTTTTTAAATTTCACTAAGAAAGAGTCGAAATCAAACTTGCAGTGGTAGCTCGAAGTTTCTGCCCCTCTTCATTGGGTGGCAGTAAACCCTACTCTACTAAAACAAGCATAATGTTTTACTCACAACTCCAAAACAAGCAAGTGAGTAGGTTCTAGAATCCTCACAACTTGAAGAACACACCTATTGATTTTCATTATAAATGCTTCTATCTCCTCAGAGCTATCTCTCTCCAAAGTTCACCACTCAAAACTGCCTTTCTCTCCCTCTCTCTCGGTCTAGCAAGAGGAGTATATCTCCCTTTCTTTCCATATTAGACTACGAGATGCTCACATGGGCAGCCAAATCCTATTAGATGGGCCTTATTCACCCCATGCTCTTCTTTCTTATCCCTCACAAGGTCCATTCTACCTCAAAAGTCAACAAGAAAGGTAAAACAACCTTTAATTTTCTTCTAATTACAAAAGAGTCTATTCTAGGATATAAGTAAGGTAGGAACAAAACAAATAGCCATCTTAATTCACTAACTAAGTGGCTATAATAAATCCTCTCCTTATAATATCTTCTAAAATAACCTCTAGCACTCACACATATATTAACAATAGATACAAGATATTTAATATTTTTATACACTGCACGTAAATGCAGTATGACACCGTGCAGTTAGAACTTTGTACAATTTCCTAGTGAAAGTCCTATTTTCTCTTTAGAACCCTCTCTTTTTTTTATAATAGATGTATATTTAGGACCAAAAAACTACAAAGTCTCTGCCTTATTAGATTCAAGGGCCTCAGCATACGTTCTAGATGAATAATTTGTTAAGAATCATAAAATACCTTTAGTACAAAAAACTAAATCCGCACATGTAGAAGTCATAGATGGCTGTCCATTGTCTTCTAGAGATGTCACTCCTGAAACCCGTCCTATAAAAGTAACAATAGATGGTCATAATAGCTACGTAGCCTTTAACATAATTAATTCCCCGTCTGATTCAATTATTTTAGATTTATCATGGCTAAAAAAATATAACCCTCAAATAAATTGGAATTCTCGTAGACTTGACTTTCTTCATAATATCATTAAACATCCTGCCAACCAAGTAGAAAGCTATAAGCCTAATATAGCAAAATCTGTACTTATAGGTGCAAAAGCTTTTATATATGCAATAAAGGAAGGATCAACTTTTGCTCTTTATTCCACACCCATTTCTGATGGTGAAAAGACTTTAAGTGGCATTCTAAGCAAATATTTGGATTATCAAGACGTTTTTGAAAAAAAGAATGTAAATATTCTTCTGGAGCATCATCCATATGACTGTTCAATCGACCTTAAGGAAGGAACTCAGCCACCATTTGGACCAATCCATAGTTTATCACAAGATGAGTTGGCTGAATTCAAGATGTATATTGACGAGAATTTGGTGAAGAACTACATACGCCATTCTAAATCTCCAGCAAGAGCTCCAATTCTGTTTGTGAAGAAAAAAGATGGATCATTGCGGATGTGTATTGACGATATTTTTATTTATTCTAAGAACGTAGAAGAACATGAAATATATGTTCATCAAGTATTATAAAAACTTAGAAATGCGGGATTGTATGCCAAGATGGAAAAGTGTGTATTTCACAATATTCAAGTCGATTTCTTAGGATACATCATTTCAAATGATGGTCTCATGATCGATCCTAAGAAAGTCTAGACAATCATGAATTGAAAGATTCCAAAGACGGTAAAAGATGTCCAATGCTTTTTGGGATTTGCCAATTATTATCGGATCTTTATCAAAGACTTCTCTCAAGTTGCAGCTCTACTTACACATTTGACCTGTAAAGACAAACTCTAATAGAATCAAGAAGCAGAAGCAGCATTTGAAGCTCTGAAAACATGGTTTGTTTTTGCACCAATCTTGTTTCGAGTTGACTTTTTCAAGGCATTTTTTTATAGAAACAGACGCATCAGACTTTGCCTTGGATGTAATTTTTTCACAAATGGGAACAGATGAAAAACTTCATCCAATAGCTTTTCATTCAAGAAAATTCTCAGCAGCTGAGATGAATTATGAGATCTATAACAAAGAACTTCTTGCAATCGTAGATTCCTTTCAAGAATGGCGTTATTATCTAGAAGGTGCTTCTAGTCCAATCACCATGTACACGGATCGCAAGAATCTCGAGTATTTTATGTCGATATGCATGTTGAATTGTCATCAATCTCATTGGAGTATGTCTTTGTCAAGATTCGAATTCATTATTACTTATCGGCCAGGAAAATAACAAGGTTTGTCCGATGCTCTTTCTAGACGTTCTTAATTTGTACCAAAAGAAAGAAATGCACCTTTTGAGCAAACAAAGAATGGCCCTTTTGAAACCAAAGTAGATTAATCTTTGAGCAATGAAATCAACATTGATTGTTGATTCAACTTTTCTCAAGCAACTTTTCAGTCAAGTATGTCCTCAGACCCTCTTGTTCATGATATCAAGAATAATTCTTCCAAGTCTCATAATTCTTCTAAATTTGAGTTCAAGAACAATCTACTATATTTTGAAGGACGCCTATATGTTCTAGAAGGAGAAGCACGTTTACGTGTTCTTCAAGTATATCATGATTTTCCAGCAGTAGGATATTTTGGATACAACAAGACTTTGGAACTTATATCAAGAGATTTTTGGTGGCCTCAAATGTGGAAGGTAATCAAAGACTTTGTACAATCATGTGATATTTGCTTAAGATCAAAGATTCCTCATCATTGACCTTTTGAACTTTTTCAGCCATTACCTATTCTAGAACAACCATGGTCTTCTGTTTCTATGGATTTCATCACAGATCTTCTAAACTCAAGATCTTATGACTCTATATTTGTGATAGTAGATTGATTCACCAAGATGGCACATTTTGTGCCATGCACAAAATCTATCACATGTGAAGAAACAGCTAAGCTTTTCATTGATAATATCTATCGCTATCATGGGTTACCTAAGGATATTATATTGGATAGGGGAACTCAATTTGTGTCAAGATTTTGGAAAATCCTTTTCAAGATCTTAAAAGTCGACATAAAGTTATCTTTAGCTTTTTATCCTCAAACTGATAGATAAATAGAGCGCATGAACCAAGTCTTGGAGCAATACTTAAGATGTATTATCAACTACCAACAAGATGATTGGACAACTCTTATGCCATTGGCAAAATTTGCTTATAATAATACGATACATTCTTCTATACAACAAACACCTTTCTTCACCAATTATGGTTACCACCTACAATTTGATGCTTTTGACTTTTTAAAAGTTGATAAATCAGCAGCACAAGATTTGGCAAATCGTTTGTCAGAGCTACATGCAATAATGAAGGTGCAATTTAAAGAAGCTCAAGAACAACAAAAAATAAATACAGATGCACATCATAAGGAACAATCACAATTCAACGTGGGAGATAAGGTATGATTACTTCGTCGCAATATCAAGACTACTTATTCTTGTGATAAGTTGGACTATCGTAGGCTTTGACCTTTTCCTATTTCTGAACAAATCAATCTAGTTGCATATCGATTACACCTATCGGAGTCCATGAAGATCCATCTTGTATTCCACATATCACTACTCGAGCCATACAAGAGAGTGGATATACAAAGAAGAAGATAAATGCCATCGTCTACTGTAGAAGAGGACAACGATGAAGAATTTGAGATTGAAGAGATTTTAGATTTAAGGCGGCACCAAAATCGATTGGAATATCTTGTGCATTGGCGCGGATACGATATTAGTGAATGCACATGGGAGCCATCAAAGAATCTAACAAATGCATCAATAAAAGTCAATGCATTTCATTGACGACATCCATTAAAATCAAGATAAATAATCAAAGAGAATCTTTGCTATAAAGCAAAGCAGGTTCTATAGAGGTTTCATCCTACCTTGTATCATTATTTGTCATTTCTTTAGATTTGTTTGTACTAAAGAGATGGAAGATCAACAACTAGCGAATTCAGCTCAAGAATCATCATTTGCTAATTTATTGGACGAGACATTACGACTATCACAACCTTTAAGACGACGGAATAGAGATGAAGATCCTCAAGAATGACATGTCCTTCCTCAGAACGATGGCAAAATACAACATGTTTGGTATCACGACCTTAGAAGAGACTCCGGATGTTTGGTGATACTTTTAGAGGTAGAAACTACTCCTAATGGTGTTCCTAATGTTTTCTTTGAAGGAAGTTATGAAGGCCTCAACATTGATCAAATAACAAGGTAGTCTTCTCGCCTTGGTATGGGATATCGTATCGATGGCTGAAAGGTCCTATCAACTACCTTTGAAGGGAACAAAGATCAGAGTATGTAGCAAGCACAATTTGACGTATCTTGGACTTCCTCAACATATAATCACTGCTCCACGTGGAACTCGTCTCTAGAAGGGGGGATAATATCATGGACATAAGATTTATTCCAATAAATTATCTAAGTAATATAGACCAATAGAAGTAGGTAAAATAAATTGATTTGATAATATCTGATAGAAAAGCTTTCTAGAAGCTTCATAGATACGAAATCACCTTTATACATGTCTATAGGTGATTGGTAGGTTAAAAACTTAGTCAACAAGGTAGCCACATGGCGCACATATTGGTAGCTTGTGGAACAAGATAGCCATGTGTCACACATGTTTGACAAGCGTGTCTTGCAAATTAGACACGTGTATGAGGTCCTATAGAATATCGCCATGTAGCTCTTAGTTAGATAGTATTTATAGAAGCAAGAGTGAAGCCCTCTTCACTCTTGCCAATTCCTTTCCTAGTTCTAGTCTAGTTTCAAGAGTCTTCATGTTTCCAGTCTTTGGCAATAGCCATTCCAATTTTCCTTTGAATATACATATTTTTTTATTCTTATTTTGTGACTTTACTTTAATATAGTTTTTTATTAGATTATACATCTTTTTTTAGTTCATGTCCTTGACACTAATTTCCTACTATTTTTTGAGACTACATATCTAAATAAGACTCCTCTTTGAACTGCTAAGAATATTTTGTCAAGGTTTAAAGCAATCCTAGCTCTTGTACACCTTTGAAAACAAGACTTTACACAATCATGATGTATTGTCTTAGAAGACTGGGTGCTAAAATCATCAATGAATATTGTCATTGATTTATATAGTAAGTCTGAAAAGGCATATGATATTGCTCATTGAAATGCCGAAGGAGCATTGCAAATTTTAAAAGACATAACCACATAGATGAAGGTGCCCCAAGGTGTAGTAAAGGTTGTTTTGTGATAATCCTCTAGGGCTATGGAAATTTGATTGTAACTAAAATATTCATCCATAAATATATATAATTCATGCCTAGCCACTTCTTCCAGGATGGTATTTATAAAGAAGAGGGAAAAGTGATTCTTTTAAGTGCACTTGTTAATTTTTCTATAATCTATGCACACTTGAAGTTTTTCATTTTTCTTCTTAACTAACACCATTAGTGAAATCCAATCCGTAATTTCTATAAGTTGAATAAATCCAACGTAGAGGAGTTTTTCTAATTCACCTTTGATAAGTAATTATAAGTTGGAATTCATTTTTTTTTTTTTTTTGTCTCACAGGAATTGAATTAGGAAGGAGTGGAATACAATGTTGGGCTACTTCCAGAGGTATGCCCTTGAGGCCTTTGTAAGACCAAGAAAATACATCCTTATATTCCATAACAATTCATCCTCTATCAACTGAATTCCAACTTTGATTAGTTTTGGATCTTCTTTTTCTAAAGAAACATCCATCAATTTGTAATCAAAGTCATGCATATGAGATTGCTTTGTAGTTCCTCTATACCAATCATTTGATATTTGTGGATAGTTGATTACATCAATTCCGGCTATAAGACCATTGGAAGTTTGTTTAAATTATAAAGATAGATTAAGGTTGTCTTTCTCTATTAATTCTAACTCATGAACTTGAGTGCCATCAAACTTCATTCTAAAGGCATCTTCATATTTAATATCATCTACCAGAGTTGCTAAATCCACTTCATCTTCATAATTTTGTCAAGTGGCAAAACCATCTATTAAGTTAATATTTACAACCTCATCGCCACTTGAAGTCGGATGTTTTTCCAACCATTGAGTGAACTCTCCATCATCTTCTCAATCATATAGTTCAATGCCCATGCATCTTAATAGAGTTGAATAGACCATACTTGAGTGAACCCCCTTGCTTGCTACTAAATCAATAAATCTAACCTTCTTTCTAAACTCTTTCTGTGATTGGGAATTCAAAATCTCATTTTCTAAAGAGTGAGATGAGGTTTGGGCTAAAGACAATCCTTGAGATTGAATTACGATTTTAGTCAGGTTTTCTGATAGCTCATACATAATATGTGGCTTTTTATCTCCCCAGTCAATTTGTGCATTAATTGCCCTTAATCAAGATCTACCTAAAAATAATGGATATGAATTTTTGCTATAGGATGCATATGAATCATATGAAAAGTGAAAAAATATTCTTCACCTCCCATCATCATCTTACAACCACTAATTTATCCCAAAGGTGTGTCTTGGCTTTGATTAGTCATGTTAAGCACAAATGAGGAGGGACTAGTGATACTAAGTCCTAATTTTTTCATAATTCTCACTGACATAATATTCAAATCACTACTCCCATCCACAATAGTATAGGATATGATTTTATCCACTATAGATACCTTTAATTCAATTGCCTTCACCTCTTGTGCTACTTAAATTATTCTAACATAAGCTGATATTTTTGGTTTAGATTGTTGTCATCTTTTAATATGAAGGCTTGTTTTAAAATTCCTTCTTATTAGAGGAGAAACCTCCAATAATTGAGCAATTGTGATATCTATCTTAATTTTTTTTAAATCTTCCCATAAATCATATGGCTTGACCTGATCCTTGCCTTTAAGTCGAGTTGAAGGATTAAATTCAAAATTGGAAACTCTAGGTCCTTCTCAATCTTCTTTAGAAAGAAATTCTTTTGTTTGGATATTTTCCTTCAAGTTTCTTGGCAATCTACTTGATTTGGATTCAAGGACTTGAGATACTTCTTTAGAATCTCTTATACTAGCTATTACTTTTTTTGTGGCTTCATTTAAATCTGAAAAGTAAAAAGAATCTTCTGAACTATTTTCACTATCAATTGAAGTAGGAGGGGGAGGACTAGTGTATCAAGACCTTATCATAATTGCCAAGGCTAGTATATTAGGGAGTTCTTTAGCCCTCTTGTGAACCTCTTCATATGAAATATAGTTGATTTGAAAAGATGAAGGTTGATCCCTAATAAATTGAAAGCCTTAATCTTCATTTGATATTTTTAAATACCTTGCATTTTGTGAATCTTGGCCATTATATTGTTGGCTATATTGAGATTGACTAATATTTAGAGGGATGAATCTTTGTTTAGTATTTAAATCTAAAAGATGATGTTGATTTTGACAATTATTGTTGTAGTCATAGAATAGATTTCAAGGTTTTAAAGTATTATCTGAACTAGGATTTCTTGCCCCTTTCAATTGATCTTGGACTTGTTGATGATAATTCCCTTGTAGGAACTTCAAAGAGACTATCTTATTGGTTTGCCTACATACCTCTGTAGGATGGATTCTCCTACAATTTCCACATACTACTTTGTTTTCTATCCAACAATTACCAAGTAGGTACCTTTTATCACATAGGTTGATATACCTCTTGCCATTGTCGTGATTGGTTTTTAAAGCTCTGATTAGAATTCTCGCGATTTTTTGGATGAATGTTAAGCATTGAATTTCTTTGGTTCCTATGAGGTGTAATATAGGATTGTTGACAGCTAAGATTATGTTGGTAATTTTGCAAGTTTGAATGAAATTAACTAGTGTGCCCCTGTTTATTACATTAAGTACACCACAACCCTGAAGTGTGCCTACCAGATTCTATGGAAAATAGAGCTTGGTTTGGATTTTGGCCCTTAATTAAAAAAGCCATTTGTTCTCGCATTGTCTTTATCTGTTGTGCCAGTTCATTTTAAAAATCCCTTTGACTTTGAAAAACTTCTTTTTTAAAGTCTTCCTTCCACCTATTCCTATCTTTTGGATATATCAATTCTAAAAGATTAGGTGGTAGTTTAACCTCTAAAGGTATAAGATAATGGATTGTAGGTTGAAATTGATTTTTCACAATCTTATAAGGGTGTTTTTGAGATTTATCCATATTTTGGATATAGATTGGTATAAAACTTAGGATTCTATGGTCTTCCTTCCTCCACATTATTTCTTGTTGTTTGTCAATATCTTCAATCACCCATACTATCTTTTTAGCATCCTCTAAGTTTTTTGGCCTTCTTTTGAGGATTTCTCTAATTGTATCTTCATAATTGAATCCTTGGATAAAAAATTGGCTAAGGGTGTCTTCTGTAAGAAGGATTCCTACAAATCAGATTACTATTAGTTCAAATCGCTGAATATATTCAACAATTTTTTCTCCTTTTCCTTGTCTCAAAGAAAAAAGAGCCATGAGGGCGTTACTTTGTCTCACTTTTGGTCTAAACTTTTCTTAGAATACTCTCATGAGCATATTCTAATTTTTAAAGATTTGAGGGAAATAGTTCCTATACCATTCATAAGCTCTATCCTTTAATGTGCTTGAAAACTACACAAGATAATACTCAGGATTGATTATCAAACATGTTGTGAGAAGTTCAATGAACTTTTCTACGTTGTCATGATGTAACATAACTATTAGGTAAAAGAATGTAAAAATAATATATTATAGAAGATCTTAGTTCAAAATATTGTAGCAAATCATCTTACAAAAATAAATAATAATAAAAAAGGAGTAAAATTAATGGATGTTAATGCTGCCATTTTTACAAATGAGCTTCTAATTATTTTATAGGGCCATAAGTAAGGCAAAATAAAATAGATTGGAAAATAAAATAATATAGGCATATATAAGAGGAAGTTAAGAATAGGTTTTAGAAAAATTTACTACAAAAACCTCAAAATAGATACCCGGAGAGGACCACTTATAAGCCGGGGTCGGAATCTCATCCTGAGGCACAAAACTGCATGCCTACGATGAGTCCAGGAGTTTTTTGTAGATTAGAAGATGGAATTAGAGAGAAGACTAGAGGATATTTGTTTGAAAATTAGCTAGAAGTGATTTAAATTGGTAATGACTTTGTAATGGCTTTGCAAAATTAGGGTTGATTTTGGTGACTCTGATTTTGTAAAATATATTGGGGTTTACAATTTTGAGCATTCTGTGAGATTGGTTATAGATCTACATGTGATATTTTGTAGATTGGTGCATACAATAGTGCTTGTAAGGTGCTATAAATTTGAGCTAAATCTAATAGTTTAATTGTATGTAATTGAGGTTTAAGTAGATCAAGGTCTCGGGAATTAAGCTTTGAAGGTCAATTGGGGTTTATGAGATCTTGAGCAATCTGCCAATTGGATTGGAATGAAATTTATGTGTGTAGGTAGTAGACTTATTTTCCTATACATTTGAGAGATTTGAGATTGATTGAATAGTGAAGAAGGGAGAAATTAGTACTAGAAGATCAACATCAAGGTTGGAGAAGGAGGCCTGCCAACACCTAAGGAGTTTTTAGGATTTTTCTTCCATTTGGTAAGTTTGATTTCCTTCAAATTTGTTGTGTTTGTTGTTGACTAAGAGATTGAAAGGTGTACAAAGTTTTAAATAAGATCAATGATCTAATTGACAAATATTGACGTTCTAATTTTCCTTAGGATTGATTTGAATTGGTTAGAGTTTGTTTTAAGTTTTGGTTAGGGTTTGGTTTAGGATTTAGGGCTGGATTTAGTTAGGATTTGTTTTAAGATTTATTAGGATTTGATCAAGATTAATTAGAATTTAAATAGGATTTGTTTTAGGATTTATTAGATTTTGACCAAGATTGACTAGGATTTAGTTAAGATTTATTTTAGGATTTGTTAGGATTTGACCAGAATTAATTAGAATTTAATTGGGATTTATTTTATAATTTATTAGGATTTAATCAGAATTGACTAGGATTTAATTAGGATTTGACTAAGGTTGACTAAGATTTTAGGATTTATTAAGATTTGATTAGGATTAACTAGGATTTAGTTAGGATTTATTTTAGGATTTGTTAGGATTTTATCAAAGTTGATTAGGATTTAATTAGGATTTATTTTAGAACTTATTAGGATTTGACTAGGATTGACTGGGATTTGACTAGAATTGATTAGGATTTGACTAGGATTAACTAGGATTTTAAGATTTATTAGGATTTGACTAGGATTGACTAAGATTTATTTTAGGATTTATTAGGGTTTGACCAAGGTTGACTAGGGTTTTAGGATTTATTAAGATTTGACCAAGGTTGACTAGAATTTAGTTAGAGTTTATTTTAGGATTTGTTAGGATTTGATCAGGGTTGACTAGGATTTAATTAGTATTTATTTTAGGATTTATTAGGATTTGACCAGGATTGATTAGGATTTAGTTAGGGTTTGTTTTAGGATTTGTTAGGGTTTGTTTTAGAATTTGTTAGGGTTTGACTAGAGTTGATTAAGATTTTAAGATTTATTTTATTGTTAGTTAAGATTTGACTAGGATTGATTAAGATTTTAGGATTTGTTAGAATTTGATTAGGATTGACTAAGAGTTAGTTAGAATTTTTTTTTAGGATTTGTTTGGATTTAATCAGGGTTGACTAGGATTTAGTTAGGATTTATTTTAAGATTTATTAGGATTTGACCAAGGTTGACTAAGATTTAATTAGGAATTTTTTAAAGATTTGTTAGGATTTGATTAGGGTTGACTAGGATTTAACCAAGATTGACTAGGATTTTAGGATTTGTTAGGGTTTAATCAAGATTGACTAGGATTTAATTAGGATTTATTTTAGGATTTATTAGGATTTGACCAGGATTGACTAAGAATTTATTAGGATTCATTTTAAGATTTGTTAGGATTTTATCAAGGTTGACTAGGATTTAGTTAGGATTTGTTTTAGGATTTATTAAGATTGGACCAGGGTTGATTAGGATTTTAGGACTTGTTAGGATTTGACCACAATTGATTAGAATTTAATTAGAATTTATTAAGATTTAATTAGGATTGATTAGGATTTAACTAAGGTTTAATTAAGGATCATTTAGAGATTGATTAGAGAAGTTAGAACTAATTATTGTTGCATTTTTTTTTTTTATCTTCCACACCTAGGTGCTCGGAGCATTCTCAAGCAAGATTTCGCAACATACGACAACGTGTGCTATTGGACCATCATCCCTAGTTCCTTTAAACATAGGGAGGTTGTATGGCATAGGTATTGCTTATAAATCCTTTAGAATTACAATAGGAAAATCTCTTAGTTGGACCAAGGGATTTATAGGTATTTCTAAAGGATCTCTAACATCTAAAGTAGGGTCCTCGAAAGACATTGAAATTAGCGGTTGTTATAATCCGAGTTGATTTAAGAAAGAAGTACTTATCAGATCTGATAATCTACTAAAAGTACACATTGTTGGATTTAAAGATGGATTGGTACTATTTAGATTGACTTCAATGAAGCCGCTTGATGGACTAAGTGGATTAATTAAAATCCCACTAAATTCAGGTTGATTGCCTTTTAGTAGGATTTTTCTACTTCTTGAAGGATTTTTCCAATGTTGACATGATTCATCTAGTGGTGGAATTAAAATTGGATTTTGGGACCTAATAGCTTTGTGCATCTAATTTAACATGACATAAGAAGAATAAATATTTTAAACATTAAATTTTATTGCTTCTCACCTTAGTGGTAGGTCACCTCGGAAGGGAAGGAAGGGCTGACCTTGTCCCATACTCGGTCACTTAGTCCTTTTCCTTTAGCTAGAGAATTCACTGCTTTTCAATGTAGGAGGGCTTTAACCTTTCATCTCCTAGCTTCCTAAGTGCATATTTGCTCAAAGATGGAAGAACATCATAAAAAATTTTGGAGATAACTTTTTAATGTTGGACAAGGCCACACTCTGATTTCACCTCCCCACTCAATTAGCATATGAATTTAATTATTCTACATAACTACTTCCTTCCAAATTTTTGGATGTCCTATAGGTGGGATTAATTAAGTTGTTTAGATCTAGTAGAATGATGCATCTAGTGCAACTATAGATATAACGTTCACCTAGTCGTATAATTTTAACATACTAATTTCTACAAAATTAAATTAAAATATTTTTTTGACCTTCCACCTGCAACCCACTTAAAATATCTTCTAATAAAAAAGGGAAACAAAACAGAAGCAACTAAAGAAGGAATACTTGCTTGAGTATCATCCCAAACAAGACTTTTTTCAACTTTAATTACTATACGATACAACCATGTATGGGAGTGATCCTAATCAACAATAATGTGAAGAAAAATTCCATTTTGGGAGGACAGGGAGCCCAAGCTCTCTCTTTTTCTTATATCTTCACACAAAACAATTAGGGAATTATCCACTACAATGGTTAATGACAAAGATTACGTTACAAAAAAAGTTCTTTGCAAATAATTCACATCACGTTGAAAAAGAACTCACCTAATTGCATCTCTAGCCAATCTGACACTTGTTAACAAAGTTCCAAAATGAATAACTTCTCCTTAACTGATCTCGAGCAAAACATCCAAGTGAAGTCTTAAAGATTGAGGATATGAGGTTTTATAGGTTCTATCTATTTTTCCACACCAATATCTATAAGATGGATTAGAAACTTACCTCTTTCGTATCTTCTTCTTAGATTCTACCCTCCAATTCCTAGCTTCTACTCCTTGTTTTTATAAGTATCCGCTAAACTTGAAAGAATTAAAATAAATCGACAAGAGTCAAGGAACTTACTTGAAATTTAGATGTCTTGTGCAACTTCTTATCCTGTGCTTCTTACTCTTCAACCTACAATCTGTATTAGTTTAATAAAATCAAAATTCAACCAAATTATTAAATAAAGACTTACTTTGAAAGTATGGAATCTTGACTAATTGTTCTTCTCTTCTTCTTCTTCTTGTATTGTTGGTAGAGTAATTTCTCTAATCTATTACTGAAGAACCATTTCTATCCTATATTTGTAAAGAGAAAGGGTATGGTGGATGGAGAGGGTGATCAAATCCCTCAACCACTAGAGATGGGCCCTCAACTAGAAGTTTATAAGCAGGAGAGTGATGAAACCTTGAAGACGAGCTCCACTCCTCATGTCTTGGAAGTAACAACCAACCTAAAGAAAACCACCAAATAATGCTAATACTACCACTAAATTAATCAAATATTACTTAAAGTTAGAAATAACAATCTTACAAAAAAATTAATTAATGAATAAATAAAAAACATATTAAACTTACCTCAACACATAAAACTTATCATGCATGTAAAAAAATAACATAAAATAATATTAATAAACAAAATAATAATAAAAATTGAACAAAAAATTGAAGAAAAAAAAGACAAGAAAAAATAAATATAAAACTATAAAAAAAAATAAAGAAATAAAAAATTAAAATTAAAATTATTAATTAAAGTTAGTTTTTATTAATTAATTAAAATATAAAATTTTATCTCATAATATATTTTTAATTCTATTTTATTTTTTATTTTTTATTTTTTTAATTTTAATTAATTATTTTTATTTTTATTTTTATTTTACTCAATTTATCTTTTTTTTATTTTATATATATAAATATATATATATATATATCTTTTTATATTAATTTAATATATTAATTTAATATAGGTAAGAATAAAGTTTTAAATACAAAAATTAAAAGTATAACATAAAATCAAACATATAAATGAGTAAAGAAATAGAATTCACTAACCTCAATTGTATGCCGCTTAAGGCAGCAATCTCTCTCCACTCCAAAATTTGCCACAAATTCAATTTTGCTTCAATTGTATTGAATTTTTCACTTCTATAAACTCGACTTCAAGGTGCTTGTACTTCCAAATTTCCACTATTAATTAATCACCAATCACTAAGAAATGCCTTTTCAAACATGGAGTATATGAAACTGCCAAGGCATTGAACCTCTTTCTATTCAAAAACTCACTAAAAATTCAAATTTGATTCAAATCAAACATAAGAAGACTCTTTAGAAAGCTAACAACAAGATAAAGAGCTTTATAAAGATTCAAGATCAACTAATAAATACAAAAAAAACTGATTGTTGAAAATCCGAGAGCAAATCACTCTTGAGAACAACCACTCAAGGTAGTGGACCAACTTCTACTCAAAAATCCATCAAAAATTCAAATTTGGTCCAAATTAAACATGTGATAGCTTTTTCAAAAGCTAACATTAGGATACACAACTTCACAAAATTTCAAGTTCAAATAACTATTACATAAAAACTGATTGATAAAAACCCGAGAGCAAATCACCCTCTGTTTAATTTTTTTTTTTTTTTTTTGTTTTTGTTTTGACTATAGATGATAAAAGCTTTGTTTACAATAATAATGAAGAAAGATAGAAAACTTACCAATGATGAAGGATAGGGTTGAAATACTCACTCAAGAAGTCCACAAAAGGAATCAACCACCATTAACTCACTCACAATCACCCACACAATTGGAAGCACCACCTCCCGGCAAATGCACCAAAATATGAGTATTATATTCACTCTTCAACCCAAAGTATAAGGTGGCCTCAATTAAGAGTTGCTTATAAATTATGGTATAAAGTATAAGGAGCAACAAACAACAATGAAGGAGAAGAACAACACAATACAAGTGAAATATGTGCAATTGAGTAATTGCACACTACAAAACTAGCCACAATTTGTTCACTGTGCTTTTACCTAGTAAAAAGTAAAAGTAAAAAGTAAAAATTATATTTTAAAATAGATAATTCTTTTATCTTTCTAATGATATAAAAAAACATGCAAATCCAAGTTATTATGAGTAAGTTATGATAGTTCAAAGATAAAAGATAAAAAATTGAAAAATTAAGTGAGTAATTTTTACCTCAAGGATAACTTGCTTAAGAGATCAAGAATTCGAACCTTACCAAAGCTCACAAGTAGTGTATAAGGGCATCTTAGAGAGGCCATGAGGTCTTAGTCTTATCCTCCTACCTACATTCAAGGTGCCACAACCCATATGGGACTTGTGCACCTCCCTTCCTACAAGGACTACAGTAGCTGCTGGTCCTTCTATTTTCTACTAGTAGAACTAATATTTTTGCATTTTTGACTTCATCATGGTGTTTAAAAACACCCAATTAGCCTAGGAACCTCATGTGGCCTTCAAATCTTACTCCAATTCTTCATAATGGCTCCCAAGGTGGTAAAACTCATTTTTACCAAAGTCTTAAAAATTCTTCTAAAAATTCCTAAAAAATTCTAAATAAATTCTAAATAAATTTTAAAAATTCTTATAATACTTTTATAATAATAATATCAATTTAAAACTATTTTATTCTACCTTGGTGATTTTTTTATAATAATAAAATCAATTTAAATCTACTAAAAATCCTATTTTTTACATAAATAACTAAAAAGATATGAGATTTCTTTCTTGTGCTTCTTCTACTTATTAAGTAACATGTATATATATTTAATAAGTGATACATAAAGATAGAAGGCCAATGTAGACATTGGTCTCCATAACTAAATACTAATTCTTATAATTAAGAGAAAATACTAAACTAACTAGGATAATTACTTCTAAGACTTACTAAGATCCCATTTCTTCTCCACTAATACTATTTTCTTTTATTTAGCATCTTCTAAATACATCTTCACCTTATAATTATAATTTTGGCACTTAAATATATTTTTTTGTCCTAAAACAACTAATGAGTCAATTTGATAACTCACATTGTTCCAAAAGTCTCAAAGTTAATGGTAGTGGATAACGATTTTTCATTATTTTCTTATTCAATCTCCAATAATCAATGTACATATGTAAAGAACCATCTTTCTTTTTTACAAAAAATATAAGTGCACTTGCTAGAGACTTTGAATACTTGATGAAGTTCTTTGCAAGGTTTTCATCAATATAATCCTTCAATACCGAAAGTTTGATTTGAGGAAGATTATAGATTGGGCTAAAAGATAGCTGTGTTCTTTCTTGAAGATTGATAATACAATCATATGGCTAGTGCTTCTATAATATATCAGTATTTTTTTTTTAAAAAACATCTTAAAATTTGCTATACTACTTTAGAATACTTGCCAATAAAGTCATATCTCCTTTAATTGGAATCACATAAATAACAAATGGTATACCTTTTTTGACTAATATTATAAAAGTCCTTACTTCAAAAAATAAAGACTTATTAATTTATAACTTTTTATGATTTTTTTTAATAAAGATTTCTATTAAAAATATTATTTTTTATAACCTCCAATCTATAGATGGATTATATTTTTCTAACCAAGAAAATCCAAAAATAATAAGATTTAAAAGAGTTCTATTAATATTGAATACAATTCGGCTTCTATGATCTTTGAGCAACACTTCTATAGAAGTGGTTTCATGGATGATACTACCAGAGGATAAGGATTGTCCATCTATTATTTCTACATGAATAGATTTGGATTTTTATATTAAAGGAATTTTATAAAGGTTAATGAATGCCTCATCTACAAAACAAGTGGACGCCTCCAAATCCAATAAGGCAATTGTTTGAAGCTTCTGAGGACCAAAATATAAAGAAATTATAAAACAACAAGTAGGTTGAGTAAAAAGAGAGGAACCTGAATAATTTTGTAATATTAGATTATTCAGTTGCACGATCTCTATTGTGGTTGAATATCTTTGTTTTCCTAAATAATTACACTTTTGATTTTGGTAATATATTGATTTTATTTCTTCAGACAATTGCCAATCTTATGGCCTTCTTTGCCTCAATACAAGCATAGTTCTTTTTTCATCTAATGCTTCTTTTCTTGTGGATTAAGAAGTTTAAAACATATTGCATTAAATTATATATCTTTTACTTTTGAATGTGAATTTAGAATGCTTGTTGATGTAGTAGAAGTGTATCGGATAGTGTTTTGTCTTGCTAAAGTCCATGAATGTTGATCTTGACAATATTAAAATAATTGATTATCACATTTTATGTCTTGGCTAATAGCTTCATTGAATAATCATGGATTCAAGAGTGATAGTAATAAATCCTTCACATCATCTTTTAATCCTTAATAAAATTGATTCATGAAAGTTTCTTCATCCTAATTGATATCACATGCTACTTGCCTAAAATCAAATACATAAACTAATGCAGAGCGTGCTCCTTGATGCAATGCTTGGATCTTAGCTATTGTCCAATGACCCTTGTCATGTTTTTTAAATGCTTCCGTAAATGCTTTTATACAAATTTCAAAGTTTCTCAAAATTGATGATCTTTTTTCAAACAAAAGAGCAAATTATGATAATGCTTGCCACTGCCAACTAATCCAATCCGTGATTCTTTTGTCAAATAATTATTAAATTGTAGAACTATTATCAATCAAATTTGATTAATAAATCTTTGAAATTTTGAATGCGTACCATCATATTTTTTCAAAAGACTAACTCGAGGTTCTTTATATTGCTGAACATGTGGATTTTTTTGGCGTAGCATAGATAGTACTACATCCTCAAGTATAAAAATTAAAAATAGATATAGTCTAGATTATGATATTCTAAATGTTATATTATTATAAAGTTTTATAACAACCCCTTTAATCTTCACAATCCTAGCATATAATATAATAAATATACTTATAATAGTATTTAATTTGGACTCAAAAGATTTAGTCATACTAATATCTTGACCTCCAGCCATTCTAAAAAAAAAAAAAAAAAAACAAATCTATAAGAAGACAATATTAGTTTAAAAGAGGATAATTCGCAACCTCTAAAATCTTTTAAGACCTTCAAGGAGAGGTGATCCACTTTCTCACAAGAAGGATAAAGTTTGAATATTGTAATGAAGAAAATATCACTTTAGAGGAGGATAATCCACAACCTCTAAAGCGCTCATATACCTTCAAGAAGAGGGGTAATCCACTCTCTAACAAGAAGGATCCAACTCTAATATTTAAAATGATTGCAATCTCAACAAACTATCAAGGATACAAGAATATAAAACAAAAGACTTGAACTAGGACAGGATTTTAAGAAGAAATCAACAAGAACTTAAATTAATCAGATGAATATATGAACAACATCAAGAAAGGTGAGCTAGAGCTCCAAAAGATGTATTGTCAAGATTAAAGAACTCTTCAGTCTTGACTTCCATATATATCCTTGTCTAGGACGCTTCTCAAATAGCTTCCATTAAACTAAGAAGCTTCTTGAGCAGCTTCTACCAATTGGGAAGCTTATTCAATAGCTTCTATCAACTAGGAAGCTTCTTGAGCTCCTTCCACTAACTATGAAGCTTCTCGAGTTACTTTCATCAACTTGGAAGCTTCTCAATTGACTTTCACTAACTCTAAAAGCTTTAGAATGTTCTAGAAGGTTTTGTAAATTTTCAAAGTATATATTCTTAATAGTTAAATCCTAAATAAGTCCTAGTCAAATCTTAATCAAATTCTAATCAATTTCTAATCAAATCCTAAATCCTAAATAAAGCTTAATAAAATTATAACAAAATCTTAATAAAATCCTAATAAAATCTTAAATCCTAAAAAAATCCTAATAGGACTCTAAATAAATCTTAAATAAATCTTAAATCCTAAATCCTAAATCCTAAAAACTTAAATCCTAAATCGTAAATCTAAACTCTAAATCCTAAACCTAAACCTTAATCCTAAATCCTAAACCTTAATCCTAAATCCTAAATCCTAAACCTAATTGAACTAACTCTGAGAGAAGCTCTTAGTATTGCAAAGAGAGATTTCTATGAGCTAATCATTGATGTGATAAAAAAAAGAGACAAATGATAGCTAAAGCTATTATAGTAGAAGCATTAGATACTCATGTAATTAAAGATGAGAACAAAGAAATAGAATAAATATTTATACAATCTGTATTATTAGAATTTAGAAGCAAAGTTGATAAAAAGACAAGGTTCAAATCAATCATATTGAGGATATAGAAGGATATTAAATAGAATATATAATAATAGAATTTGGTAAAAGGAGGTAGATTATATAAGAAACATATGTTGTTAATTCCTCAAAGGCGAATGATGATGAGATGGAGAGTAATAGCTATTCAATCCTTTATTGGACTAATATTATTATAGAAATATAAGTAAAGTTAGAAGATTCTAAGAATCTAATTTCAGCCTTAGTTGATCATGGATCAAAAATCAACATTATATATAGGTGGATATATGAGAAGAACAAATGGCCAATTAATATCAACCATGGTTAAGTGATTAGAGTTACAAACAATGAATAAGGTGATATATATATATATATATATATATATATATATAACTTGTCTAACTATAAAGATTAAGTTTAGAAATAAAAAGGTGGAATAAAAAAAAAATTACAAAATTTTGTTATATATTTGGTAATACTTGGTCAATCCTACATTACAACTTCTAAGATGGAAACTAAAATCTTGGATGATGGTTCACTATATAGCAAAATTTGTAATTATAATAGAAAGAAAGTTGTGCAATGTCTTAATGTAAAGCCTATTCATAAAAGGCATAGACAGCAACTAAGAGAGATGCCTTTGAAATCAAGAAATATATTCTCAGATTTCTAAAAGGCACCCATGTCAGATGGAGGTACATGGGTGCAAATAGATTATCTCCAAATTTTAATATAGATAATTTTAGTTTTAGATTTTTAGATTTGATTGGTATTAGATTCATGAATTTTTTCAAGGATTGAAAATTTAGATCTTGTAAGTAGAAGAAGAATAAAGAAACAAGAGAAAAAATTTAAAAGAATAGATTTAATTATAAGTGATGAAGTTATAGATGGAATAATAGAAGAAGCACGTTTAAAAGATGGTTTGGTATAAGCTTTAGAGAGCTTAACTATAAGCATGGGTGAAAATACTGTAGTAGGGATACAATCAAAAAGAGCTTATGAGGAGCTAAAAAAGATTGTAGTAAAAGATGGACTCATTACAAGTTATGTGTTGAAATTTGAGGCCATGGTACAAATTAAATATAATATTGTAGAAAAGAAAGTAAAACTTGTGGCATAAGAAATTTTATTTTGATTATTTTTATTTATTTTGATTATAGCACTTAAATGATATAGAATCTAAATATTTAGTATGAAGCCTTGAGAGGAGATTGGAGCCCAAAGATAAAAAATTAAACTACTAAGAAGCTTATTTGGAGGAATGAAAGCAAGATATGGACGAATAAAGGCAAGAAAAGAAGATCTTCATTCCTATTGGTCAATAGTCATGCCTAATAGACTTTGAGCAGGTTGTCTGTAACAAGAACAAGGATTTTGGTAACTTCAAAGAAGTCATTTAAAAATCAAAGGCTAAGATTAAAAAGCTTATTTTTTGTATTACAATTCTAGTATAAAAATCAAGAGATTTGAAGTTTTTATGAAGGAGGAGTAGGTGCTTGAAATTAAGGTATACAAATCATACCTATTATCATTCTTTTGAAGATACAAGGAGTTATATAAGAGCTTTTGAAGATTGACAAGAGCAATTGGAGAAGAGATTTTAAGATCTACATTTTACATAGAAGATTTATTATATTTGAAGTTCAAAACAAAAAGATATTGGAAGTTGAATATAGTAGATTGAATTCTAAGGTAGTAAATAGACTAATTTATTGATAGTAATAATTTCTACCATATTTTAAACTTTCAAATAAATTTTTATCTAAAAATTTTAAAAAAATGAATTATTATATTAAAAATCTATATATTAAATTTTTATGGTATTTGGACATTTAATTTGTGAGATATGAAAAAATTAGTACGTGGATGTTTGTAAATAAGGATTTGAAGGTATTGTTAAGATTTTGGTGATATCTAAAGATCAACAACAAATTGATAGTTGAAATTTGTTGTGGTAGTTGTTAAAAGTACATCAATATTTTATATAAAATTTGAATACTTATAGATAGTCTAATTTAGAAATATAAACTATTGAAATTTGGAAGAAATCTTTTTTAATATTAATAAAGGATTTAGTATATTTTGTTATATTTTGGAGATTCTAAAGTACTTAAAACTTGTATATTTGATGTAATTACCCTTTTTAGAGACAATTTTATATAAATTTAGAATTTTTTTATCTATCTTAACATTTGATTAAGAAATTAGTGATAGCCAAAAGCTTAATACTTTCTAGATGCAAATTCTTTCTATCCCAACAACAAGAGTGAGAAAAGATTTGTAACTATTGCAAATCTTCAAGAACTTATCAACACTCTTAGGATAGAAATTTTACACATCACTAATTTCAACCATAGAAGTATTATTCATATATCTATGGAAGAAGCCTAGAACCTATGCCAAGAAGGTGCATAGTTGAAGGAAGCAAGTAAATCAACCTTACAATTAAATCCAAGAACTTTTGCTTCTATAAGCATGAAGGAGGTAAATACTAATATACTTGAGAAGTTCAATAGAATAAGATCAAAATTTTGAAGATTTTTACAATAAGTTAAGCTTTATCTAAGATTGCATACTTTCTAATATCTTAATGGATTTACTCAAGTTGGATTCATAGGCACATTTCTATCTAAAAGTGCTCTTTTTTTATTTATATCTTTGATAAAAAAGAATTCATGACTTCTTTATGATTTGAATTTATTCCTTGAAATATTTACAAGCACATTTGAAAAAAAAGATCAAGAAAAAATAATAGAAATTAAATTTTTATCTTTATAATAAAAATCACAGTCAACCACAATCTATATTACCAAATTTCAAAACCTTACTTGTGATATAGAATATAATGATAAAGTCCTTATCAATCAATTTTATTATGGATTCAAAGATAACATCAAAGATTTATCACTAATAATGCCAAAAGTAAAGTCTTTAGAATAATTTATTACTCAAGCTATTATATGCAATAATCAATTATTTAAAAGGTGTCAAGATTATAGATTTGATTAAAAAAGAATAAGTCATTTAATGATAGCAAATTCTAAATTTTTAGAAATTCATTTGATTAAATCAAAACCAATACAAATTAATATGGTACATTTTAAATCTCTCACCAAACAAAAAAAGATTCAACATTGTCAAGAGGGTCTATGCTTATATTATAGAGAAGCTAAATACACCACTCAACATTATCCAAAGAAGCAATGCAACCACAAAATAAGAGGCATGGTTGTTAGAAAAGACAATGTATTAAAAAACGAATTTCTTCAGCTACAATAAAGACCGTGCGATTAAAATCATATACAATACCTAATAAAGGTCCTATTTTCTGCTCAATTCTCTTACTTTATTTTATAATAGATGTATCTTTAGGATCTAGAAATCACAAAATCTTTGCTTTATTAGATTCAAAAGCCTTAATTTGTTTCATAGATGAAGATTTTGTCAAAAAATAAAAAATATTTTTTAATAAGAAAACTAAATCCATACATATAGAAGTCATAGATAGTTATTTATTATCTTCTAGAAATATCATCTATGAAATTATTCTTTTAGATGTAGCAACTAAAGGACATAATAGTGTAATAATATTTAATGTGATTAGATCTTCTTTCAATTTAATTATTTTAGGATTATTGTAGTTAAAAATATATAATCCTTAAATAGATTGGACTTTTTATAACCTTAATTTTTTTAATAATTTAATCCAAAAATTCATTAGTCAAGTAAAAATACTTCAATCTAGTACATCCAAATCCTATCTAATAGATGTAAAAGCTTTCATACATGCAGCAAAAGAAGGATCATCTTTTGCTATATAAGCCACATCTATTTTTCATGGTGAAAAGACTATAAGTAGTATTCCTAACCAATATCAAGATTTTTAAGATGTTTTTTTAAAAAAAATATAAATATTTTTTCAAAGTATCAATCTTATGATTATTCAATTGATCTTCAAGAAAGATTTCAACAACCATTTGGACCAATTTAAAATTTATTATAAAATAAGTTGGTTGTATTGAAGGAGTATATTAACAAGAACTTAGCTAAGAACTTTATATGCCATTCAAAATTTCCAATAGAAGCTCCTATCTTATTTGTGAAGAAAAAAAAATATATATATATATATATATATATATATATATATATATATATTGTGGATGTGCGTAGATTATTGAGGATTTAACAAGATTATCATCAAGAATAAATATCCTTTATCTTTAGTTTTAAGACTTTTTCATCAATTCAATTAAGTAAAGATTTATATAAAAATAGATTTATAATGAATATACAATTTGAACTGCATTATAAAAGATAATAAATACAAGATTACATTTTGAACAAAGTATGGGCATTTTGAATATAATGTTATGCCTTTTGGAACTACAAATGCACCAATTGCTTTTTAACATTTTATGAATGATATTTTTGTGAGTTTCTTAATGATTTTATTATTTGCTATTTAGATAATATTTTAATCTACTCTAAGAATATAGAAGAACATGAATTTTATGTTCATTATGTATTATAAAAAATTAGAGATATAGAATTATATGCCAAGATAGAAAAGTGTATATTTTATACTATTCAAATTGATTTTTTAAAATATATCATTTCTAATGACGGTCTAATGATGGATCCTAAAAAGTTCAAACAATTATGGATTAGAAAATTTCAAAAATAATAAAAGATGTATAATTTTTTTTAAAATTTGCTAATTACTATCGAATCTTTATTAAGAATTTTTTTCAAGTTGCAGTTCCATTGACATACTTAACTTGTAAAAAAAAAATCAAGTGAAGTAAGAAGTAGAAACATCATTTGAAACTTTGAAAATAGTTTTTATTTTTATATTAATTTTATATTATATAAAAATTTTTAAAATATTTTTTATAGAAACAAATTCATTGAACTTTGCCTTAAATACAATATTATCATAAATGGAAGCAGATGACAAACTTCATCCAAAAACTTTTTGTTCAAAAAAATTTTTAACAGTTAAGATTAATTACAAGATCTATGATAAAGAACTTTTTGTAATTGTAGATTCTTTTTAAGAATGGTGTTACTATTTAGAAGGCGCTTCTACTCCAATTACTATGTATATAGATCACAAAAATCTCAAATATTTTATGTCAATACGTATTTTGAATTCTTGCCACTCTTGTTGGAGCATGTTTTTGTCTAGATTCAAGTTCATTATCACTTATTGACTAAAAAAATAATAAGATTTATCCAATGCCCTTTCTAGATGTTTCTATCTTGTACTAAAAAAAAATATATAGTTTTTAATCAACAAAAGATGATCTTATTAAAGTCAAAATAATTTCATCTTTGAGTAATGATATCAATATTAACTATTGATTCAATTTTTTTTAAGTAAGTCTAATCAAGTATGTCTTTAGACCTTCTTGTTCATGATATTAAGAATAATTCATCTAAGTTTCATGATACTTCCAAGTTCAAGTTTAAAAACAATCTACTCTATTTTGAGAGATGCTTGTATGTTTCAAAAGGTATAGCATGATTATGTGCTCTTAAAACTTATTACAACTTCTGTGCAACAGGATATTTTGGATACAATAAGACTTTGAAATTAATATCAAAAAAAAATTTGTAGCTTTAAATGTAAAATGTGATATTTGTTTAAGATCAAAAATTCTTTGGTATTGACCTTATAGACTTTTTCAACCATTACTCATATCAAAACACCTATGGTCTTCTATTTTTATGGATTTTAACACAAATCTATTAATTTCAAGTTCATATGATCTTATACTTGTAATTGTAGATCATTTCATCAAGATGTCATATTTTATATTTTATATAAAATCTATCACAAATGAAGAAATAGCTAAACTCTTCCTTAACAACATCTATGACTATCATGGATTGCCACAAGATATTGTATCATATAGAGGGATGCTATTTGTATCAAAATTTTGGAGAATTCTTTTGAAGATATTAAAAGTGGATATAAAACTATCTTTAGCCTTTTATCTTCAAATTGATGGATAAATAGAACAAATAAATCAAATTTTTTACCAATATTTGAGATGTACCATTAATTATCATCAAGATGATTGAATAACTCTTTTGCCATTAAGTTCAAGTTTAAATTGGTAGAATTTTCTTACAATAATTTGATACATTCTTCTATTCAACAAATATCTTTCTTTGCCAATTGTAGTTATTATCCACAACTTGATATTTTTGACTTTTTAAAAACTAATAATCTTGCAGTGGAAGATTTAGCAAATTGATTGTCAAAGCTATATGCAAAAATAAAGGCATAATTAAAAGAAGTTTAAAAATAACAAAAGACCAACGCAGATGTCTATTGTAAGAAACAACCTCAATTCTATGTTGGTGACAAGGTATGGCTACTTTTTCATAATATTAAGATTATTTGTCCTTATAACAAGTTGAATTATTATAGGCTTGGATTATTTTTGATTTATAAATAGGTCAACTTAGTTGCTTATCAATTACACCTATCAAAGTCTATGAAGATCTATCATATATTCTACACATCTTTGCTTGAATCATATAAAACAATGGATATACATGGAAGAAGATAAATACTATTCCCTCCTATAAAAGTGGATAATTATGAAGAATTTGAGGTTGAAAAAATCTTAGATTCAAGGCAATGCCAAAATAGATTGAAATATCTTATATATTGGCACAGATACAATATTAGTGAATATACATAGGAACCATCTAACAAATACATCAATTAAAATCAATATATTTCATCCACGACATCTATTAAAATCAAGATAAAGAAAATCTTTACTACAAAGCAAAGCAAGCTTAATGGAAATTTATTATATCATTATTTGTTATTTCTTTGGATTTTTGGTGCTAAAGAAAAAAAGAATAAATAACTAGCAAATATAGCTCAAGAGCTATTGTTTGCTGACTTAACAGATGAGATATTACGATTGTCACAACTTTTAAGATGACGAATAGAGATGAAGATCTTCAAGAACAATATATTCTTCTTCAAATTGATGGTAAGATAAAATGTTGTCATATTATGATTTGACTACCATGTGAAAAAATATTGCACATATATATATAATTTATGATACAATTAAGTGAAAATCATATTAATGGATTTTTATTGATTACAAAATGTAGTTAGATTATTATTTTAGAAAGAATCTATTTAAAAAGACTATTATTGAGATTTATATAATCTTTTTTTATTAATAATTTTGAAGTCAATTTTATATTAATAATAACTTTTATATATTTTGAATCACCTTTATTAGACATTGGTGACTCTTGAAATCTTTTTTTTTTTTTTTTTGATTTGATATTTAAAATACATACTATATAAATCTTTTTAACAAAAGAATTAGAAAGGAATTTTTAATATAAAAAAGAATAGTTAGGCCATCCATATAAATGAATGGAGATGGATGATAGAAATCTCTATTCTTATTGACCAAAAGTCATGCCTAATAGGCTTCAAGAAGGCTGCCTAAGGCCTTATTAGGGATTAGGATTTTTTTTTAATAATATTTGAATATTAGAGGTTAGAATTAGCAAGTTCAGATTTTTAGCTATGATTTTGGTACAAAAATTGAGTGATTTGGAATTATTATAAAAGAAATATAGGCTCTCAAAATTAAGGTGTCAAAATTATATCTACTATTACTCTTTTGGATATAACTCATGCATACAAAAAGCAATAAAGGATCAGTAATTGAGGTTGAAAAGATCACTTTTTTGGCTATAGTTTGTATAAATGGCTTAATAAATTTTAAGCTAGGACAAAAGAAATATTGGAAGTTGAAGTCAATTCTTACAATCTAAGGGCAATAAGTAACCCTATTTAATTAGTAGTTGTATTTTGAGCTATATCTTAAGCAATTTAATAAATTTTTGATTCAAAATTTTTAAAAATATATATTTTCATATTTTAAAACTATATATAAAAAATTTGTGGCAATAAAATTTTGGATTCTTGAGATATAAAGAAAATAGTGTGCAGGTGTCTATAAACTAGGATTTTACACACATGCTAGGATTTTTAAGATATCAGATGATTGGAAATAAATTAAAAGTTTAAGTTTTTTATGGTGAAGTTTAAGGATATAAGATATACTTTGGAAGAATTTGATAAGAACTAAACAGTTAGATCAAAAATTATTGTACTCTAAAGTTTAGAAAGAAATTAATGTTTTGTAGGTGAATAAGCTATTGAAGGATTTTGTTGTAATTTGACCATTTTGTATAAAATAAAAGAATCTTTTTTAAAAGCCAAGACTTTATAGAGGTGGAAAAATAGATATATAGAGCTATAATAAAATTTTGATATAAAAATAAAATTTTAAAAAAAGATTATGGATTTTTTTTGAAATTATTGAGAATCTAATTTATCAATAATTTGTTAGTTATGATTTTATATAAAAAAGGATTTTTAAAAATTTTCTATATATAAAAAAAACTTTATATATAAATCTATTTAAATTTAAGAAGATTTTATTAGTATAATATATATATATATATATATATATATATATATTTTATTAAGGACAAATCACTGATTGGAGTCTTGCCAATAAGTTATAAGTAAATTCTCTACAGCCAGCCCAGTGTATTCCTAGATTGAAGATCACGCCACACAATAATGTGTTTAGTCTCTCAATGTTTGGTGATACTTTTAGAAGTAAGAACTACTCCTGATGGTATTTCAAATGTTTTCTTTGAAAGAAGTTATGAAGGCCTTAACAATGATCAAATATCAAGGTGATCCTCCTGCTTTGATATGAGACACTATCAATAGCTAAGAGGACCTATCAATTACCTTAAAAAAAAATAAAGATTAAAAT
The DNA here is from genome assembly GCA_036785485.1 of Physcomitrellopsis africana. NCBI lineage: Eukaryota > Viridiplantae > Streptophyta > Bryopsida > Funariales > Funariaceae > Physcomitrellopsis > Physcomitrellopsis africana. The sequence goes on from JAWRVF010000253.1 coordinate 83,951, forward strand.
ATATAGCAAATATAATTTGGCATAGCTTAGACTTTCTCAACATATAATCATCATTTCTTGTGGAACTTGTTCCTAAAAGAGGGATTAATATCACAGATACAAGATTTATTTTAATAATTATCTAAATAATATAGATAGATAGAAGTAGATAAAAATTAGTTAATATGATAATATCTTACAGAGAAGCTTCTTAGAAGCTTTATAGACATGATTTCATCTTTATTCATATCTATAGGTGATTGGTAGGTTAAAAATTTGGCCAATAAATTAGCCATGTGTTGCATATGTTGATAGCTTGTGGAATAAGCTAACTATATGGCGCACATATAGGAAACTTGTCTTATAAGTTTGACACATGTTTTATAAATTAGACACATATTAGAGGTCTTATAGAACATCACTATATAGCTCTTAAATAGACAGTATATATAGAGACAAGAATGAAGCCTTCTTCATTCTTATCAATGTTTTTCTTGTTCCTAGTCCTGTTTCAAGAGTCTCTATTCTTCTTGTCTTTGGCAATAGCCACTCTAGTTTAATATTATACCATTTTCAAGTGATTCTTTATTCCTTTTAAGTAACACAAGAATGTTTTAATATTTTGATTGTTTGTGTTTCATGTCCTTGAGAAGAAGTCAATAAAAGAGTGGAAGAAGGATTATAATGGAGCAAGGATTTGGCATGAATATAAAGTGACAAAGTTAGCAAAGAATTGCAATAGATATAATAGTTATCTAGAGAGTGAGGAGGATGTTAAGAAGTTAAATATAATAAAGATTGGATTGGTGAATTGAGTTGTTTAAACTAATCAATCAATCCAATTAAATAAAAATAAATAGAATATAGATGCAACAAAAAATTTGATACAACCAAATTTAAATGCAACTACACATAGATATTATAATAAGATTCAAAAATAAAAATCTTTATTTTAAATCTTTTTCTTTTAAAATATAAATAAGATGGAAGAAAAGGAGAAAAAATCTTGAAGTGCATGGTTTAAAATAAAAATTCATATCAATTTTTATTTTATGCTAGCACCAAATTATATTTCTTACTATTATAATTTACCTATTGATATAAAAAAGCTATTGATAACTACACTTTGTTAGAATATCTTCAAAAATGGGACTTTGTCTCAAGATTTCATCTATCTATATTAATAGTTTGGATTTTGCCTAGCATACTATCCACAGACTATCTTAGATTAACAAGCAAGTTGCTAGCAAAGTAAAAAATAGATTAATATAAATTATTCAAGATTGGTAGTAGTAAATAATAATTGGAGAAGTTGGTGCAAGTGGTGGTAGAATGCACTTGTGACCTTGTGGTTCAAGGATCAATTTTGGATCTCAACATAAATGACTTTTTGAGTTCTAAACTTTGTTTTGGCTCTTTAGCTAACTTTTGGCCAATTCTTAATTTCTTCTTGGCTTTAGTCTCTTTTGGCTTCTACTTCTCTTGGCCTTAGGTTCTAAATCATGTCGGTGTGTGCAAACACATTAAAAAGTTTGTTAATGTTGCCTAAAATCTATTCATTAATGAAAATGTTAAAATTAAAAAATAAAAAATAAAAACAAAGTTCTTGTTTTAGAAAATCTATCTTTTAAAATAGATACCCAACTTGCACTTTGATGTTTTTTTCATCCATCCATCATCCATGTATGTCAATACATATGGATGTTGAGCTACCTCAAATTTTGTGAACAGCTCAGTCACTGGCAACCAATTGTTAGGAGTTCTTAAAATAGCTATAGTTCTTAACCTTGCACTTCTATTGTCCACTTTAATTTTTAAAACCAAAAATCATTTTTGAACAATTAGAAAGAGTTAAGAATTTTGGATTTATTAAAATGTTTTGGTACAGGAAGGTACTTGGAATTGTTTTGTTCATCCAGTACCAGGTACCAGCTGAGTACCTATTCCACTTCGGCCCTAGTGGATGTTTCGCACGAGCTCACAATCCTCATTCAGGGAAGGTGCTGCCGTCGGTCTTCTGCATGTTTGCAGGTCAAGCAGGTTGCTTTCCACATCGCATGCGCCCACGAGCTCACAAGTACCACCAGCGCTGTACCAAAGCTAGTCGAGGAAAACGTAGGGCAGCTCGGCAGTCGCATGCTTATAGATGTTGGGCCTTTTCCGTAGAGACTGTGGCAGTGATGGGTTCCGTAATTGGAAGTAGTGTTGGTTTATAGGAGTATGCCAGAATTGGTGGGAGCATCGCGGGTTTTGTTGCTGTTAGAGTGGTTGCTTTGGCACGAAGTACTTGCAAAATGCCTGATTGTGACTCAAGCGCTGCTAGAGAGATCGCGCGGCATCTGCAGGGGGTGAGGAGCAGAACTCTTCCACTCGATTACGGCTCATCTCTGCTTGAGCGGTCGCCAACTAGGTTAGTCCGTCGCCTCGAAGCACCTGCCGGGGTTTTGACCTGTCTTTCTTCTTTAAGAAGGTGTGTTGGTTATCTGTGCGAGTGGTGGAGGTGATTTGTTCGCTGTCCTCATGAGCCGCAGTGATCTTACTGTTTGTGCATTGGGTTTCGTTTATTTTTTGTGTTGTATATCAAATCCTAGGTCTTTGTGGAAGTAAAGTCTAACGTGACGGTTGGTATCTGTGGTTTTGTTCGTCGACCTTGAATCGGTGCCAAGGGGTGGGATTTTCACCCGTCCGAATAACTCCAGCTTCATCGTCAATATACGCCCCTCGAAATGGACGGACAGCTGTTTTTATATCACAGTTAAGGATCGGCCAACTGCCCGATGCATCGCAGACGCTATTTACTACTACGTTGGGCGCCCAGCTTTTCACTTCAGAAGGGTCAACAATCAATATCCACCTCTACACGTTGCCAACCAAGAGCCGCTCATAAGCAGAGAAATGTGCCAGGCATATGTCTTGCTTATTGCCAAGGGCCCTGAATTGGTCAATCTGAGAATCGTTTACAAGGGACTTGTAACAGCTCAGGTGCTGAAATTGGTCTGGAACTCTGAAGGTGTACTGTCTCTGACGAGGTTGGCAGATACCGCTTCTGCGGCACCTGCTTGCGAAGCAGCACCAGAGGACAGGGTCGCCATTGTTGACAACGAATCTGCAAATACAAAGGACGAGAGTGATTCCGCTGAAATTTGTGAAGAGAAAACAAAGGAGGACGATGATGAGTGTCGAGGAGAAGAGTCAGCGCCAGTGGAAGTAGATAGTCTGTCGGAGGGGGCACTTTCGATGTTCACAGCTTCTGCAGCTGGGTCTGAATGGGTGAATCCAGCGCTGTCGGACATGAACCAATTAAAAATTGGTTAGCACCAAATTGGCTTCCAAGTAGATTGGTTTAATAACCAGTAAAAAATTTAGCTTTAATATTATTACATCCCTAATGATATTAAAATTGTGATTTGAACCTTTCAAAAAGATATTAAACACTAATTAAAATATGCTGAGATCCAATGAGTTTGATACCACAATCTTAACAAAGAATCTCAATTTTGGGGGACATTGTTGAAAAGAAATATAACATCTAATAGTATTCCAAATTTATTATTCTATCATAGCTATATATGTCTTAATAGTAACAAAATAACAAGGTGGTCCTTCTATTTAAATGTGAAGTATTATTGATAGATCAGATGTATAATCTACCTTTGTTTAGAATATAGATCAAAATTAATAGCAAATATCATTTGATAAATCATAGACTTTATAAATCTATAAAGCATTTTGAAAAATCAAAATACGTAGTAGTAAATAGAGATATATTAAGTAGATACTTTCTTTAAGAAGCATCAAAACATCCTAAACATCCTTTTAGATATAAATTGGATTCATATGTGCCTTTTGGATTTAACAATAGGTATTTCAATACCTTCTTAATCCATAAGCATATATATTCTTTTGTTTTAGTGATTTTTTGTAGATAAAAATGAATATATTAATTTTTAACAAAATTATCTATATTCATATCCTTGATATATATATATATATATATATATATATTACCAATATTGATAGAAATTTATATATTAATAATAGATATTTTAATAAATAATATATTTAAGTGTATAATTTATAATAATATATGTTAGTAGTTTTTAAAAATAAGTATAAATTTTTTGATACTTAATATAATTTTTTCTTTACTTTGAACTAATATTTTGCTTGTATTTCAAATGCTTGAAAGAATTTATAATAAATTATTAAAAAAATTAAATAGATATATACATATATATATTTATAAAAAAATTATAAAAAATTAAAAAAAAAGAAGAAGAAGAAGATAGTTTACAAAAAATAATGCATAGCAATGAAATAATAAAATTGGCTTGATTCAATATCTAAGAGTGATTTTTAGTTTAAGATATCTATTACATTCATTTGCACATATATACATCTTACACTTGATTAATAAATTAAAGATATTATTAAAAAATAAATTAATTTATGATTGTATCTCATGAATATATTATAATATATAAAATTTTAATATTTTAAGCTCTAATTATAACAATCAAGTATTAAAATGTATTCTATGTTTTATTTTTTATTTATCTAATAATTAATTATTAAATAAAAATATTATTAGATTTTATTTTTATACATCTTTGTTAAGAAATAATTTGATATTAAGTTTTAAGAAACCACATTAAAAAGTGAAAGTTACATTTTAAAGGGCTTAAATACTTAAAAATAAGAACGAGTAAGAATTTCATTTATTTGAGTTTTATTCTTTAATATATATTTTAGTTAAAAACTATAGATATTTTTTAAAATTCCTATAAATTGATTAAAAAGAAATAAGAAGAAGAAAAAAATAAAGAGAAGATTGAAAAAAAAAAAAAAAAAAAAAAAAAAAAAATCTTTTTTAAGGTTCTAAAAAAATTCTTGTGAAATGAATTAATTACGAAAGGATAAATTAAGCATATAAATCATTGTGAAGAAAATCTTTCTTATAGAAACAATCTCCCATATAATTTTTTCTCTTCTACATTTTTCTTTTACATAACATTAAGAAAATAATAGCCTTTAAATTAATATCTATTAAATTTTATGTAATATAATCTTTTGACTTTAAATGATTATATATATTTTTGTATTATTTTCTCAAAAAGAACTCTAGATGTTCATTGTTTACAACTCTAGATCTAATAAAATATCAATCTTAAATAATTTTTTTAAATATTTTAAATGATATATACATGTGTATTTGTTTATTTTATTTTATATTATTTTTAAGCAACCATAAATATTTATTTTATATTTCATATTTTATATATATAAGTATTTTCAAAATCAAAATTAAAATAAAATATTATTATATTTTTTGAATAATTATTTTTATCTTCCAACAACATTTAATATAAAATCTTTTAAATATGATAAAAAAATCTCATACTAATACAATCTTTACAAATAATTCTTTTATAAGTAATGATGTTAGACTTATTAGGCTTGATTTGTGGATTTGACCATATAAACTATTTTTTAGATAATTTTCATTACTATTGATAATTCTCAAACATTGTTGAATGCAAATTTTTTTTATAAATTTTTTTTTTCTCTTTTTAATTTTTTTTTGTGAATATTTTTAGTTTATTTTTATAATAATTTTTATTATGAAATAATATCTTTTTTTAATAATCTATTATAAAAAATAAGTTATCTTCTAGTAATAAAATCAAGAGTATAAGGTACAAAAGAATTATTAATAAATAAAAAAATAATAGTATATAATCCATTTATGTATTATTTAAGTAAATAGAAATAAATAAAAGTAAGCAAAAGTAGGTAAAATATATTAGATAGATAATATCTGCTTTACAAAACTTCAAAGAAGTTGTCTAGATGTAGATTAGATCTTTAGATTCCTATAAATATACCACATAGCTATTAAAACTTGTTTTACAAGTTTCTTACTTTTAGAAAGTTGCATTAGAAGCAATCTACAACTTGATGCTTAGGCCACAAGTCTTGTGGTTCTTAGGAAGCTTCTGCAATGCCTTCTTGGTAACTAGTATATATGGAGATAAGAGTGAAGCCATCTTCAATCTTATTAGTGCCTTTCTTGCATTCCAATCGTAGTTCAAGACTTTCTTATATCTTTGTATTCATCAAATGTTAAAAAGTAGTTGGAACATTTGTGAAACTAAAAGACAAAAAATTAAATCTAAAATATTCATTTTGAGTTTGAAATACAATTTTGTATTTATTTTCTACTTTAATACATACTAGATTATAGGTTTTTTATAGATCTATTTTAGTATAGATCTTAACTTCATTTAGTTGGTTAAAAAGTCCATATTAAAAGCAAAAGATAATAGATTTTAATAATCTATACATTGAGCCTATAATTTACAAGCATTTATAAGGATCTAGTTTTTTTTTCTTACAAAAAGAATTGATAGACTTGTGGAAGATTTTAAATTTTTAATAAATTTTTAATAAAAAATTTATCAATATATTCTTCAAAAAGTAATTATTTTTATATCCAATAAGATATAAATTTGTCCAAATTATAGTTGAACTTTGTTTTGAAGGTCAATTGTGCAATCATGAAATTAATGTTTTAACAATATATGTAATATTTCACAATCTTTATCTTATAACAATATAATTTTCACTTTATTGTATTATCAACCGATGTATAGCTGAAGTTCCCATATATCACACCAATCTATCTATAATTCTTAATAGTTGTGACTTCCAAAGAACATTACACTCTAAACTCCAAGATCAAGACCAAAGCTTAAAAAGCGGATTAAAATAATGTTAAAATGGTAATGCAAAACCAGTTATCTTTGGCTCTTTACACACCAAATTCTCATAAACTATTATTACAATATTCTAACTAGAAAACTTTCTGACCACACTTGTTCCAAATTCTCACACAACACATTCACACAACCTTCTAATAACTTGTTGGTTTCCATCACCAGGAATCCTTATTTCATGTTGAATCAACAGCCCAAACCAACTCATGTCATCACCATCTAAATAGCAAAAGTAAAACGAAGTGAACTCCGGTGATATTCCTTCCAAAATGTTGCACCTTTGCAGTCAAAAATTTCACATCACAAGGGCATGTTTCATCGGTCATGTCACCCAACACATGTACTTACTATTGACATAAGTTCTTACTCTGCATTAGCACCACACCACACTTCTGGCTACTGTAGTTTGCCCATTGTTACAAGGAAGCTACTCATAGCTACACCCCCACACAATCTGGATTCAGGGAGGGCCCTGCTCTCGATTTTGTGCATGTTTGCAGGTTGCTTTCCACATCGCATGCGCCCACGAGCTCACAAGTACCACCAGCGCTGTACCAAAGCTAGTCGAGGAAAACGTAGGGCAGCTCGGCAGTCGCATGCTTATAGATGTTGGGCCTTTTCCGTAGAGACTGTGGCAGTGATGGGTTCCGTAATTGGAAGTAGTGTTGGTTTATAGGAGTATGCCAGAATTGGTGGGAGCATCGCGGGTTTTGTTGCTGTTAGAGTGGTTGCTTTGGCACGAAGTACTTGCAAAATGCCTGATTGTGACTCAAGCGCTGCTAGAGAGATCGCGCGGCATCTGCAGGGGGTGAGGAGCAGAACTCTTCCACTCGATTACGGCTCATCTCTGCTTGAGCGGTCGCCAACTAGGTTAGTCCGTCGCCTCGAAGCACCTGCCGGGGTTTTGACCTGTCTTTCTTCTTTAAGAAGGTGTGTTGGTTATCTGTGCGAGTGGTGGAGGTGATTTGTTCGCTGTCCTCATGAGCCGCAGTGATCTTACTGTTTGTGCATTGGGTTTCGTTTATTTTTTGTGTTGTATATCAAATCCTAGGTCTTTGTGGAAGTAAAGTCTAACGTGACGGTTGGTATCTGTGGTTTTGTTCGTCGACCTTGAATCGGTGCCAAGGGGTGGGATTTTCACCCGTCCGAATAACTCCAGCTTCATCGTCAATATACGCCCCTCGAAATGGACGGACAGCTGTTTTTATATCACAGTTAAGGATCGGCCAACTGCCCGATGCATCGCAGACGCTATTTACTACTACGTTGGGCGCCCAGCTTTTCACTTCAGAAGGGTCAACAATCAATATCCACCTCTACACGTTGCCAACCAAGAGCCGCTCATAAGCAGAGAAATGTGCCAGGCATATGTCTTGCTTATTGCCAAGGGCCCTGAATTGGTCAATCTGAGAATCGTTTACAAGGGACTTGTAACAGCTCAGGTGCTGAAATTGGTCTGGAACTCTGAAGGTGTACTGTCTCTGACGAGGTTGGCAGATACCGCTTCTGCGGCACCTGCTTGCGAAGCAGCACCAGAGGACAGGGTCGCCATTGTTGACAACGAATCTGCAAATACAAAGGACGAGAGTGATTCCGCTGAAATTTGTGAAGAGAAAACAAAGGAGGACGATGATGAGTGTCGAGGAGAAGAGTCAGCGCCAGTGGAAGTAGATAGTCTGTCGGAGGGGGCACTTTCGATGTTCACAGCTTCTGCAGCTGGGTCTGAATGGGTGAATCCAGCGCTGTCGGACATGAATTCGTTGCTCGGTCAATTATATGTTCCAGGCTTCGATATTAATATGGATGGTTTGGTGAGTAGGGTGGAGAGCGTAGAGCAACGTCTCAGTGATATTCGTTATCATGTACGCAAGAAAGAAGACTCAGCAGGTGATCAAAAGATTTTGGGTAGGAGCATAGTTCTCTTTGATGTATTAAAAGTTGAATATGTTTTTAAGCGGGCAGAAAGTGTGTTGTGATGTGGGGTGTCACATTATCGACTTCAACTTGAAGTTTCTAACATCTTAATTTATTGTCCTTTTTTTGTGTGGAGTTTAAACGTAGTTTGGTAAATCATGTTTAATATTTACCTCTAATATCTATTTATTATGCTCCAGATTGCGCAAGCGTTTTCGTTTATTTCTTATGCATATGCTTTGGAAAGGTCTGCTAAAGAAGGAATCCTGTGGACAGATCCGCGCAACTATTCTCGTTTTTTACGATTGTTGCTTTGGAAATGATGTTGAAAGGTCGGAAACATCTTTTGCCACATATCTTTGTGGAGGTCATCGAAGTACTTTGAGCTTTACCTGCATGATTCATCGTGTTGCTAACAGCACTGGTCAACATTTATTTACCTTGGATGTGTCTGATGCAGATGAAGAGAAAAAAAGAGAAAAAAGAGAAAAAAGGTGGACAGAGAAGAGAAAAAAGCTCAACAATTGCGACACGCGCGACTTCCAGAAATTCCTGTTCGAAGATTATGAAAGTAAGTAATGGTTTGTGAGATCTTGTTTATGAGTATGATGCAGCACATCCTAGTTCTTTGAAAGTGGGCCTTGCTGATTTTCATATTTTTGACTGATACTCCGTAAAATGTTTCTGAATTCTTTAGGTTGGGGAACACCTAAAGTGACACTCTGGAATTCCTTGTAACCTGTCATTTGTAAGTTACTTCATGGGCCTCAACCGCGCGATGTATACTTCAGACACTGTTCATTTTCGTAGATATGGTTGGGTTGTTCATGCCGGATTAGTTTTTGACGGAATTTCTTACACTTGCGAACATATATACAAGTATCATATATATAGTAATAGTATCAACTACAGCATTTGATTTTTCAGCAGTGTGACCTGATTCTTCAGTTGTGTCCTAGCTTAGATTTCAATTGTTCTTGTCTTTGATACCCTTGTTAATTTTGTTCGAATCATCGCTTAGGAAGATGCATGACATGGAACAATACCCGATTACTAGTTCAAACTGATGGTTAGTAATGCAATTTGGAGCTGAGTGAGGTGCGTCTTGAGTAGAAAATTTAGGTTTTGCATTTCTAACTTTGTAGTTGTGAGCAGTCTATTGTATCGTTAATGAATAATTCTGAGACAATGCCTTCTTTTGTTCTATCGAAATGCAGCGATACTGCGTCAAGGAATGAGAATTGTGAGGCCTTGTCATGAACTATGTTCCGGTGAGTTAAAAGATAGTTGGACCCAGGTGGAGATTGTCCAGCTTCTATCACTAGAAGAAACCACAAACCATCATCCCAGGCATTGAATTCTGTACAAATAACTAGTGATTGTCTCGTGCCTTTCAAGAAATAATCGTAATACGATGCTGATCTACTAGCTTATCCTTCATTCCGCCAACATGTTGGTTCGAGAATGTTTCTAGAGTTTAACGTTAAAAGGCTTCTCTCTATTTGACTGAGATGAAAACCTTAGCTTAGTGAAAGCATTTTTGTCGACGCTCTCTTTGTGGTAGTTCTCAGTGGTCCTTAGCACCATAGCTAACTGTTGTTATCATACAGCATCATCGATCTCTGATACCGAATGATAATCCAGCAATATAATTTCAGTTCAGAAGCAGATTCTTCAATGGAATACTGTTTGCTTGAGTTAAAAACATTCTCACTCCAAATATTGCATGCTTAGAATGTTACTAGAAGATAGTAATCTTTCTTTTAAGTGTATTGTTCTATATTTGTTGAAGGGTATGAAATACGCAGTTTTTTACGCATTTCTGAATGATGTATCCAAAACAATCAAGTTAATTAAAAGAAAATAAAAATTAAAAACGAGAGATTGTGTTTGATGTATAATGCAGGTAAAAGTATTTTAAGAATATTGATTGTTAGGCTGTAATACAAACAATTTGAATAAAATGCTAAGTACATTTTCAGTATTCATTTTATTTAAAGAAAAAACTTAAAATTCAATTATAATTATCTCAATTCAAAGTGGCTCTTTAAATTACAGAATCAATAATCTTACTAACATTATTCTGTATAGTATCTATAGTATGAATTAAAATTTATTGATTCATAGATGTGAAGTATATGAAAGTTTAATAAAGATCTTATTAAATTTATATCAATATTTTGATATTTTGTGTTCTTTTAATTTCAGCTTTGATTAATTGAATTACATTTATATATACATAAATGTGTGTATATATAAATGCAAAATTAATATATATATATATATATATATATATATATTATATATAAAAGCAATTTCAAAATGTTTATAGTTGAAATTATAAGTAATTGTTTCAGGAGGATTTCTTTTAAAAAATGTTTTGTAAACATTTAAAAACAATGATGAAAGATGTAATATTTGTATCTAATTTATTGTGCATGTATATATATATATATATATATATATATACATATATATTTATTTTAAAGCTTCTTTATGATATAAAATTTATTGTTATGCTCCCTTTATCTTACTGAGATATTGTAAATATAAATTAAGAATTTTTTTATGTGCATTAGTTTGATTAAGCAAAAATTTCGTGTTTATTTGTAAATGTTATAACTCTTTAAATAAATTCAAAATTCAAATAGTTTTTTTAAAATTATTAAAACAATTATCATCCTTATATTCTATTTTATACAAATGTCGATTAAAATATTTAAAAAAATAGTCTTTAAAAAATATAAGATATATTATATCCTTCCAAAATATAAATATAAAAATCATATAACTTTGCATAGTAACCATCCAAATTTATCGGATAATTTTAAATAAATATAATTTTTTATAATTTAATTGTGTAAATATGGTCTTTGTTTAATTGCTTTGAAATAGAAATCATAAAAATATTCTATATCTAAATGCAACCTAGATTTTTTACATTATTATTGTATTTTTTTTATATTCAAAATGTCAATTTCTTGTGGATATTAGAAAAACAAGTAGTCTATTTTTCTAGTAAAAACTACTAGTATCATTATTTAAATCATATTTATTTTTAAAAATATAATCATAGTAGGTGAAAAATCTAGCCGATTAATCAAATAATTTGTTAACTCATTCATTGTATTGATAAATGCATTATAGAATAATGAGAAAGAATAACCCTCATCTTTTGTTCCTTAGATTTATTCTAGTTCGGAGGTGATAGAAACATCACGAGGTCGTGCAAAGATACCCACTCATCAGTGCTCTTCCTAATTTGCTTCCACCACCTTTGCCAATCAAATGAGAGACAATTTGATACAAGTTCTGCAAAAAAAATGTGTTTACTGTGCTGTGCTCCAATAGTTCACTAGTGGTGCACATGGAAGATCATAGTAGAGTTATTAACTACAGTAGTAGTACTAGGACACAATAGAAAGGAACCAGAACGAATAGTCTAGTCCGCCGACGTTGTCAATAAACTAGAAGTCGGATGCTGGTCTACTTCCTGCAATGGATTGCTGGAAATTGTAACTGATTCTGCAGTGATAGTGGAGATTGGCATACCCTCCCTGACAGTTATTTTCTACAAATTCTTCCGCCACTAGTCTCAACTAAAAGTTGGTGGGGTCCTCACAGTGCCTATCACATCTGCACCGGATTGGAACCCTTCGATTGGGGCATTAGTCATTCTCTATCGAAGGGTTCCAATCATATCTCCCTGGTTTGCACTGTGTGCATGGAGGAAGCGATGAAACTATTTTTTTCCTCTGACAGAGAAAGAAGCCACTGAAGAAGAGTTGAAATACATAAGCTCTTCTGGAGTAAACACTTTATCCCAACCAAACATTATGATTAACTCAGTAATAGAAACCTCTTCTTCATGCAAATGCATCCCAGGGGGAGTTGTGTATGAGAACGGAGGTGGGATGAAGCCTGAATTTGCCTCAGTGTAGGGACCATGAGCATTGTCTCCAACCGTTTCAGATGAAATGGACACGCCTGAAGTGCAAGGCACGGCTGATGAAGCCGAACCAGATGCCGGAGACGTCGCAAACACCCCAGATCTATTGGTTTGTGCATTCTTTTTCTGGTATTTCTTAGGATTTTTCTTCTGTTTACCCAAGACAGAGTGAATTACCTTCTTGACCTGATGGGCGAAATTCTTGTATCTCAGTTCTTGTTCGTCTCCTACTTGGACATATTGGTCACATGCAGGGTCCACATCTTCAAACTTGATTCCCTCGAGGGGTCTCTCAGCAAATATCAGTGGAGATTCGGGGTAGTTGAATGGCAGGTTGGAGCCCGTGTAGTAATTTACAGCATCCAACGCTAGATTTACCTCCTCATCTGAATAAGATCCAAACCAAAGTTTAGACTTGAATCTTGGTGGCCGTATTTCGATATTTTTTTTCTTGTGTCCAACTCTGAACCGCGGTTGAAGCTTCTTTAATGTAGGCCGTGCTGGTCGCGAAGTAGGCGTCGTGGTGCCTTCTTCCAACTTGGGAATGATGCCTGCATCACACAAGAGACTGTTTAGCCAGGACTTGAACTGGAAACTTCGCGTCTCTTTTATGTCAATTAGATCTAGCTACTACGAACCCCCGAGAGTATATTATGAGTTTTCAACTAGAGTTACTACCTTCTTGTGCATCGCTGATTCCTTGAGGTCGCTGATGAATTGTACTGGCTGCTAGTTCTTGAACCATTGCCTGCTGCTGGACCTTCAAGTTCCATGGGCAGCTGTCACAGAGTCCATCAGGAGCCTGCAGCATTGAAGGAGACTGCCATTGCCGAGCAAATTTATAGAGGCAACAGACCTCTGCATGAGAGGTTGGTAACGGCCCATTTTCTGGGCCATCCAAACCCGCACATGAATTGCATCTCTCATGCCCAGAAGGGTCCACCCTTTCCGGCATGCCGCTTTTGTATACCAGATTAGCAGAGATCACACGAGTACTACACTCAGATCTTCACACAATGCTCAGGTGTTCGATTTACAGGTGTTTCAGGACCTGGCGCTAACCGCTGATAATATTGCTTGTAATACGATAAAGCCGCAACATTAAGACTAACTCAACATGTCTAATATATTCGAAACTTACCAGCCTCACAACGTCAAGTGTTTTGTTGGCCGTGATCTAAGATTGTCTTCAGTTTCTTCGGGTGGGATATTGACTGCGAATCGATGTCGTCAAACTGTATGTGAGGTTTTCTACTTTTTCATGTAATCGTACCAGGTATAATGACCATAATAAACATTCTGCCCTTCCATACTTGGGAAGAAACACCCGCCCGGGGAACAAACCTCATGAGAATCTCAGTGCGCGAAGTTTTGCTTGAAGTTGTCCTGTGAAGCATCGTAAACGCTTCTCGAGTTGTACAGTCACCTTTCAGCAAAACTCTGCAACTCTGAAACTCTGGAGTCGCACTCTCTGACTTTCTAACTAGTTAATGTCATGTAAGAGGGAAGTTCGTGCTAAACTGCAGAGTAGAAAGTTTGTTGAAATTTCAACAGCACATTGCCACTGGAACCAAGTGATACTCTCTAATGCTGGGTATTTCAATGTAGATAAAACTGAAGGTTAATCGAACATGCTTTGCTCTTTTTTCCACTCAATGATTTTTAATTTAAATGCATGTGTCGCTTGAAGCGCTTTCAGCCCTCGACTACGGCTCATACGTACCCATACAGGTGAACCCGATGCTGAACATTCCTACCCTCTCACCACTAAATACTTGAACTTCTAGGTTCTTTAGCGACTACGTTTTGCAGTTCCACAGTTCCGCACGGGCATTGCTGTCAGCATCCTTAGGTTCATTCTTTGGATTTTCCAGCTCAAAAGAGAAGGTCAACCCAGTGATGTCAAACTCACAAGGGTCAGTCCGCAGCAAATACGATTTCGGCTTAAGTCAAATTATCTGGACCATGAAAGAAACCAAGAGAAAATGTGTGGTATCCTCGTCACCTAAAAACTCCCCCGAGCAGTTCCCAAGGACCCTCTTGTGTATAAAAAAAAATGGGTTCAGCAGCAAGGTCTTCGCCACTCAAGAAAGCGCCCTGCCACAACTCAATTCAAGACCAACACGTAGAAATTACGTTATTTTTCTAACTCTTTCTGAAGGATTGTTTTTCTTCCCTCACTCACGAATTCATGGAATGGCTCTCAATCGAAACGCGACGCTCGCAATCTAAAGCCTACCTCCTTAAGAAGACCACTCTCACAATTTCAACCCAACGTTGCATACGAACAACTTCTCGAATTCCGAGTTCCCCACACACCCTCCTTCGGCAAACTCTGAACACACAAGCAGATCGACCACTTCTCACGAAACAAGATTATCCAAACAAGACCAGAAGAAGTCGGAGTGCTCCAAAGTGGCCAACGCAGCACACACACGAGAATCCTTTCCAACGCTGGCACAGCGCTCACAAAAACGACAGCCGGCAAGCAACCCACCCACGACCTCCACTCAAGTTCTGCTCTTCCCAGGCAAGTCCACACCTTCCACTTGTCGCTCTCACTTCGCTACCCGGATAACGCGTCACTTAGGTCACTCTCAACTCATCAACACACACACACTTACACGCACACTTACACTTACACGCACACTTACACTTACACTCACACATACAAGCTTGGTTCTCCGGGGGTGGTAACTTAAACAGTACACACGCACAAACTCTCAAGGTATCGCCCCAAAGGTGGATTGATACTGGTGAATGAGGAATGTCATCCCTTATGGAGCTGCTCCTGGCAGGTGCAGGAACCCTTCAACAAAGGAGGAAGCTCCTCCGCAATTGCTCCCTGTCGATCGCCTTCTCGTCGAACCCAGAAAAAGCGAATCTCCCTTCGCAATTTACTGTTTTTGGACGCCCTTCACCGTCCAGTGACGCTATTACCTCCTGAGGATCCGCCTCAGCCGTCCAGTGACCGAGATTCTGCACCGGAACCGAGAGTTGCCTCCTCCGCCAACTCTCCTGTCGACGTTCTGGAAGGAAAAACTTCCAATCCGCTTCGCCTGCTCCACGATCGATACAGACGCAGATACCCTGCCAATTTTTATGTATTTGTTTGTTTTGTTTTGTTTTGTTTTTGTTGGAACGGACATGGTGTGATCACCCTTTGCTCCTTTGCTCCTTTGCTATTGATGCATAGAGGAATGGAATGCGAATCATAATTCCGTGTGCTT
Organism: Physcomitrellopsis africana; assembly: GCA_036785485.1. NCBI lineage: Eukaryota > Viridiplantae > Streptophyta > Bryopsida > Funariales > Funariaceae > Physcomitrellopsis > Physcomitrellopsis africana. The sequence goes on from JAWRVF010000253.1 coordinate 99,799, forward strand.
CATGAAGCTTAGTTTCTCATATTTGGAATTGTGAGATAAAACCCGAATTTGGAGTAGTGTTGTTCCATTTTTAGATTTGAATCGGTTCTTGTATGCATGTTTGTTGTTGTGGTTGGTAGTCCATGTGCTATTGAAAGCCCCCAAACCAGTGAATTATGACTTCTGTGGAATTCTATCGAATTGTTTGGATCTGTTTGCAAATTCCCATGATGATGAGTCATTCCTTCGTCGCAAAGTTTAATGCTCATGGTCTGTTTAGAAGACAATTTGTTTGAAGTTAAGAACGAGTTGACGACCAAGTATGAGAGATGTCAAATACAGTTTATTGAGAAATGATATGTGCCCATTCTAAGTTGTATAGATTGATGGAGATGACTGAAACAAATAGAAAATTGTTATTTTTGTTAAAAGAAGACAAATGTTGTTGTCCTTTTTTCTTTTTTTCTTTTTTTAAAAAATTGAAGTTGGTTTTCTTTTTTTCTTTTTTTGTTTTTTCTGAGAATTAATTATAATTATTTTGTCCCAAAATAATCAATTAAAAGTTGATCCTTTATAAAATAAGCTTTTGTTTCACAATCTTTTTAAATTGAAGTTAAAAGAAGGATTGATTATGTCTTTGTTTTAAGATGTGGGTAGAAGTTTAGAGTCATGGACTTATATAAGTATTTAACTAAGTTTAATGGAGCAACATAATAGAAAGGAACTACTTCTTCAGAAGAAAAAAAATTTAGGTTGAATAAAAACTATTGAAATATACTAAAATAAACTCTATGTAATTGAAGTTGATTAAGGTTAGATTGAGATATTTTAAACACTCAAATTTAATAGATAGAACTTGATAATAGCATAGGAATAAAAAATGGCAGCAAAATATTACAAATGTCTAAGAATGAGATTTAAGTATTTAGTAAGAATTGAATTGTTGTATCAAAATTTTAAAAAAATACACCAATAGATTATATTACAGATTAAGTAAAAAGTGGAGGAGATGATGGAAGCTTTTACAAATATTGTATCTAATTTTAAAAAGAATTCAAATAAGTAAATAACTTACTAATATATATATATATATATATATATAGACTATGCAAAAAAGAAAAAAGAGACTAATACAATTATTTAGATAAAAATGGAGGTGCTTGGTTTAAAAAACTTAATCTGTTGAAGAAAAAAATTATTTTTTAATTAATATCAAATGTGACATAGATTGTTGTAGGAGTTATTTTATTTTATTTTATTTTATTTTTATAGCAAGAATTTTGCTTCTTGATGACAATTGTAGAAAATTTATTAAATATTTTCTCTACATAAAACTTTTATTTTCTTGACTTAGCTTTATATATCAATCAAATTAACACTTTAAAAAATTAGATTTATTGAGAAAAAGTTATAGTTATAATAATTAGAAATTTAACAAAGAAGTAAGTTTTAATAATATCTTATAATCTTAAAACTTTCTTTAAAATCTTTGTACCATCTTTTAATAATTTTTTGTTTAAAATACTATAATAATATTAGGTACCTATTAGGAGTTCTTAGAATGTAATTTAGTTAAAATAAAGTCAGATTTGTTTTTATAAATTGGGTTTCTTCGATCAAAAATACATTTATTTTGAAAGTATTCATTCTTATTAGATCAATAATTGCTAATAAAATTTTATTGAGGTTTTAGAAAATATTATTTCTAATAAGCATAACTTGCTTAGTAGTTGTTAATTATTCTAAATGAATTATTAATTGAATAAAAAAAATTATAAAAATATTCCAAAAAAATAATTTTGTATTTTTATAATTCTTAATAAAGTTTGCTATAAAAAATACCAGTAGGAACTCAGTATTATTTCTTATCTTTAAAAAAAAAACGTATAATTACAAAAACAAATTTTTTATATAAAAATAAATTTAGAAATAAATAAAATGATATTTCATAATCAAATTTAGAATTTTTTAAAAATAAAACAGTATTTCTGTAATTAATTTGATACTAAAAGTATTTGGTTTTCTAAAGTAATCTTAAATATTAGTTACAACAAATAACTTACAATTTGTATTTATTGATATTTTCAAAGCAAAAAAATCACTAATAATTATTAACATTATCATAAATTGTAAGTTATAAAGAAGAAATCTAAGTTCATTGATATTTATTTTTAGTTACTTACTATAATTCAAAACTGATTATTTTGGCTACAAACTAAAAATAAATTAAAATAAATAAATAAATAACTAAAAATAAATAAAAATAAATAAAAATAAATAAATAAATAAATAACAACATTGTTATATCAAATTTGTAATAGCACTTATGTATATGTAAATGTATATATGAATTATGTATATATATATATATATATATATATATATATAATATTATAACTGAATATTAAATAATTATGTTAAATTTATAGAATTATAAAGTTTTAAAGAAAAAATATTATGAGATTCAATTGAAGGCTATCATAAAATCAATTCTTTAGATTTTTCTAATTATAAAGCCAACTTAAGGAAGCTTCTTAATTTTAACCAATCAAAATGCTTAAAAGTTGTGACCTCTCACTATGTCTCCCAAGAATAAAGTCCTTCTAAGTTTACACAAAATCTAACACCTCTTAATTTTATATTACATTGGTTTTTTAGCCAAAAATTTATATACATTCGTAATTTTTAATATTATTTTATTTAATATCTCTAAGATATTTTGAATAATCTATCTAAGAATATTTTATTTAAATGTTTCAAAAATTATGTATAACTATTTTGTAATATATGTAAAATTAGACATCTAATTGTAATAGATGCAAGATTTTTGTGGTATTTAAAAGAAAATTTTCTTTATTGTGAATTATGGTTGGATTTGAGAATTACTTCAATAAAAATATTATCTTATTGTAATTATAATTCTAGATGTTATTGCTGAAGAATAAATAAAAATTAATAATTGTTGATAAAAAAGTAATAAAATTATATTTCTACAAAATTAAATGATTTACTATCAAAGTTTCCATTTATGAGAGCCTTGTAGTCTACTTTTGAATCTTTATAGTTGTTGAAAGATATTAGAAGAAAAAGAAGAGGTATTATTAGATGGATGGAAAAAAAAAATTTACTTATTAATTACTACACTTAAAAATAAATTAATAAGATTTATTATAATAAATAAAATTAAAACTTATTTTTATAAAACTAAGCTAATTACAAATTTTCAGAAAAAATAAAAATGAATAAATCAAGCATTTGTTAGAATGCAAAGAATAAAAAATAATTAAAAGATACATTCATTGATTTTATGAAAAAATAAAAAAATATAGTATTAATTCTTATTTTTTTATTGATACATTAGAAGTTTTATATAAATAGAGCATCAACATTGTAATTTTTTAAATTGTTAACAGAATATTAAAATGACAATTTGGATGAACTAGGAATGAATGTCCAACAAAGCACAAAGAACTTTGTATATACAACATCATACTTTGAAATAGAATGAAACAATATTTGCAATTCTTTGTGTATTTATTATATTAAAAAATTAATTAAAAAAATTATTTCATAAATTTTAAAAAATTTATATTTATCTCTAAATTACAAAATGTATTTGTCTTTAACTTTGATTTTGATGTAGTTGTACACAAACCTCTTCGATGCATCAATTACGGATCATCATCCACCCCGAATGCACACTGTGGTCGGCTCGCCGTGGCAACGATCACATAATTTCCGGCTTTACATAATGTCGATCCAAATCTTGTCGTTACTTGTGTCGAGGACCGTGAGCACTAAAAGACGGAAGCAGGGACGGGAGACTAACGTCGCAAGGTGAGGGCAGGTGGTGGCAATGGACGGTTAACCTTTTCTCCAAGCCTCACATTAACTTTCGCGTTGAATACTCGGCATCCGTTTGGTTCCTGAGCATAAAATTTACCATGATAGACTGGGTTTCTGACCGACTTTGAGTGGATTCGAACGACATTTTGGGATGGATCGACGGAGCCTCCCTCCTACTCGCGTTTGACTCGCCGAAGGAGTAGAATGGAGGCGAGGTGTGGGCGTGATGAAGCATGGACCCCCCAGAGACGGGTTTTCGCCATCGCCGTTCTGAACATCGTCGATGCAGTCGGCGCGACAAATACAGTTTCCGTTCGAATTTGCACAACACAAGAGCAAGTCTCAGTGTCACAGTCATTCAAGCCCTAAAGAATTGACCAACCCATTCCTGTTGGAAACTTTCAACAAAATCCTACTTGAAGATTATCCATCCCATGCTACGTAGGACCCATGTCAGTAGAGTTGGAACACCTTTTGACATGCTTCACGAATAGAGAGGCGAGAATCAGTAGATGTAGACGTTTGAAATTTCAGGTTCAGACTTAACCTTGGAAGAAGTTCAAATAAGAATCAACATGTGGAACCCTGCGGGTTCTCTGACCAGGATCCTGGAACTTGCCCCATTCACACCGCGCCATTGCCCCGAACTGATTTCTCCAACTTCCTCGTTCACACCTCCGCCATTGAAACTGGATATTTTAAAACTGGTTCTGTTTTGCTTTTGTTTAAACTACATTTAATGTTTGTGTTCTTGTTATTAATATAAACTACTAAAATAGAAGCTTCGAGATTGTGTATTTTAATATAGATTTTAGTTTAATTTAATTAATTGAACAGAAAAAATTCTAAAGATAAAGAATAATTTATTTATGGTCAACTTGTTAAGTTTAAAATTATTAGATTATTTGGTTTTATTGTTACAAATAAAATTTGAGAATTTACAAAAGACTTTAGATGTTGAATAATATATTTTAATATTTTTATCAATATAATCTTATATTTATTCTTTTAAATAAGTTATAAATTGGTCAACATGGAGGTTGAGTTTTTCTTAAAAGATAATTGTCTGTTTTATAAACCTAGTAGAATTATATCATTTATTTATTTTAATAACTAATAAATAAAATATTTAAACTATATAACATCAATTCATATATATTTTACTTCTATATGTATATTTTAAAAATTCATAGTTTCTACAAAATTATAAATATAATGAAGTATAATTTTGTAGTTTTTAAAATTAGTTTAAAATCAATTTTTATAATTAACATCAAAGTAATTTTTTAAATTTAATATTTAAAGATTATATAAATTAAACAATAATTTCTTCATAATATGTTGTAATCCATAAAAAATTAGTTCATAATTGTAGCATCATCCTAATTAATATTGTTTGTTAGTTACTAAAATTATTAAAAAGACATATATTAAATCATTTTTTTTATTATAAGATTACAATCTTATTGATTTTTGTACAAATTTCACCAAGGTTCTATACATATTTTAATATATTAAAGATCATATATTTATTGTAAAATTAGTAAAAAATATAAAGTATATTGAACAAATGCTAAAAAATTAAAATATTAATAGTTATAAATTATCAAGTTTTTTTACAACCATAATTAAAATTAGAATTGATTGGTGATAAAGATACAAAGATGGTAGCATCTCAAGTAAATAATCTTAGATATATAATTACATCATTTGAAAAACTAATAGTTTTTTTTAATAAAAAGTTTAATTGTACTAGGTTAAGAATTAATTTTTTTTCAATCAAGTACAACTACATCTTAAATTTCAACTAAAAAATTATCCAACTCTAGTATCTATACTGATATTTATTAGTATGTTACTAAATAAACCTGTTCCATCTTAATTTTTATTATTTTTAAAATACAAAGAATTAAAATTAACTAATTTTTTAAAAAAATTATCTTTTTTTAAAAAAGAAGTTAAGCATTAGTATTAACAAAAATAATTTTTAAAAAAGTAATTTATTTAAATCTAATAAAAAAAAAATAATTAAAATAAAAATTATAAGAACTTAGAGTACTTTATAAATATGGAAGTTTAAATTTAGTAATTATCCAAATATGATATTATCTTGTTTTTATTTTATAAATACATATTGACTTAATAACTTATAAGGAGAATCAATTTTTTTTACTTATTGATTATATTTGGCACCTTAGAAAAAAATTATTGTTGAATTAACAAAAAAAATATAGTCTTAAAGTTAAAAAACATGTAATTAAATATAATACTAGTATTAACTTTTGAAAATTATAAAAATAAAAAAATACACTTAAAAATAATAAATAAAAATAAAAATAAAATTCCAATAACTTATACAAATAATGGTTATGAATTTTTTTAAAAAAAAAACCATAATTACTTAAAAAAAATATTGCACATACCATCAAGACCTACTTGTCTTTGTACCATTCAAATTCATCGTTATTTTTATATAATAGAACCTTTTGGTTTAAAAAATATATTAAATTTGATATTTATATGTTAATAGTAGAAATATATAGAAATATATTTTTAAAATAATTGAAAAGATAATAAAAAATTTAAGTGATGCATTTGTAATAATTAAGGTTCTAAAGCAACAACTATATGATTTGATAGCCACTTTTTATTGTGAAAAAAATAATTTCATCTTTATTGATAGATCCTATTATAAACATTATAATGTCTAATGGTAAAGATATAACTTTCATAATTATAAATTATCTTATCAGTAAAAAAATAAATCTTAAATAATAAGATTATTTTTGATAAAAAACCAAATTTTATTTTATATAATATCAATGAAGATTAGAGAATTAAAAAAAATATTAAAAATATTAAAGATCAAATTATCTATCAAGTTTAAATATTAAATATATCAAATCTTAAATATTAAAATATATTAATCAAATATTACAAATTAAAAATAGGATCCATGATAAAAATTCTCCACTATATTATTAAAGATTTATAAATCTTATAAAAGATGCCTTTATGAATCAAAACTATTTTAGTAATTAAAAAAATTAAGATTACGTAATATAACTAGGATATTATTAATGCCATCACAATTTTTTCTAATATCAGTACAATATGCCATCTACTACATGCAACTATAATTTTTGCTACTACCACCACAATCCTCCACTTATTCAACATATTTTTTTAGTTTTTCTATTCCAATCAAAATTTATGTTAATTTTTTTAGTATTTTAGTATTTTTTTTATTTTTAAATTATCTAAAAAGTCAATTTAATTCTAATAAAAATAATTAAAAAATTAAAAAATTAAAAAATTTTAAATTGTGGTAGTAGTAGAAAAAATTGTGGTGGCATGTGGTGGATGGCAAATTGTGGTGGCATTAATAACATCCTATAGTTAATCATAATAATAATAAAATAATAATAAAATCCTATCTATTGAGGCTTGCAAAATATAAAATAAAAAGATAAAAAATTCATCAATAGTTTTTATTTTTTATTTTTATTTTTATTTTTTTTGGTAAGCGAAGTCTTACTTTTGTAACTTTAAAATATCAAATTAAAGAATATTTATAGAATTTCAAGACTTCAAACTTAATTCATCTTTGATAATATTTTTTTTATCAAATTTAATAATTATTATTTTTTTTTTATTTTATTAATATTTTTAAATAGAGCAAGATATTTTAAATATCAAATAAAATCATGCTATGAAAAATTTGGCATAAAAATCTTTAAAAAGATACATGAATTATAAATGTATTAATTCTTTATTATTCTTAGAATCTTCTAATCTACGATTTTCAAGACTTTCTTAAGATCTATCTTGAGACCATCATTTGAAATGATGTATCTTAAAAAGTTAATTTGAGTAGTGTGAAATATACACTTTTTGATCTTGGCATATAGCCCTGCATCTCTAAGTTTTTGTAACACACAATAAATATGAAGTTTATATTCTTCTATACTCTTAGAGTAGATCAGAATGTTGTCTAAATAATAGATAACAAAATCATCAAGAAATTTATGAAAAATATCATTCATAGGATGTTGAAAAGTAACTGGTGCATTTGTAAGTCCAAACGGCATGACATTGTATTTGAAATGTCCATACCTAGTTCAAAATGTACTCTTCCATTCATCACCTTTTTTGATGCGGATTAAGTTGTATGTTCCTTGTAGATCTATTTTTTGTATAGATTTTTGCTTGACTGAATTAATTAAGAAGTCCTGAAATCAAAAATAAAAGATATCTATTTTTTATGGTAACCTTGTTAAGTCCTCAATATTCTACGTACATCCACAACAATTTATTTTTTTTCTTTACAAATAAAATAAGAGCTCCTGCTAGAGATTTTGAATGGTGTATAAAATTCTTAGCCAAATTTTCATCAATATATTCTTTTAATGCAGCCAACTCGTTCTGTAATAGACTATAGATTGGTCCAAATAGTGGTTGAGCTCCCTCTTGAAGACCAATTGAACAGTCATAAGATTGATGCTTTGAAAGAACATATGTATTTTTCTTTTCAAAAATATCTTGAAAGTCTTAATACTGGCTAGGAATATCAATTATAGTCTTTTTAACATCCAAAATGGATGTAGTGTATATAACAAAAGATGATCATTCTTTTGTCATATATATAAAAGCTTTTGTATCTATTAATAAAGATTTGGATATATTAGAATTGTATATGTTTACTTGACTAACAAATTTCTAGATTAAACTATAAGAAAAATCAAGGTTACGAGAAATCCAATCTATTTGAGGATTATATTTTTTAAATCATAATAATCCTAAAATAACTAGATTGGAGGGAGATCTAATCACATTAAATAATACTATGCTATTATGTCCCTTAGTTGTTATATCTAAATGAATAGTCTCATGAATAATATGTCCAGAAGACAACAAATGATCATCTATAACTTCTATCAAGGACAAGAACTTGATGAAAGCAAATAAACATATGAAACTTCTATTAAGAAGTATAAAAAATAGAAGTAAGGAAGTATGTATATTAAAAGAAACTAGAAGGGCTATTGCCACAAGACAAGAAAACTATAGACTCTTGAAACTAGACTAGAAGCAAGAAAGGAGTTGGCAAGAGTGAAGAAGGCTTCATTCTTATCTCTATTTATATTATCTATCTAAGAGCTATGTGGTGGTATTATATAAGACCTTCTACACGTGTCTAATTTGCAAGACACGTGTCAAACTTGTAAGATAAGTTTTTCATATATGTACCACGTACTTAGCTTGTTCTGCAAGCTACCAATATGTGCAACATGTGGTTAGCTTGTTGACCAAGTTTCTAACCTATCAATCACCTATAGACATATATAAAGGTGATTTTATATCTATGAAGCTTCTAGGAAGCTTCTTTCTAAGATATTATTGAATTAATTTATTTTAATTATTTCTATTAATCTATATTAATTAGATAGTTATTAGAGTAAATCTTATGTCTGTGACATTATCCCCCTTTCTAAGGACGAGTTCCACGAGAAGTGGTGATTATATGTTGAAGAAGTCCAGAGTACGTCGAATTGTGCTTGTCATGTATTTTGATCTTTGTTTCCTTTGAAGGTAGTTGATAGGTCCTTTCAGCCATTGATAATGTCCCATACTAGGGCAAGAGAACCACCTTGTTATTTGATCATTATTGAGGCCTTCATAACTTCCTTCAAAGAAAAAATTAAGAATACCATCAGGAATAGTTTCTACCTCTAAAAGTATCATGAAGCATTGGGAGTCTCTTCCAAGGTCGTGATACCAAACACATTATATTTTGCCATCAATCTAAGGAAGGATATGTCGTTCTTGAGGGTCTTTATCTCTATTCCATCATCTTGAAGGTTGTGATAGTTGTAATGTCTCATTCGATAAATCAACGAATGATGGCTCTTGAGTTGAATTTGCTGGTTGTTGGTTCTCCATCTACTTAACGTCAAAAATATAAAGAAGTTATAAACAAGAATAGAAAGTAGAATGTTATTTTGCCTACATCATGTTTTTTTTATAAGAAAGGTCTTCATCTTGGTTTTGATGGATGTCGTTGATGAAAAGCCTCTACTTTCTTTGCTGCTTTTGCAAGATTCTTTGTTGGTTCTCATGTGCATTGACTAATATCATATTTGTGCCAATAAACAAGATATTCCAACCTATTTTGGCGCTGCCTTGAATCTAAGATTTTTTCTACTTCAAATTCTTTATTATTGTCCACGTCTATAGGAAGAGGTGGCACTTGTCTTTTTTTTGGTATATTCACTATCTTGTATGATTCAAGAAGAGACACATGGAATACAAGGCGGATCTTCATGGAATCCGATAGGTATAATCAATATGCAACTGGATTGATTTGTTCAAAAATAGAAAAAGGTCCAAACTTACAATAGTCCAACTTATCTTAAGGATGAATAGTTTTGATATTGTGACAAAGTAACTATACCTTGTCTCCCACGTTGAATTGTGGTTGTTCTTTGTAATATGTATTTGTATTTATTTTTTGTCATTCTTGAACTTCTTTTAATTGCACCTTCATTATTGCATGTAGCTCTGAAAAATGATTTGCCAAATCTTCTACTACTGGATTATTAATTTTTTAAAAATCAAAAATATCAAGTTGTTGGTGGTAACCATAATTAGCAAAGAAAGATGTTTGTTGCATAGAAGAATGTATCGTATTATTATAAGAAAATTCTACCAATAGTAAGAGAGTTGTCCAATCATCTTGTTGGTAGTTGATAGTACACCTCAAATATTGCTCGAAGACTTGCTTTACACGCTCTATTTGTCAATCAATTTGAGGATGGAAAGCTGAAGATAGCTTTATGTCTACTTTTAAAATTTTAAAAAGTATTTTCTAAAATCTTGGTGAAATGATCTACGATCACGAATATAGAATCATATGAATTTGAATTTGAAAGATCCATGATGAAATCCATAGAAATAATAGACCAAGGTTGTTTTGATATAGGTAATGGTTGAAAAAGTCCATAAGGTTGATGACAAGGAGTTTTCAATCTTGAACAAACATCACACGAGTGCACAAACTCTTTAACAACCTTCTACATTATCCCTAAATTTGATAAGATTATCTAAAAAGAGCATCAGACAAATTGAATTTGCTTGAGAAACGTTAAATCAACAATCAATGTTGATTTTATTGGTCAAATATGAAATTACTTTGATTTTAGGAAGATCATTACTTATTGATCAAAAATTGCATCTCCTTCTTTTGGTGCAAGATAAGATCATCTAGAAAGAGCATCAGACAAATCATATTGTTTTTCTGGCCGATAAGTAATGATGAATTTGAATCTTAATAAAAACATACTCCAACGAGCTTGACAGCAATTTAACACGCATGTTGATATGAAATATTCAAGATTCTTCTGATTTGTATACACAGTGACTGGACTAGAAGCACTTTCTAGATAGTGGCGCCATTCTTATTAAGAATCCATAATTATAAGAAGTTCTTTATTGTGGATTTTGTAATTGATCTTGACTGCTAAAAATTTTCTAGAATAAAAAGTTATTAGGTGGATTTTATCATGTGCTCCCATTTGTGACAATACTGTATATAAAGCAAAGTCTAATGCGTTTGTTTCCATAAAAAAATGCCTTAGAGAAGTCAATGTGATACAAGATTGATATAAAAATAAAAGTTATTTTTAACGCTTCAAACAATGCTTTTGCTTCTTTATTCTACTCGAATTTGTCTTTATAAGTTAGATGTGTAAGTGAAGCTGCAACTTTAAAAAAGTTTTTAATAAAGATTTGGTAGTAATTGGCAAATCCCAAAAAATATTGTACGTCCCTTACTGTTTTTGAAATCTTCTAATCCTTGATTGTCTGGACTTTCTTAGGATCCATCATAAGTCCATCATTTGAAATGATGTATCCTGAGAAATTAACTTGAGCAATATGAAATACATACTTTTCCATCTCGGCATATAATCCGGTATCTCTAAGTTTTTGTAATATACAAAAAATATGTAATTCATATTTTTTTACATCCTTAGAGTAGATTAAAATGTTGTCTAAGTATCAAACAACAAAGTTATCTAAAAACTCGTAAAAAACATCATTCATGAGATGCTGAAAAATAGTTGATGCATTTGTGAGTCCAAAAGATATAACATTATATTCAAAATGTCCATATCTTGCTTAAAAAGTGATCTTCTATTCTTCTCCTTTTTTGATGCGGACCAGGTTGTATGTTCATTGTAGATCTATTTTTATATAGATCTTAGCTTGATTCAATTGATTCAAAAATCTAGATATCAATAGTAGAGGATATTTATTCTTGATGGTAATCTTCTTGAGCCCTTGATAATCTACTCACATCCGTAGTGATCCATCTTTTTTCTTTACAAATAAGATAGGAGTTCTTGCTGGAGATTTCGAATGACGTATAAAATTCTTGGTTAAATTTTCATTAATATATTCATTGAGTTTAGCTAGCTCATTTTGTGATAAGTTGTAGATTGGTCCAAATGGAGGCTGAGCTCCCTCTTTGAGGTCAATTGAACAATCGAACAAATGATGCTCCAGAAAAATATTTATATTCTTTTTTTTTAAAATGTCTTGATAATCTAGATATTGGCTTAGAATGCCACTTAAAGTCTTTCTACCATCAGAAATGGGTGTGGCATAAATAGCAAAAGTTGATCCTTCTTTTGCTGCATGTATAAAAGCTTTTGCACCTATAAATACAAATTTTATTATACTAGACTTATAGCTTTTCACTTGATTGGTAGGATGTTTAATAATGTTTTGAAAAAAATCAAGTCTACGAGAATTCCAATCTATTTGAGGGTTATATTTTTCTAGCCATGATAAACCTAAAATAACTAGATTAGATGGAGATTTAATTATGTTAAAGGTTATGTAGCTATTATGACTATCTATTGTTATTTTTATAGGACAAATTTTATAAGTGACATCTCCAAAAGACAATAGACAGCCATCTATGACTTCTACATGTACAGATTTAGTTTTTTATATTAAAGATATTTTACGATACTTAATAAATTATTCATCTAGAAAGCATGTTGAGACTCCTGAATTTAATAAGACAGAGGCTTTGTAATTTTTTGGTTCTAAATATATATCTATTATAAAACAAAGAGAGGATTTTGAGGAAAGAATAGGACCTTCACTAGGAATTGTACAAGGTTCTAGCAGCACGGTTCTTATTGTAGTTAGACAAATTCGTTTTTCGACATGTTGTCTTCTTTGACAACCGTATTCCTTATTTTGTAGTTGTGTCATTTTTTTAGACAATGTTGAGCAGTGTCTTTAGGTTTTTTACAATATAAACAAAATCCTCCTTAACGATGTCAAAACTTTTCTTGTTCAATAAGAGCTTGAAAACGTACCGCATCAATTTGTATGTCTTCTATTTTTGTGAAGACATTGATGTTGCCATTGAATAATAATATTGAGGCTATCTTATATGACTCTCAGATCAAAAGTCAAAAAGTTGATTGTCACACTTCACAGCAAAATCAATTGCTTGATTCAATGTGTGAGGATTGGATAAATTAAGCATTAATTTTTTTATCTCATATTGTAATCCATAGAGAAATTGGCTGATGAGTGCAACATCATCCCACTTAATATCAATTACTAGTTGTTAAAATTATGAAGCATATAATGACATTGATCGATTGTCTTGTTATAGGATGTAAATCTTGTTGGTTGCAACATGGATTGCATCATGTTTTCCATACATAGATCAAAATTCTTTTAAAAATATCTCCAAATTATCCAATATTGGATCACGTTGTTCAAAAAAAGATGAAAACCATGATAAAGCAGAATCCGAAAGTGATGTTCCAATAAACCTAACTTGAGATTCTTGCATAGGATAACTCTAAGGTTGAAGTTCAATCACCAGTTGTACCTGATTTAAAAATCTTTGAAACTTAGATCTTGTGCCATCAAACTTCTCAAGCAAATTAATTTTTGGTTCTCTAATGTTTAAATGGTGTTCCATCATAGGTGATGTAATGTGGTTTGATATAGATATTGATATAGTTCCAACCATCTCTATATCTTCACTTCCTGTTAATCTTGTTGCTCCTTGTGGTGGTAAATTGAGTTGATGCATTGCAAGCATTAGCTCTCTCATTTGCTCTTACATTTGTGCCATTGCACTCTTCATTTTTGCAAGCTCTGCCATGATAATATAATAGAAAGGAAGGTGTCTACTCTCACTTCAAGAAGTGTAGAATAACACACTCAAAAGAAAAAATTCTAGAAACAATATCAGTTTAGAAGTGGGTACTCTACAACTTCAAATATGCTTATGTCTTATCAAGAGCAAGGGATAATCCACTCTTAATCAAGAAATGACAAAGCTTTGATATTGTATGTATACTCTTGTCAATTTGTCAAGGACAAGAACTCAATGAAAGCAAATAAATATATGAAACTTCTATTAAGAAGTATAACAAAATAGAAATAAAGAAGTATATATATTAAAAGAAATTAGAATGGCTATTGCCACAAGACAAGAAAATTGTAGACTCTTGAAACTGGACTAAAAACAAGAAAAGAATTGACAAGAATGAAGAATACTTCACTCTTGTCTCTATTTATACTATCTAACTAAGAATTACGTGGCAATATTTTATAGGACCTCTTACACATGTCTAATTTGCAAGACACGTATCAAAGTTGTAAGACAAGTTTTCTACATGTGTACCAAGTACTTGGCTTGTTCCATAAGCTATCAACATGTGCAACACATGGCTAGCTTGTTCCACAAGCTACCAATATGTGCAACACGTGGTTAGCTTGTTGACCAAGTTTCTAACCTATCAATCACCTAAAGATATGTATAAAGGTGATTTCACGTCTATGAAGTTTCTAGGAAGCTTATTTCTAAGATATTATTGAATTAACTTATTTTACCTACTTCTATAAATCTATATTAATTAGATAGTTATTCAAATAAATCTTATGTCTGTGACAACTTCTACATGCACGGATTTAGTTTTCTTGACTAGAGATATTTCTTGTTTTTTGACAAAGTCTTTGTCTATGAAATAAGCTGAGGCTCTTGAATCTAATAAGGCAAGGACTTTGTGATTTTTAGGTCCTAAAAACATGTCTATTGTAAAACAAGGTGAGGGATTTAAAGAGAGAATAGGACCTTTATAAGGTATTGCACATAATTCCAGCCACATAGTCTCTATTATATCTTGAGAAATTTATTTTCCAACATATTATCTTTTTTAGTAACTATACTTTTTATTTTATAATTATGTTGCTTCTTTGGACAATATTGAGTAGTGTGCTTTGCTTCTCCACAATATAAATACAAATCCTCTTGATGACGTTCAATCTTTTCTTATTCAATGAGAGATTTAAAACATTGTCATAATGTAACGTGACTATTAGGTGAAAGAGTGTGAAAATAATATATTATAGAAGATCTTAGTTCAAAATATTGTAGCAAATCATCTTAGAAAAGTAGATAATAGTAAAAAGGGAATAAAACTAATGGATGTTAATGCTACCTTTTTTACAAATGAGCTTCTATTTACTTTGTAGGGCCATAAGTAAGGCAAAATAAAATAAATTGGAAAATAAAATGATATAGGTATATATAACAAATTTGAGATTGATCTAATGGTTCAATCAAAGATTATTGAAGTTTATATGGGTTGAGGTCTCAGAAATTGGAAATTGAAGGTCAGTTAAGTTTCTTAAGATTTCTAACAATCTACTAGTTGGATTAGAGTGAAATTTGTGTATATGTTTAGAAGATTTAATTTCCTACATGCACGTGAAATTTGGATGCAACTAAATGGTGTAAGAAGGAGATTTGGCACTAGACAATCAATAGTAAGGTAAGAGAAGGAGGCCGGCCGACACTTAATTGAAATTTTGAGTTGAATTTATTGCTGGTAAGTTTGATCCGCTTCAAATTTTATATGCTTGCTGCTAATTTAATTGTTAAGGAGTGTGCAAATTTTTAAGCAAAATCAATGGTTTAGTCAATAGTTATTGAGGTTCTAAAAGTGCCTTAGGAATTGCTTAGGGCTTGGTTAAGGTTTGGTTAGGGTTTAAGATTGGATTTAGTTAGGGTTTGTTTTAGGATTTGTTAGGATTTGATTAGGATTAACTAAGATTTTAGGATTTTTTAGAATTTTGACCAAGGTTGACTAGGATTTAGTTAGGATTTGTTTTAGAATTTGTTAGAGTTTGACTAGGATTGATTAGAATTTAGTTAGGATTTGTTTTAGGATTTGTTAGGATTTGATCAGGATTGACTAGGATTTAATTAAGATTTGATTAAAGATTATTTAGAAATTGATTAGAAAAATTAGGACTAGTTATTATTGCATATTTTTTTTTTTTTATCTTCCACAGCTACATGCCAGGAGCATTCTCAAGCAAGATTTCACAACATACAACAATGTACCACATCAATTTGTATTAGATCTTCTTTAGTCAAATAAATTTCTGAAAACTTAGGTGTTGTTATCATTAATTGGCTTGTTCTTCCTCAACTAAATCTATGTTCCTCACGCCTTTTAAACAAGTGATTATTGTATGCAATGGCTTGAATAATAAATTATTTCAAAGAATCTATTTTTAGTATTATTAATAATAAGTTTTTAATGTTATCTTTTAATCCATAATAAAATTGATTGATAAAGGCTTTGTTATTCCAATTCAAATTACAAGCAAGGTTTTGGAATTCTCTATTGTATGTTGTAGCTAACCATGATCCTTGTTGTAAAGATAAGAGCTTGGTCTCTACTATTGTTTTTCAATCATTTTTTTAGAAATATAGCCATTAATACTTCAAGAAATTAATTCACAATTCAGGAAATAAAAAAAGTCGTGAATCTTTTTCCATCAAAGATATAAAAAAAAAAAAAAAAATACTTCCAGATAGAAGTGTGCTTATGAATTTAACTTGAGTAAATCTATTAGGGTATTGGAAAGGATGCAACCTTAGATATAACTTGATTTTTTGTAGAAATCCTCAAAGTTTTGATCTTGTTCCATGAAACTTCTCACACATATTAATCTTTGCTTCCTTCATGCTAGTAGAAGTAAGGTTTTTTAGATTTACTTATGAGGTGGATTTACTTGCTTTCTTCAACTATACAACTTCTTGGCATAGACTCTAGACTTCTTTCATAGACATAAGAATAGTGCCTCCATGATTGATAGTAATGATTCGTGAAGTTTCCACCCTAAGAATTTTGACAAGTTCATGAAGATCTGTGATAGTTGCAAATTTATTTTCACTTCTATTAAATGTAGTATCCATGAACTTTCTTTCCATCTTAATAACTCTATAATTCATATTAATTCTCTAATATCAAATAAAAAATCTCTACAAAGAGGGGTGATCCACTCTCTTTCAAGAAAAAAAATCAAGGTTAGAAAGCAAAGAATATTAGTTTAAAGTTGGATAATCCACAATCTTCAAATATAATAATAGAAGTGGAATAATCCATTCACTTCTTAAATATAAAACAAGAACAATGAATCTTTATTCTTGTCAAACTATCAAGGATAAGGACATGAATCATAAAAAAATAAAATACATTCTTGTATTACTCAAAATCACTTGAAGATGGAATAATATTAAAACTAGAATGGCTATTGCCAAAGACAAGAAAATTAGAGATTCTTGAAACAAGACTAAGAATAAGAAAGGTATTGATAAGAATGAAAAATGCTTCACTCTTATCTCTACATATACTATTTATCTAAGAACTACGTGATGGCATTTTATAGGACCTCCAATACGTGTTCAATTTGTAAGACTTGTGTCAAACTTGTAAGATAAGTTTTTCATATGTACACCATGTACTTAACTTGTTCCACAAGCTACCAATATATGTGCCATGTACTTAGCTTATTCTACAAGCTATCAATATGTACAACATGTGGCTAACTTATTGGCCAAGTTTCTAATCTACTAATCATCGATAGCTATGTATAAAAGTGAAACTGCATTTATGAAGCTTTTAGAAAGCTTCTCTCTAAGATGTTATCAAATTAACCTTCTTCTACCTATTTCTATCTATCTATACTAGTTAGATAATTATTGGAATAAATCTTATGTTTGTGACATATTGTAGGATGGATAGGAATTTTATGATTTACAATACATAGTTTGTAGGATTAAGAATAGGTAATAAATTGATGAATGGCTAATTTAGAAGGCAAAATGGATGAGGTAGTTAGAAAAAATAATTATCATTGGTTGTGTAGCAGTTAACATTGTCGGGATAAATATAAATTGATTGAATATGGAGAAGTCAGGGCGAGACTGTGATAGTGCTAAGCCGGGGTAAGCTTGGTGCTACCTCTTATTGTTTCTTTTATAGAAGAAGGATAATAGATAGGTTTTGAATATTGTAAAGTGCAGTTCTGTAATGAAGAAAAGAATTGATTTATAATGAAAGATTGAAGGTGTACTAATATACTAAAATACCAGTAGAGAAATATAAGTAAAAAATTGGAAGTGGAGAATTGGAGATGTTTTGTGAAAAATGAGTATGAATATGAGAAAATTATAATACATTGAGTATTGAATTGAAGGTGACCCACAAGAGGAAGTCCGTGGAGTCTAAATTATGTGAAGTGATTTATTGGGAGTGATAATCAATTTTGGAATATTCCTATATTTAGAATATGGAATAATTATATGTTATATTTTTTAAAATATCACAATATTATATATTTTTGTAATAAATAAAGAAAGGAGAAGAGATAGTGAATACTTAAGTTGGGTTACTGCTTACAATATTTTATTTGTTAACAGAGTTACTATTAACATGTGGTAGACATTATAACAAAATTGGGATGTTTTAGTATAATCAAAAGATGGTTAATTGTGTGATCTTAACAGTTTAATTCAATGCGGTTAATCTTTTCTTGTATTCAAATCTTCTTTTACAGATTTACTCTAGGCAGTATTGGTAGAGGAAGTAAAATGATAAACCACACTTTTGGCACCACTGCCAGGGATTGACAATAGTATTGAATATTAGGAATTAATTGCCAAATGTATAGTTGGAGATGTCGCATGAAGAGATTACAAAATTAGTCTTGGTTGGAAAGTGAAACCAAATGTGTAGTTAAATTAGAGATGGAAAATAATATCAATAATAGATGATGAAAGATTATGGTTTATAGGAATGAAAATATTGCTTTGAAAAAAATACGTCAATCGAAAGGAAGACAAGAGAGAGCGTAAGCAAGAAATTTGTTGCGGGACGAGCAAAAACGGAAGCTAAAAAAGAAGCATCGATAGAGTTGGATTAAACCATGGTTGCATGTCTGTTGCCACATCCGAGCACACCCAGAACATGAAAGATCTTCAATATTTCAGACATGAATACCGTTAAGAAAATTGCCAAGAGTACTTGCAGATAATTTGACAAATAGTCCAGCTTATCTCTTGAGTCCATTAACGAAAAGAGAATAGAGCACAAAAGAATTAGATATTCTATTGGATACTTTTCTAATAGTAGATATAGCCAATTTCAGCAAGATTAGTTCTTCAGAATGGCATGTATTGTTTGCCAGTAAGGGCCAAATTAGTGTGTTTTAAAATCCATTATTTTTACCTCAACTTCAATCAATAAAATTATTTGTAGATAATAATAGCAAATTGTGGAGGCCTGGAAGTCCAAAAAAGATAAATAGGAGAGGCAACATTTATTTTAATAAAGAATTGAGTGGAACATTGTCACCTTCAATGGCAGCGGGGGATTCAGCAATTCCAATTGCGGTCCAAATGGGTGCGGTGGGTGATTACACAACTAGCGTAGCTCCATTACCTACCTTTAGAGGTTTGCCAAGAGCAGATCCAGATCAACACTTGTGTCAATTCCTGACTACATATGTAGCCAATAATAGTAGAGTTGAAGATATTTGATTAAGATGGCTGCCAATGACCTTGAAAGACACGACATTTGAATGGTATAATTACCAACCCATGGAAAAATTTCTTAATTGGAAGGCATTGAAAAATATATTTTTGACTCATTTTCGACTAATAAGATTTGAAGAACGTCTTAGGGAAAGATTAATGAATAGCAGAATCGTATCAGAAAAAGTGATACAGTCATATTATGGCCAAGTAGCACATATCTTTTGTAAATGGCTAAATAATCAAATGTCAAATTCGTTTGTTATGTCTATATTGGTTAACGGATTATATCCATCAGAATTGAAGGTGTTTGTAAAGGAGGCCCAATCTACAACTGTGACTGCCTCACTTAACTAAGCTAAGCTATGAAAAGAATGTCATTATGACCAATTCTTAACCGCAAGAGTGACAATGATTCCATCTCAAGGATGGTATCAAATGCCAACCTGGAATGAAACAATGGGTAGTTACCCAAGAATGATTGATTACGGCGCAAATCTTAGTACTAATCCGCAGGGAATAGTGAATGTTGTTCCATTGCAGGCTGTACCACCAACAACTATAGTTCTGTATTCTTTATATTCTCTATATCAAAAATTAATACCTATAAAAGAATTATCTAATGAACTAGTATCAAATGAGACTTTGTTGTTAATTTTGACAAAGAAGATGGATGAATTGGCTATTAATCTGACAAAAGATAAGGAAAAGAGGCATAAACCAACTAATATGCATTCCAATATTTGGTACAATAATTGTAAGGAATAAGGCCATTTGGTAATGGAATGTTCTTTACCACCTCAAATGACTGTGCAATGTATATTTTGTAGGGATAAACATATAACCACCAATTATTGGAATTTAAAAAAATAACAATAATTTGTTAATCAGACTATGATTCAACCAACTTTGTGAGATGTTAATCAAGTTCAGATAGGAAATAGGTTTGGCTGGAACGAAAATCGTACAACTAAATAAAATAGAAATTTCTTTAATTTTTAAAATTTTGAGTATAACTAAGAAGGTGATCCCAATTCTCAAGATTTTGTGCAAAATCAGCAATGACACTTTCAATATCCACCCATTCAAAATCCAATTTCAGATCCTATAGTACTAATTGGTCAGCCGAGATCTTTTATCCATCCAACCTAGAACAAGCCTAGCCGATATATACCAATCAAAATGCCCAATATTCATGATGGAGGTGGGAGAAGATCACTGCGATATTATCGTTGCAAGCAAATAGGACATTATGCTAGTAAATGTCTCAATCCCAGAGCTTGTGATGATTATGCTCCAGTATGTAGAAATTGTAAGCAATTTGGACACACTTACCAACAGTGCAATGCTCCATTTAATATTAATAATCGAGATCAACGTATCCAACTGCAAAGTAAGATGGAAGATAATATTCAAGTTCCACAAGATTCTCTAATAAATTAGGTAGAATGTATTGTCATGATGTAACGCAACTATTAGGTAAAAGAGTGTAGAAATAGTATATTATAGAAGATCTTAGTTCAAAATATTGTAGCAAATTATCTTAGAAAAATAGATAATAGTAAAAAGGGAGTAAAACTAATGAATGTTAATGCTGCCTTTTTTACAAATGAGCTTCTATTTACTTTATAGGGCCATAAGTAAGGCAAAACAAAGTAGATTGGAAAATAAAATAATATAGGCATATATAAGAGGGAGTTAAGAAGAGATTTCAGAAAAATTTATCACAAAAATCTCAAAATAGATACCCAGAAAGGACTGGTTATAGGCTTGGATTGAAATCAGAGCTTGAAGTACAAAACCGCATGCCTACGGCAGATCCGAGAGGCTTTTGTAGATCAGAGATTGAGGTTAGGGAGTGGATTTGAAGGATTTTGTATACAAGTTGGTTTCAAGTGATTTGAATAAGAAATGACTTTGCAATAGCTTTTTTGGATAATTCCAAAAATTTTGCAGCAGATCCATAGCTGAAAATTTGTGGGTTTTTGGGTATTGTTGTTGTTAATGTGTGCTACAAATTTGAGCTAAATCTAACGGTTTAGTTGTACGTAATTGAGGTTTAAGTGGGTCAAGGTCTTAGAAATTAAGTTTTGAGGGTCAATTAGGATTTTTAAGATCTTGAGCAATCTGCTAGTTGGATTAGAGTAATTTTTATTTGTGTGAATAGTAGACTTATTTTCCTATACACATGAGTGCTTTAAGACTGATTGAATGGTGAAGAAGGGAGAAATCAACACTGGAAGATCAGCATCAAGGTTAGAGAAGGAGGCTGGCCAACACTTGAGAAGTTTTTAGGATTTTTCTTCTATTTGATAAGTTTGATTTCCTTCAAATTTGTTGTGCTTATTGTTGACTAAGAGATTGAAAGGTGTACAAAGTTTTAAGTAAGATCAATGGTCTAATCAATTGATATTGAGGTTCTAATTTTTCCTAGGATTGATTTGAATTGGTTAGAATTTGGTTTAAGATTTGATTAGGATTTGGTTTAGGATTTAGGATTTGTTTAGGGTTTGATTTAGGGTTTAGGATTTGATTTAGGATTTGGTTTAGGATTTAGGATTTTATTTAGGATTAGGATTTTATTTAGGGTTTGATTTAAGATTTAGGATTTGATTAAGATTAGGATTTGACTAGGATTTGACTAGGGTGTGACCTATGATTTGAATAAGGTTTGACTTAAGATTTGACTTAGGATTTGACTTGGGGTTTGACTTAAGTTTTGACTTAGAATTTGACCTAGGATTTGATTAGGATTTGAATAAGATATGACTTAGGATTTTAAGATTTTAATTTTTAATATTTTCTAAATTTAGTATTTTATATATTATTTTCTTTTATAATTAATGTATGATTCATTTACTCTTCTTTTATAATTTCTTTAAGATTGGATCAAAATTTGATTAATATTGTTAAGGTTTAATAGAAATTGTTTAGCATTCTATTAGAGTTGTTACGATCTTGTTGTTGTGTATTTCCTTTTTATCTTCCACAGCCAGATGCACGGAGCATTCTCGACCAAATTTGCACGTATTACGATAGCATCCATACAGTACTTACTTGGATCCAATAAAAAGGAAAAGATTCAATTCAAAAATTGAGAGCACCAATTATGGCAGATCAATTTGATTCATTGGATGGTACTCCAAATCCAACACCAGTATCAAAGATATTACCAATGTTGGGATCCAATTTGTCTATACAACTTGAGGATGTGCTTAGCCTCGAGATATTGGTTCAACTTAAATTAATATTAATATCTGCAAAGTTTCAAGAGCCATCTTATCCATTAAAAGATCCTCTCATAGACAAGAATTTCAACAAAGCCCATTCAGCAGTTTTAATTCCAAACTCCATAAGAAAATTATCTCAAGGGATTAAATTAAAACTAATGAAACAAAAGAGGGCCTTGGGAATCATTGCCAATATGGAACCATATGATATTATGAAAGATTTGGATGAAATTAAACCTTCTATTATAATGAAGCAATTGTTAGTAGTCACGCCAGAATGTCATTTTATATTGAATTCTTTGTTAATATAATGTAGAGTTCGTAATAAAAAAAATTCATGAAGTTAGTTTGAATCCTGATCCGGGAGCACCAACTATCGATGTATCAATTGATAGTGTTCTTATTCCTGGAATTCAAAAGGATGGTGGTTCTAGTGTGAACTTAATGAACGCCGATACAATGGAGGAGTTGGATTTAAAACAATTATTATCTACGACATTGGTATTAAGAATGGCAGATCATAGTAGGATGAGACCAATGGATATCTTATGTAGTATTGACACTGTAATCGTTGGAATCATGCATGAAATTGATTATATTATTTTTTGATTACAGAGTTCCACATAATCATATCCAATTTTATTGGATCAGTCGTGGCTATATCAAACCAAAGCTAGGAACGATTGGGGCCGAGGAATGTTAATTATTAGAAAGGGTAGTGATAAGATCATTTTACAAATGTATCCAGTTTAATATCATGGGGAGTCTCAAATTATGGATTCAAAAGCAACATCTGATGATGAGGGCCAATCTAAGGTAGAATATGATGAAATTAACAATGCAATGCAAGTTGATAAGGACTCAATTCACATGTAGAAGCAAGGCGTGTTATATTAGTATGGAAGACCTGAAGAATATTTATGGTATCAGGAGGATACAATGAATTTTGACAATGTCATCGCGGATTGAATGAATAATCGCATGATAAATGAAGTCAAAACATTAAAATTAAAATTGGGTAGTTCTAATTTATCGGATCATATAAAGGATTCAGAGCAGGAGAGGCAAATCAAATCCGAGGTTGATGAGGAACTTATGTGCCAATCCATTAACTTGGGCTCCAATGAAACATCCCAGATTATCAAAGTATACACCGATATTATGGGTATAGAATTGAAAAATTGGAAAGAATTCTTTTTCAGTCATAAATCTGTTTTTGCTTAGTTGTATGTGGATTTAAAAGGTATTCCTGCCGAAGTTTGTGAATATCAAATTATCTTAGGAGAAGATGCTACATTAATTCATCAAAGACAACATCGCTTTAATCTAAAATATTCTGTCATGGTTAAAGAGGAAGAAGATAAACTTTTAGACGTGGGCTTCATATATCCAATTCCATATAATAAATGAATTTCACCGATTGTGATGGTGCCAAAGAAGAATAGAAAAATCCAAATTTGTCAAGATTTTCATAAATTAAACGCGGCTATTAAGAAGGATTATTTTTCTTTACCTTATACGGATAGTATACTGGACGCAATAGGTGGGCATGAATGTTATTCATTTTTAGATAGATTTTTGAGTTATAATCAAATAAAAATTATAGAAGAGGACCAGTTGAAGACCACTTTTACTATAGATTGGGGCATATTTTTTTATAAAATGATGCTATTTGGATTATGTAATGTCTTAGCTACATTTCAAAAAATAATGATGCAAGCATTTCAAGATTATTTACGATTTTTGGTAGAGATATTTTTAGATGATTTTTGCACATTCAATACAACAACGAACCATGTGGAATGTCTTGGTAAATATTTAGATCAATGTGATAAATATGGAATATCTTTGAATTTTGAGAAGTGTCAATTTGGCGTATCATTGGAAAAATTTTTAGGACACATTGTTTCTTTGGCTAGTATAGCTACTGACCCAAATAAAATTACTCGTATACTGGCTTTATCAAAGCCAGAATTAGTGTCGGGTGTTCATGGTTTCATAGGCCATATCAACTATTATTGGCAATTCATTCATTTATTTGCAGTAATATGTCTATCGTTAACGAATCTCTTAAAAAAACGACCAACGAATGGATCTAGTCCAATTTGGGCTGAAAAATATATAGTTGTATTCAAGGAATTAAAACAAAAATTGGTATCAGTACCAGTACTTGTTGTACCTTGTTAGACAAAACCATTTCATATTTATGTTGATGCCTTGAATGTTGCTATTAGATCCATATTAAGCGAGAGAGATGAAAAGGATTTGAATCATTCCATCTATTATGCTAGTTAACAATTTGTTGCTACGGAACAAAATTATACTACGACTAAATAGGAAGCCTTGGTCATGATTTATTTTGTTCAAAAATTTTAGCATTATTTACTTGATTATTCATTTGTGTTTCATGTCGATCATAATGCTCTTAAATACGTGATTAATAAACTTCAATTGAGTGGATGCATTGCTCAATGGGTGTTACTTCTTCAAGAATTTAATTTTATTATTAATATTCAAGCAGGAAAGAAACATGCTAATATAGATTATTTATCCCACTTGTCCAATATATTACGTAATGAACCTATCAATGATGCACTTCTTGATACAAAATTATTTGCCGTCAACATGATCACCCTAGAATATAGTAAATTGATCTAATATCAGACATTTTAGACATTTCCACCTCTATATAGTGAAAAACTTAAGAAACGCCTGATTTTGAAAAGTGCGCCATATATGATGATTGGAAATGCCTTGTATAAGCAAGGACAAGATAGAATTTTACGCCACTATATTTTTTAAAGTGAAGTACGTACCATATTGGAGGGATGCCATTTGGATAGTTATGGAGGACATTTTGCCGATGATAGCACTACTTGCAAAGCTTTAATAGCTGGATATTGGTGGCCAACAATGTTTTTGGATGTACACCAATATGTCCGACATTGTAATCCTTGTCAGCATATTGGTAGACCTATTGGAACTTCTGCCATGTAGTTGGTACCAATTTTGGCTCAAGCACTATTTGAAAAATGGGATATTGATTTTGTAGGACCAATTGCACCAGTCTCACAAAATGGCCATAAAAGATATATTTTGGTAGCGACCAATTATGTAACAAAATGGCTGAAGCGGTGACAACAAAAAATGATAATGCTAATACAATAGCCACATTTTTATATGAGAAAATTATCACTTAATTTGGATGTCCCAAAGAATTGCTTAGTGATTGCGGTGTCGTGAAGTAAATACACCCATGTATAGAAACCTTCCTAAACTTTTTTTTCTTTAAAATTTTATTAAGTTCTTTCTTTCTTCTTATCAATCTAAGTTTTTTTGTATAGTTTTGGAAATTTTTTCTCACTTTCTTTCTTTTTCTTTGGCTAAATTTTTTATTTTATCTTTAATCTTAATTTTAACTTTGATTTAGCCTTGAAAAACTTCTTTTATTTCTTTTATTTTTTTTTCCAATCTTAGATTTTAGTAGATTCAGGGTTATATTTGTAGATATAAGGAGTTTTGACTTTGAAGTTGAATTTAGAATTTTATTAAGGATAAATAGAGGTTTGGATGTCAATAGTTGGTTGCCATTAATAGAGCTGACTTGGAGTATTAGATTTGGTGTTTTTATAAATTTAAACTATTAGTTGTTGACTTAGACTTTAAAGACCTTGGCTGTGACTTCTTTGACAAGCTTGGAGAGAAAGAGGACGGAGTTTTTTGGCAAGTCTAAGGACGTATTCACAAAGAGCTTCTTCTTGGCATAAATTTGGGTAGTAGAAACACATGATTTGGAGCTTAGATGAGAGAGTTATGCTTGTTTGAACTTAGACTACTAATTTAATACCTACTATCACTTTTCTGGATATATTAGAAGTTTTAAAATACTAGCAAGAAATTAGAAAATTGGATTAGAAACTATACTTTAAGCTAAATATTTTACATCCAAGAATTGATAGAAATGAGTCTAGAATGAGTGAGACATGATTGGTTAAAATCAGCAAACTAAACTAGGGTTTTGAAGAAGTTAGATAAATAGAAGGATTTACTTCAAGCTAGAACTTGAGTTTCAAGATGAATTTGAAGCTCATTTTTTTGTGTACATATCAATTTTACTATAAAGAGTCTATATCTAAAATCTTATATCAATTAAGACTTTGATTAGGGAGAAATAGTAAATTTTATTCTTGAGTGTCTAGGGTTTTGACTTTCAAAAGTACATGTTAAAGATTTGGTGATACTAGTAGTTTGGCAATGAATTTGAAGCGGAAATTTTTTGTGATGATCAAAGATATAAGTTTTATACTTCTAAATTTTGAATTCATTTGAATGGCTAGATCTCAAAATATGAATTTTTAAGTTTTTAGTTTGGATTTGACTTTTAAAAGTACCTGTCAAGGATTTGGTGATACCAGTCGTTTGACAATGAATTTGGAGCGGCAATCTTATGTGATAATGATCAAAGATATAAATTTTATGCTTCCAAATTTTAAATTCATTTGAATAGTTGAATTTCAAAATATGAATGTTTAAGTTTCCGATTTGGTTTTGACTTTTAAAATTACTTGCTAATATTTTGATGATATCTGGTGATTGGTAACGAATTCACAATTGAGAATTTTTGTGAAGATGACTAAAGAAGTGAATTCTATATTTCTAATATTTAAACTTATTTAAATGGCTGGATCTTGATTTATAAATTTTCAAGCTTTTGGTTTGTTGGTTTATTATATACATGATTTTGTAACTACAAAAAGAAAAAATTAAGAAGGTTTGTGCATATTGGATCCAACTTGATTGTAAAGAGGGACCTTACATCTACTCAAAGCAAACTTTTGCCACGACAGCAGAATCCATTTTATTAATTCTACAATTGTGGCTTTGATAGCTAAATACGAGATCAAACATCAGAAGACAACCCCATATCATCCTCAGACCAATGGGCAGACTGAAAAGACCAATAATATTTTGTACAAAATTTTAACTAAGATGGTGTCTGGTATAGGAACGGACTGGGATACAAAATTGTTTGCAGCTTGTGGGCATATTGTACTACATATAAAATGACTACCAATTCCACACCGTTTTAATTAATATACGGGCAAGAAGCAATATTGCCAATTGAATTGGAAGTTTTGAGTTTAAGAATTGCATTGGATGAACGTCTTAGTGACAAGGAATTCCTCTAATATTGGTTAGCACAATTGAAAAAATTAGATGAAGTTAGAGCTACGACTCTTTTAACTATGGAAGTTACATAGCGCTGCCGTAAGAGTTATTATGATAGTAAATTACGTCCTAAATCTTTTATATCCAATGATTTAGTGCTTCTTTATGATAGCTGCTTTTACAATTTTTTGAAAAAATTTGAAGTCCATTAATATAGACCGTATCAAATAATTGAAGCCTTTTCTAATGGTTCAGTTCAATTAGAAGATTTTATGGATACTCAATTTATCATTCAAATTAACGAAAACCAATTACGTCTTTATTTTATGTAAATCCGGGACATGTTTTAAAAATTGGGAGGGAAGAAGGTGTATATGTTCATAATAGATTACCTATATTGAAGATGCATAATAGTTAGAAAAGATGGTTGATGGTCAATTTTGGATCCTAATACAGACTAGTCAAAAAAATTGAAAGTGATGATCTCGTACACTGGATTAAGAATTGTTCATTCAGACATCGAGTAAAAGGTTAGGAGCAAGGCACTTAGTGGAAGTTTTCATTAGCAAACTGAACTTGGTTGTTCGAGTGTATACTTATTGGAATGTAGAGTTTTTTGTAGTCAGAGAGTAATGTTAGTACGAGCAAGGAGTGTGTAACAAGCATTATACAATGTCGATGGAAAGGTCAAAGAGAGTTATGGACAAAGAAAAAAATGTCCAAAACTTGAGAAGTAAGAATAACTTACTATCGCTGTCTCTAGTGGTGATCACCAACATGGAGCCAATGAAGTTGGAAATCTGTTGTTTTCTACAAAGGTAGAGAGATTTTAGAAATGCACAGATGTATGTGTTTTTGCAAGGGTCAAATAACTTGCCACCAATTGATGTAAAACTAGTGGCAAAGTATATAAAAAATTACGATCCAAAGGATGGTTTGAGTGTAGTAAAGGGAAGAATAATTGGAATTAATGAGAGTACCTTACAGAAGGTATTACATCTATCAATAGGTGAGTTTGCGATAGGCGTCAAAGTGTCTAGTGACTTCAGACCGGGAAGCTACTTCAAAAGAGATATATCGCCATTTGAGAAGAATCAAGGCTGCAAAGTGGCGGAGGCACTTATACTAGAGCTTATGGAGTAGATGCAATTTATTCAGAAGTAGTTAAGCTTGAATCGACATACCACATACATATCCAAACGCTTATTGTTTGCTACAATTGGAACACTTGAAGGCATGGTGTTTAATTGGACAGCCTTTGTAGCAACCCGTATCCATGTAGAGATGGGAGCCAAGTAGAAAACGGGTAAATTTGCATCTTTACTATGCTCCAATTATGTGCACTCTGTTATTGCATATACATTAAGTGAATTAAAAATGGAGAAAAATGTATCTTCTCTAGTACCGCAACAAGGTATGCGGAGTTCACCAGTTAGTCCAGGGATAGTGGTGCACGAAATTAGGGAATCAAGTAGATCGTAGGAACGGGAGGCTATTCCGGTGACTATACTAGGGCAGGTTCCAATTCATGTAGTGATTGAGAGGACGACTAAAGCTCCAGTTTCAAACACCAGAATATTCGAAGGAAAGAACCTCGCGGAAGTAATATTGGGTCAAATTTCCCAATTGCAGCTTATCGTGAGTCAGTTGGAAGGAAATTTAAGGCAACAATTGGAGTCAAGCAAGAATGAGATAATAAAAAAAAGATGCTGAATTGTGGAACAGGGTCACTTTATATGGGCAAAGACGGAATCCAAGTTGGCATTGGAGCAGAAATTAGCGGAAGAAAAGAAAAATTGGACGAATAATAAAGATTGCACTCAAAGAATCCTGAACGGCCAAAAGCAAGAATTATTAAAGAATCGTAGGACATGGGATTTGGAACGGGAAGCGTTAAAATATCAGTTACAAGTAGAACATGAGAAAGCAGCGAAATTAGAATAAGAAAAGGTGAAATTTGGATAGCAATATAAAATTGAAATGGATAAGCTACAGGCAAAAATTAAAGCCTTGAAGGATGAAGTGGCAAAATTGGAGGGTGATATAGCCAATATTGTTTGGCCACAGGTATCCGTTCTGCCAGTTTCAAGTATTAGTGAGTTGGAAGAGAAGATAAAGCAATAAGAGCACCAATTAGAGGTAAAAGATGTCAGAATTCTATAATTGGAGGCTCAAGTTTGGAAATTAGGAGCGGTGTTGTGGT
This sequence comes from Physcomitrellopsis africana, assembly GCA_036785485.1. NCBI lineage: Eukaryota > Viridiplantae > Streptophyta > Bryopsida > Funariales > Funariaceae > Physcomitrellopsis > Physcomitrellopsis africana. The sequence goes on from JAWRVF010000253.1 coordinate 130,154, forward strand.
GAGAGTCTTAGCCCTAAGAAACACTAGGTCTTTTTTGCCTCTAGTTTCTCAAGTGCAAGATGAGATTCATAAAGTTCATAAAATTGAAGAATTTATATAAAAACATACTTTATTAACCCAAACATATTCTGCCTTTAGAAACCCGCCCTCAATTTTGCTCATAAATCCTAGGATATCACATCAATTGAAGCAAAATTTGGACACAAGGTACTTAAGGAAGTAAAGAAGCAAATCCCATAAACCTTTTGATTATAGCTCATGTGGTTAGAGAGAACCATGTTGTCAAAGTAATCCCTCTATGCTGCCTTTGATTCTAGACCCTCTTTGCTTCACACCTTCATTGCTCTTCATTAAAGAAGACCTAAGTGCTGAAATTTGGTAGGCTTATAGCTTGTATTATGTTGTAAACACCCTCCAAATATTGCTCCAAAAGTCTTCTCCAAACTTGAGTTGTAGGTTCCATCCTTCTTCTTTAATTTTGCCTTCTAACAACTCTGGATCTGACCACAATTTTCCTCATAACTCCTTTAATATAACTCCAATAGCAATTAGTTTTTTACACAACTTAATAGACTCATATATCTACAAATCCCAAAAAATTTTATTCAAAATACTACTCTGATCACAAAGATATGCTTTCTCAAACTTCACTGATTTGGAGATAGACCCCTGCCACTTTGAAAGAGCATAACATTTTATTCATAAGACTAATGAATATCAAACTTACACTCATCTCTTCCTTAACTTACATAGATCATGTCTATCAAATTTCACACTCAAATTCGTCTCTTAACTCTCTTTATACCCAAAAAAACCCACACACATGCACTGCCCATACAAACCCTCAACCTTGCCTTCACTCTACTTCTCTTTTCATTCAAACTGGTTACAATTTCACTCATAACTCTTTGCTCAGAGGTCATATTGACTTGAGATTTTGACACAAAGTAGTTAACTCTATAAGAAACAAAAACCCAACAAATTTTGTTACTAAAGTCCAAGTGGTTTCCAAGAACCAAGGCCCGAAATTTTGTAACCCTCACTGCCCTAGTCTTAAACACTTGCAACTTTCACGACTCATATCTCCCTTGATACTTAATGAAAAGACATGAAAATTGTTTCTATGAATTTCTTATCTTGTCTACTACAAACCTACAAAAACTTGCACTTAAAATCCTCTCTAAGCTTCCTCTGTATCCAAAAACATATACTACCTATCAAAAAAATCTTATATCTTTAAAAAAAACTCTCCTCCTTCTTCTTCACGATCCTCCCTTGTCATCTCCCTCCTGGTCTTCTTTATCCTCTTGGTCAAAAAGACCTCTTAGCCCATGTCTTTTCTACTTTCTCAACCTTTTTCTTTTTACTAACTTGAAGAAATTTCACTTTTCAAGGTAAATTTCCATTGTATCTTCTTACTACTAATTTTCTATCAACCTTTCTTCTAATCTTAATCTTTTTATTTTAATGCATTCTTTTATGTTTTTCACACTATGTTTTGATTTACAACACGATAGCAGATAATAAAGATTTATCAATCCAATTGAAGAGCAACCATGTGGATTTATTGGAGGAGGATGAAGATTCAGCGTTAGAGCCAGACGCAAAAGAACCTCCTACGGAGAATTGAGGAGCATCCCATTTTGAAGAACTAGCTTCATAACTAAAAGTTCTTTTTACCAATTTTGTATTTGAGAGGGCGTTGCATAATTACGAGTGGGGCTATATAAAATGGATAGAAATTTTATGATTTATAATACATAATTTGTAGGATTAAGAATAGGCAATAAACCGATGAATGGCCAGTTTAGAAGGTAAAATGGATGAAGTATTTAGAAAAAATAATTATCATCAGTTGTGTAGCAATTAATATCATTGGGATAAATATAAATTGATTGGATATGGAGGAGTCGGGGCTAGACTGTGATAGTGTTGAGCTGAGGTAAATTTGATGTTACCTCTTATTATTTTATTTTTTTTATAGAAGAAGGATAATAGATAGGTTTTGAATATAATAAAGTGCAGTTCTGTAATGAAGGAAAGAATTGATTTATAATGAAAGATTGAAGGTGTACTAGTATGCTGAAATACCAGTGGAGAAATATAAATGAAAAATTGGAAGTGGAGAATTGGATATGTTTTGTGAAGAATGAGTATGAATATGAGAAAATTATAATATATTGAGTATTGAATTGAAACTGACTCACGAGAAGAAGTCCGTGGAGTCTGAATTATGTGAAGTGATTTACTGGGAGTGATAATCAATTTCAAAATATTCCTATATTTGGAATATGGAATAATTATATGCTGTATTTTTTGAAATATTGTAGTATTACATATTGTTGTTATAAGTAAAGAGAGGAGAATAGGCAGTGAATACTTAAGTTGGATTACTGCTTGTAATATTTTATTTGTTAACATAGTTGTTGTTAGCATGTGGGAGACATTGTAATAGAATTGAGATGTTTTAGTGTAATCAGAAGGTAAAGTTGTGTGACCCTAACAGTTTAACTCAATGCGGTTAGTCTTTCCTTGTGTTCAAATCCTCCTTTACAGATTTACTCTAGGCAATATTGGTAGAGTAAGTAAAACGATAAACCACACATACTTATAAACATGTGTAAAATCTATAAAGCTTCTAAAAAACTTTCGAATAAGATATTAATAATTTAATCTATTATTATTTATTTCTACTTAATTATACTTATCCAAATAAATATATTAGTGAATATGGATATCTATTATAATTTTAGCTTTTCAATCAATAAACTCAACTAAATTTTATATTACAATAGATATATAAGGAAAAAAAAATATAATACAGCAAAGAAGAAGTCAAAAGAAGATTATGTTTTAAACTTGATTTGGATATATTAGATATTATGTCATATCTTTTGGATTGAAAAATATTTTATTTTTAAAAATATTATTAATATATTATTTTTTTAATAAAATTTTAAATAATTTTTTATTATTTAATAAATTTATTATTTATTTTATAGATATAAAAATGAATAAAAATATATTTAATATATAAAAAGTAACATTCAAAGATACAAGATTAATCACTAAAATTTAAAATATTTATCTTTTATCCAATTCAAGTGAAATTTTAGGATGTACTATTTTAAATAAAAAATACTAGCAAATATTAAAAATATTCAAATTACTATTAATTTTAAAATTTTAAAATTATATTAAATAAAAATCATATATATATATATATATATATATATATATAATTTCTAAATATTATAAGATTTTTAATATAAATTTTTTTAGGTTATTACTCTATTTATATAATTTAATTTTAAAAAAATATTCAAGTAGAAAAATATACAAAATAATGTAAGATTTAAAAATTATATATTATAAAAATATATATATATATATATATATATATATATAATAAATTAATTATCATAAATATAAATAAATAGCTATATTTATTATATTTTCTTTTTTATTTAAATATTATTAAGTTTATTAGATCTCATGTATCTTTTTATAAATTTTAATTGACATTATGTGTTACTTGTATAAACAACAAGATCTTTTGAATGTCTTGTTTAGATGAGCTGATCTTATATAAAAAAAAAAGAGATAAAACTTATAATCAATATAAAATATATTTTAAAATTATATTATTTATATTTAAAAAAATATGTAATAATCATTAAAATTTTATATAATATTTTTTAATTAAAAAAATTATGCTTATAAGCTTTTTTATTTTTAAAATAAAAAATCATAAATCTATTACAGCTTAAATAAACTTAAGTTAAAAGATAATCCTCTTTACATTGATAGATGTTTATTTTTTTAAATAAAACATAATTATAAATATTTTAAATATAATATTATTTTTTAATAATAGAATATTCAAAATTAAATCAAAACTATGAATGTAATATTTTTTTTCAATAAAAATTATAAGATATATTATATGAGATTTAAAAAATATATATATTATTTGAGATTAAAGATTCTTATATTTTTCAATATTTAGAAGACATTCTTTGTAATCTTAAAAGTAAGAGTTTAATTTTTTTTGAATAGTTAATTTTTTTTTACCAATTGTGAGTCCCACCAATGGATCTTAATTGGTGGATTGGTTAAAAATATAGTCTTAAGTTATTTAATTATACAAATATGATGGTTAGAGAGATTTTTTGACTATTTAAGTAATTATTAGAATTTAGAAGTATTTATAAATATAAAAGTCTTATTAGAAGAAAAGTTACAAAAATGGAGTCTTAGTAAGTCTTGGAAGCAATTATTTTAGTTGGTTTAGTATTTTTACTTATTATTAAGTATTAAGAGTTAGTTATTGAGACCAATATCTACATTGGCCTTCTAATTATATATATTACTCATTAAAAACCTATAAATGTTACTTAGTAGGTAGAAGAAGCATGAGAAAGAAATCTCATGTCTTTTTAATTATTTTTGTAGAAAATAGGATTTAGATTTGATTTTTATTGATTTTATTATTATAAAAAATTTCCAAGGTAGAATAAAGTAGTATTAAATTGATATTATCATCTTAAAAATATTATATAGATTTTTAGAATTTATTTAGAATTTATTTAGAATTTTTAGAGCAATTTTGAAAACTTTGGTAAAAATGAGTTTTACCACCTTGGGAGCCATTATGAAGAAATGGAGCAAGATTTGAAGCCCATACAAGGTTCTTAGGCTAATAGGGTGTTTTTAAACACCATGGTAAAGTCAAAAATAAAAAATTATTAGTTCTACTAGTATAAGATAAAAGGACCAACAGCTAGTATAGTCCTTGTAGGAAGGGAGGTGCACAAGTCCCATATGGGTTGTAGCACCTTGGATGTAGGTAGGAGGATAAGACTAAGGCCTCATGGCCCCTCTAGGACACCTATATACACTACTTGTGAGCCTTGGTGAGATTCGAACCCATGATCTTGTAACAAGTTACCCTTGAGGTAAAAATATTTTCCATTGTTTATCTTCTAACTTTGAATTATCATAACTTACTTATAATAACTTAGATTTATATGTTTTTTATATCATTGGAAATTACCTACTTGAAAATATAATTTTTACTTTTTATTTTTACTTTTTATTAGGTAAAAATCTAGTGAAGAGTCTATGACTAGTTTTGTAGTGTGCAATTACTTAATTGCACACATTTTACTTGTTTTGTGTTGTTCTTCTCTTTCATTGTTGTTTATTGCTCCTTATACATCACACCACAAGTTATAAGCAACTCTTAATTGAGGCCACCTTATAACTTGGGTTGAAAAGTGAATTTTACCCTCACACCAATATACAAGTTAAATATTTTAATAGTATATAATTAAATATTTTTATTATACCATCAATTAATGTCAAGATAATTCAATAATTCTATTGCTACTTACAAAGTTTTTTTTATTAAAATTTAAAATATCTTTATTTAAGTTATAATTTATCTTATATTTTTACTTAATATTTTTTATGATTTAAAATTAATAATCTTATATTTAAAGAATTAGCAATTAATTTATCATGACTTTATATAATAATAAAGACGTAATTAATAAAAGATTAAAAAGAATAATAGACTAATTTAAATATCTTAAGAAAAGATAAAATTATATTCAAGATTAATGATAAGATATAATTATTTTATTTTAGTATGAAAACCAATTGACCTTTTAAATAAGAAGATTATTAATAATTTGAACTATTTTTTAATTAAAAATAAAATTAATATAATTAAAAATTAATTACAATTACTTAGATCAATAAAGAGTCATATATTTTTTATTTAATTTATTAAAGATTATAAAAAAATTCAACATATAAAGAAAGAGATAATTTAAACTACATTCTATTAAAAAATATACTAAGTAACAATGTGAAATAAAAGAAGTCTTGAATTTGAGGCAATTCTAAAATAAATTAAAATATCTTATATATTTATATAGATATAATATTAATAAGCATAAGTAAAAGGTCTTAAAAAAATTTATTAATATATTTAAAATAATTTTTATATTTTATTAATAAATTTTTATAAAAAAAATTATTATTGATAATAAAATAGTATAAATTATAAATAAAATAATAGTATTTTTTTTACATCTCTTTATAATTTAATTATAGGTTTTGTTTTATAATTTAAAAAACCAAAAATTAAGAGATTTATTTCAAAAACTATTATTCAAAAATTTCAAGATGTCTAATTTGAATTGTTGCAACCTATTAGAGCATGTTGTGGCAAGATTGTCTCGAATGTTGTGGCAGTGAAGCCATAACATCCAAAAATAATATTTGTTTATTCTTGTAATAATTGATCGTACCGAGTTATGGTTGTCCAATTTAAATGAGGCTTGTTCTTTCTTATATTGGCAGTCATTTCTTTCTTTCAATACCTTCTCTCTTCTTATTATAGTACTTTATAATATTTAAGCATACAAATTTTAATTCCAAAGAACTATAATCTAGATTATCACTTCTTCTAGACTATACCTTATGAACTTAGATTTTGATACCTATGACCCACTTTATTGGTTGTCCTTAACTAATACATTTGATTTATTTCTATTTTATTCAAAGAGATAAGCTTAAAATACCTTTAATCCATGCGAGGATAAAATTCACCCCTCAACCCAAATTAAAAAAAGACTTCAATTAAGAATTATTTATAATTTGTAATATAAAATATAAAGAGCAATAAACAATAACAATAGAAAAGAACAATACAAAACAAGTGAAATATATGCAGTTAAATAATTACATACTATAAAACTAGTTATAATTTGTTCATTATATTTTTATCTAATAAAAAATAAAAAGTAAAAATAAAAGTTATATTTTTAGATAGATAATTTTTTTATCTTTCAAATGATATAAAAAAATATATAAATCTAATTTATTATGAATAAGTTATAATAGTTTAAAGATAGAAGATAAATAATAGAAAAGTTAAGTGAATAATTTTTACTTCAAAAATAACTTGCTTAAGAGATCAAGAGTTTAAACCTCACCAAGGCTCACAAGTAATATATAAGAAAGTCCTAGAGAGGCCACAAGGCCTTAGTCTTATCCTTCTACCTACATCTAAGGTGCTACAACCTATATGGGACCTGTGCACCTTTCTTCTTACAAGGACTACATTAGCTACTAGTCCTCCTAATTTCTAGTAGTAGAATTTATTTTTTTATATTTTTGACTTCACTATGGTATTTAAAAGCATCCAATTAGCCTAGGAACCTTAAACGGCCTTCAAATCTTTCTCCATTTCTTCATAATAGCTCCCAAGGTGGTAAAACTTATTTTTATCAAAGTCTCAAAAATTGCTCAAAAAATTCCTAAATAAATTCTAAATAAATTCTAAAAATTTTGTAATATTTTTAAAATAATAATATTAATTTAAAACTATTTTATTCTAACTTGGTGATTTTTTGTAATAATAAGATCAATTTAAATCAACTAAAAATCCTATTCTTTATATAAATAATTAAAAAGATATGAGATTTATTTATCATGCTTCTTCTACCTTTTAAGTAATATTTATATATTTTAAATAAATAATATATATAGATAGAAGGCCAATGTAGACATTGGTTTCAATAATTAAATATTAATTCTTTTAATTAAAAAAAATACTAAACCAACTAAGATAATTGCCTCTAAGACTTATTAAGACTTTAATTTTATGACTTTTTTTCTAATAAGACTCTTGCAACTTATAAACTCTTCTAAATTTAATAAATATTTGAATAATCAAATAAAATCTCTAATATTAATATTTGATATTTAAATAACTTAAAAATTATAATTTAAACTAATCCACCAATTAAAATTCATTGGTGGAATTCACATATGGCAACTATTTGGAACTATTTTTAAGAATAAAGAGAACCCTACTCTTGCCTTTGAGATAATTTATAAAAAAGATGATAGAAGAAATTATAACTTGGATACTATAATCTATCAAAAGAAGTAGAGTTAAGAAAAAAAATACTAATATTTTGACCTAGAACAAAAAAGACAATTGTTTGTTTTTAATTTAATATGGTTCTACATATAGTAATGTCTTGCTTAGTTACTAATTCAATACCTATATTCTATTAAGATTTGATTTGAAATCATTATATAAATGATAAGATATATTGGTGTTTTAACCAATGTTCATACCTAATATTCCTTACAATAACTTCTATTAGTTTGTGTAAGAAAGTCTTTTCCATCTAATATTTTAAATTAGAGTGAGTTATTATCAAAGACCTCTTTGATAATATAAAGTCTTGTCCAAAGTACATCAAACTTAGTTGGAAAGTCTAGTTTCTTAGCATCTTAAACCATTATTTATATCTCTAGAATAAGCAAATATATATATATATATATATATATATATATATATTTTAATCAAAGATCTCATTTCTTTTCCTTTGAGTAGTTTCTATGTATTGAGCTGCAAATCTTTGAATCTCACTTAGTCCTTTTAAATACTCTAACCATTTTTTCAAAGATTCATAAGTATCTAATCTTTTGTCAATAGTAATTTATAAAGATAGAACTTCAAATTCTATAGATAAAATAGCTTCTATTCCATACACCAAAAAAAAGAATGTAGCTCATTATTATGTGGTATAATCTTTAATTTAGAAATATATAGGATACCTAGTTGTAGAAAATTTACTTATAATTTATTGGCAAGTCTTTAATAAGTAATTTTTTTTAATAAAAAAGAGAAATAATATGATAATATTATTTTTAAAATATTATATTAATAAAAATCTCTTATATTTAAGTAGGTTTATATATAAAGTTTTTTTTGGCATGTAAAAAATTTCTTAACACCCTTTATTAAATAAAATCATAACTAACTAGTTGTTAGTAGGTTAGATTTTTAATAATTTTTAAGAAAATCCATAATCTCTTTTTAAAACTTTATCTTTAAATCAAAATTTTAATATAGCTCTATATATCTATTTTTCCACCTTTATAAAATCTTGGCTCTTAAAAAATTCCTTTAATTTATACAAAATGCTCAAATTGCAACAAAATCCTTCAATAACTTATTCACTTGTAAAAGATTGATTTCTTTCTAAACTTTAAAATCTAATAATTTTTGATCTAGCTATTTAGTTTTTATTAAATTTCTCTAAAGTATAGGTTATATCCTTAAGTTTGACCATAAGAAAATTCAATTCTAGATTTGCTTTTAATTGTTTGATATCTTAGAAATCCTAATATTTTGAATACAATGTAATGCCATTTGGACTTACAAATGCTTTAGTAATATTTTAACATTTGATAAACAATATATTTTATAAATTCCTTAATAATTTTTTTGTTTTTTATTCGGATGATATCTTGATTTATTCAAAAATATAAAAAAAATATAAATGGCATGTTTGTCTTTTCTACAAAAACTTCAAGATATTGGATTATATACTAAGTTGAAAAAATGTGTATTTCATGAGTCACAAGTAGAATCTCTTGGTTATATTATTTCCAACAAAGATTTATAAATGGATCCAAAGAAGATCAAGTTAATTAATACTTGAATAATTTCAAAATTAATACATGACGTTTAATATTTTTTTCAATTTATAAACTTCTATAGAATTTTTATTAAAAAGTGTTCTCAAATAGCAAGTCTACTTATACAACTAATATATAAAGATAAATTCAAATAGAGTCCAAAAGCAAAAAGAGCTTTTTAGAGCTTAAAAACAACCTTTATTACACTATCCATCTTGATTCATTTAGATTTTATCAAATCATTTTTTATAAAAATCTACACCTCAAAATTTGTTGTAAAAGCAATCTTATTACAATCAAAGAAAGAAAAGAGACTTTATCTAATTATATTTCACTCTATAAAATTTTTAGCTACTAAAATTAATTATGAAATCCATATCAAAGAATTCTTTGTTATTGTAGATTTTTTCCAAGAATAACACTATTTGCTTGAAGGTACTTTATATCCAATGATTGTCTATATAGATCAAAAAAATTTTGAGTATTTCATATCAGCTTGTATTTTAAAGCCTATTGGAATATGTCTTTATCTTATTTTGATTTCAACATTATGTATTAACATGAAAAATAGCAAAAGTTGTTAGATGCTTTATCGAGGTGCTTATACCTCACACCAAAGGAGGAAGACGCAATATACAATCAACAATAGATAATACTCTTAAAACCTAAGTAGGTTTGTCTTTAAGCAACAATTATATCAATTTTGATAGATTCTTCACTTGATCAAATTTACACAATAATAGCTATAGATCTTTTTATCCTTTATATTAACAACATGCTATCAATATTTGAAATGATCATATCAAATTTAAGTTTAAAGATGACATCTTTTATTTTAAAGAATGTTCATATATTCCAAAAGGACTAACATGCCTTTATATTTTGTAAGCACGCCATGACTTTCCTATTGCTAGACATTTTAGATTTAATAAGATAATAAAATTGCTTTCTTGAGATTTCTAATGGCCTCAGATGTAAGAGACTATCAAGGAATTTATACTTTTATATAATATATGGCTAAGATGGCACATTTTATTCTTTATAAGAATTAATTACTAGTGAAGAAACATCCAAATTCCTTATTAGTAATGTCTATCAATATTATGAATTGTCATATAATAATGTATCAGATCAAAGATCACAATTTGTATCTAAGTTTTAAAAATAACTATTTAAGATCTATTAAATAGATATTGAATTATCTTCAATATTCTATTAATAAATCAATAATCAAATATAATAAGTTAATTAAATTTTGGAACAATATTTAAGGTGTATCATCAACTATTAATAAGATGATTAGACTTCTTATTTGCTACTTATCAAATTTGCCTAGAACAATACCATTTATGCTTCTATTCAATAAATGCCTTTCTATGCCAATTATAAATATCATCCAAAATTGAATATGTTATTACTTTTTAGATCTAACAATCCAACAATTAAAAAATTTATAATTTCATTAATGGAGCTACATTTAAATATAAAACTTTAATTAAATAAAAATTAAGAATAAAATAAGATAGTAATGGATAGGCTTAAAAAAAATAACATGTTTTTGATATGGATGATAAAATATGGCTCTTTTTATACAAAATTAAAATTAATTGACCTTACAATAAATTGGACTATTCTAAGTTAAGGCCATTTTTTATTCAAAAATAAATTAACCTTATCACTTATCATTTGGAACTATTAGCATCTACAAAGATACATTATATTTTTTGTGCTTTTTTTTTAGCCTTATACAAAATCAAGAATATTAGAAAGAATAAAAGCACCACTATCTTGTATTAAAGTATATAATTATGAAGAATTTGAGGCAAAGGAAGTGCTTGATTTAAAGATAAGATAATGACATTTAGAGTACTTTGTGCATTGGTATGGCTATACCATTAGTAATTGTAGATAGGAGCCAATTCATAATTTAATCAATGAGCCTTAAAAAATATAAAAATTTCATCAACAATATCCTTCCAAATCCAAAACAACAACACTTGTGCCAACTATTTGGTAATATTACCATGTCATTTAAATTAAAAAGCTTGAACACAATATTTTTTAAAATTTTTGAATTCTTTATAGAAAGGAAAAAAAAGAATTGCAAAAGTTTTGAAGTTAATTTCTACATATAATATAAATAATATATCTAGTGCTATTTTATTTTATTTATAATTTATAATTTATTTTTATTTAATATATCAACCATAGATAGCCAAGAGGATGATACCTTATAAGTTAAGCCATGTAAATCAAGTTTATGCTATCAATGTTGAGATAAAGTATTCAAACCATGAAGTCATTGAAGAATATTTAGTAGCCAATCAATGGTAATTGTTATTAAAATTGAAATGGAAGATCATTCAAAAGTTGTATTTAAAAGAAGTTTTTGTAATAAAGACATAGAAGTACAAACTTGGTGCCAAATAAAAGGTATTGGTCATTATTATTGGTTATAAGGACTAATGAGACTTTTACCTTAAGCAAGACAATTAGAATATATTGCTAAGACTATGAGATACATCTTTAATTTTCTTTGTCTTTAAATAATATTATCTTTTATTCCTTGAAGAACTCAAAGCTAGAAAGAGAGGTGATATTATGGACATCTATCTAAAAAAGATTCTAAAAGATTCTTTAAAGTTTTTAATAATTCTTGAAGGTTCTTGAGATTGCTTCATATTGAAGCAACAAGGAAGCCGCTCAAAAAACATTCTAAGATGACTTGAAGATGAAGCCTTTTATAAGAAGCAATTTGGAAGTTTTTTAATTTTTAGTATATACATGAGTCAAGATTGAAGGACTTCTTAGTCTCAACAACGCATATCTTATGGTCTAGTTTGGACCTTGTACTCTTGTTTTTGTTTTTATATTGCTTTGTCTTACAATAAGACTCACGTATTCTATTATTTTATTATAGTCTTGCATAGTTCCTTGACATTGTCTATAATATAAAAGAAACTTCTAACTTATAAATCTACCAATTATTATAAAGATATAACTTATTATGCACCTTTTGTTGTCTAAATATTTAACAAAATTAACATCAATAAATCTTATGATATTTTTTTATCTTTTAAATTTTATATTAAATATTATACAAATATTTTTAATATCTTTTAGATAAAAAAATCTATCTTATGACTTTCTGAAAAATATTTTTTTAAATTTTTTATATATCTTTATATCACATTTGTAATACAAAATATATTTGATTTAATATATATCATTATACATATAAGATTACTAATTATACTTACATATAATAAATTAGATTTATTTTCTATCCTTGGTATTAGGAAATTTCTTCAAAATAATTAAAAATTAGATTTTAAAAGAATATTTACTAATTTTTCTTTATTTATACCAAATCACATAAATATTTTTTAAAATATACTTCTCTTGTCATATCCAAAGTCAATGTTCACTTAAATCTTTGCAAATATTAATATCTAGAACTTTTTATAAGTCCTAGATATTTTCTATTAAATTCTTTACTAAATTACATATTTAATTTTTTGGTGTCAAATTTTTTTTTATTGTAACTAGCATGATGTCAATATACAATACCAGCATATTATTATAATATGTGCTAGCCTTTTGGAATTATTTGAATTACACATAAATTTCAGATCTAATTTAAAAGTATTCTTGTTTTATTACAAAGGCATTATATTGTGTATGTCATTGCTTAGGAGTCTACTTTAATCTAACTAGTAAATATTTTAACTTTTATATATGTTTCTTCTTTCTAAGTCTTTTAGATACTTAGGCTTGATACATATAGATTTTTATTTTTAGTTTTTTATACATAAAAAATAATAATATCTAGTTTTCTTAATTCCAAATCATGCCATGAAATTATTATCAATATACAAATAGAAATAATCTTTATTATTTTCTTATGTATCTTTTTACATCTATTTTTTTTTTCTTTCAAATACTTGTACTAAATTCTATATTTTATTTTTATAAAGAAATTATATCTTTTTATCTATTATTACTTTTTATTGATAGTAATTTTTATCTTATATGGCTTTTTAAAATATAAAAGATTCACTATTTTTTATATTTAAATTAAATATTATTATATCTAAAAATATAAATTTATCAATTTTTTGTTTTTATTTTTATATTTATAATTTTGAATTTGGTCCTATTTTATCATCAACTATCTCAAGTACATTGTGATTTAAGATCTTTTCAAAACTATATAAAAATTTAAGTACTTCAAAGGTATCAAATATAATTTGATTGTCCTTCTCTTTGTATAAATTTTTATCTTCATAAACAAAAAATTCATTAAAATTCACATTTCTACTTACAATAATCTTAATTATATTTATATTTTATATTTTAAATCATTTTTTAAAAATTTTATTATCTAAAAGATATATTTTTAGTCTAAAAAATAAATACAAAGAAATTTTTATTAAACGTAGATATAAGTTGGGCATCTAAAAATTTAAATTTAGAATAATATATAGATCTATTGCTCTATATTTCTTTTAGCATCTTGTATTCAATAGTAGTAGATAGAAAATAATTACCATTATAATAGCTATATTGATAATTCCAACCTAAAAATTCTTTTCTAATCTAATATTGTTTAATATATTTTATGCTATCTTCTAAAATATTTAATTCAATCTTGTGGTTGTTTTATTTTGTCAAAGATTGCTTAAAGTAGTAAAATAATGAATAATTCTTTTATGTTTTTAAAATTAATTAATTTATTATAACTTGTATTTTTTTCAATTGTTAGATCTTAAATATTTAATATTAATTTTAGTATATTTTTAATCATTCTTTTTTAATTTAAAAATAAAAAATACCTCAAATCTTTATATTATCATATATGCTTATATCTTCTTTAAATAATCATTATATATATATATATATATATATATATATATATATATATATTATTCTAATTTAATAAATCATTAGTATATATTCCAATATATTCAAGCATATATAGTCTAATATATTTTTAATATAATAAAAAATAATAATATCAAAATTTAATTTGTGATGCTTCTTAAAAACACAATTTTCACAAACTTTCACCTTAAGAATGTCATGGACATAAGATTTATTCTAATAATTATCTAGATAATATAAATAGATAGAAGCAAATAAAAGTAGATTAATTTGATAATATCTTATAGAGAAGCTTCTTAGAAGCTTTATAGATATGGTTTCATCTTTATTCATATCTATAAGTGATTGATAGATTAAAAACTTGGCCAATAAATTAGCCACATGTCGCACATGTTGGTAGCTTATAGAATAAGCTAATTATGTGGTGCACATATAAAAAACTTGTCTTCTAAGTTTGGCACATGTCTTGCAAATTAGACATGTGTTGGAGGTCCTATAGAATGTCACCATGTAGCTTTTAAGTAGATAGTATATATAGGGACAAGAGTAAAGCCTTCTTCATTCTTATCAACGCCTTTTTTATTCTTAATCTTGTTTCAAGAGACTCTAATCTTCTTGTCTTTGGTAATAGCCATTCTAGTTTAATATTATACCATCTTTGAGTGATTCTTTACTCCTTTCAAGTAACACAAGAGTATTTTGATACTTTGATTGTTTGTGTTTTATATCTTTGACAAAGAATGTACTGCCTTTGAAAATTAATGCTTATATAGTTCCATCAGTCATTTTTTATTTATGTGATTTTAATATAATTGCCACAAATAAGTCATATTCTCTACATTTTCTTCTTGAGTGGATATAATACTTCTAATTGTAATAATATCATCTATAAATTCAAATAAAATTTCAATCATCTTTCTCTTAATCACTATAAATATTTCTTTAGAATTTTTTACAACTTTGATTTTTTTTTGCCTATTTAGAAGCAATTAAATTTAATGTATTGAGAAAGAAAAAAACAAAACAAAACAAAATAAAATGAAATCTTTTATATTTTAGGAATATATTAAATATTGGTCAATATTCTCATAGTTTTATCAAATATTTTAATATAAATTATGCCAATTTCACCAATCTTACATATTATATAATTTTCCATAAATATATTTTTATTATTACATAAAATATGGATATAAAATCAATCTTTTTAACAATATGCATGATATAAAAAATTAAAATTAAAGATTCATATGTTTCAAAACTTATTATTTCTAGTGATTATCATAAGAATATATTTAATTATTCTATATAAATCAATAAAAAATTTATATTCAAATAATTAAAAAAAATTATTTTTTTATTTTTTTATAAATTATTCTAATTTATTACATTAATAAATCAAATTTATTTTTAAATTTTAATTTAGACTTTTTTCTATTATATAATTTTTTTAATATTTTATATTTTATAAATAATACTTTTGAATATGTGAGTTCCACTAATAAATATTAATTAGTGGATTAATAAAAATTATAGTTTTTAAATTATTTAAATATTAAAATATTAATATTAGAAATTTTATTTGATCATTTAAATATTCATTAGAATTGAAAATAGTTTTTAAGTTACAAGAGTCTTATTAGAGAAAAGTCATAAAAATAGAGTTTTAGTAAGTCTTAGAGGCAATTATCTTAGTTGATTTAGTATTTTCCCTTAATTATAAGAATTAGTGTGAAGGTAAATTTCACCCCTCAATCCAAATTACAAGATGGTCTCACTTAAGAGTTACTTGTAATTGGTGGTGTGAAGTGAAAGAGGCAAATAGCAAGAACAAAGAGAAGAACAAATACAAAAAAAGTGAAATAAATAGTAACAAGCAAGTACACAATTCAAAACTATATCATTATTTTTTTACTATATTTTTATCTAATAAAAAATAAAAATAAAAATAAAAGTTATTTTTTTAGATAGATAATTTTTTTTATCTTTTTAATGATATAAAAAATATATAAATTCAATTTATTATAATTAAGTTATGATAGTTTAAAGATAGAAGGTAAATAATAGAAAAATTAAATGAAATTTTTTTACCTCAAGGATAATTTGCTTAAAAGATCAAGAGTTCAAACCTCACCAAGGCTCACTAGTAGTATATAAGAAAGTCCTAGAGAGGCCACAAGGCCTTAGTCTTATCTTCCTACCTACATCCAAGGTGCCACAATCCATATGGAACTTGTGCACCTCCCTTCTTACAAGGACTACTTTAGCTGCTGATTCTCCTATTTTCTACAAGTAGAATTCATTTTTTTGTATTTTTGACTTCACCATGGTGTTTAAAAACACCCTATTAGCCTAGAGATCTTGTTTGGCCTTCAAATCTTGCTCCATTTCTTCATAATAGTTCCCAAGGTGGTAAAATTTATTTTTACTAAAGTCTTCAAAATTACTCTAAAAATTCTAAATAAATTCTAAATAAATTCTAAAAATAATATTAATTTAAAAATATTTTATTCTAACTTGGTGATTTTTTGTAATAAGAAAATCAATTTAAATCAATTAAAATTTCTATCTTCTATATAAATAATTAAAAAGACATGAAATTTATTTCTCATGCTTCTTCTACCTATTAAATAATATTTATATGTTTCTAATAAGTAGTTCATAGAGATAGACGTCCAATGTAAATATTGGTCTCAATAGTTAAATACTAATTCTTACAATTAAAAATAAATACTAAATCAACTACGATAATTATCTCCAAGACTTATTAAGATTCTATTTCTTTTTTATAAATACTATTCTCTTTTATTTAATATCTTCTAAACACACTTTTACTTCATAATTGTGGTTTTGATACTTTATATGTATTTTTTTATTCTAAAATAATTAATGAGTCAATTTAATGATTTATAATTAATATTTAATTATTGAGACCAATGTCTATATTGGCCTTCTATCTACATGTATTATTCATTAAAAACCTATAAATATTATTCAGTAGGTAGAAGGAGCATTAAAAAAAAAAAAAAAAAAAAAAAAACCTCATATCTTTTTAATTATTTATGTAGAAGATAGAATTTTAGTTGATTTAAATTGATCTTATTATTACAAAAAATCACCAAGTTAGAATAAAATAGTTTTAAATTAATATTATCATTTTAAAAATATTACAAAATTTTTAGAATTTATTTAGAATTTATTTAGGAATTTTTTGAGCAATTTTTGAGACTTTGATAAAAATAAGTTTTACCACCTTAGGAGCTATTATGAAGAAATGGAGAAAGATTTGAAGGCCGTTTAAGGTTCCTAGGCTAATTGGATGCTTTTAAATACCATAGTGAAGTCAAAAATATAAAAAAATAAATTCTACTACTAGAAATTAGGAGGACCAGTAGCTAATGTAGTCCTTATAAGAAGAAAGGTGCGCAGGTTCCATATAGGTTGTAGCACCTTAGATGTAGGTAGAGGAAAAAGACTTTAGTAAAACTTGTGGATTTAAACTATAAAATTATTTATATTATTCATTTTATTATTTTATTAGATAAAAATATAATGAACAAACTATAACTAGTTTTATAATATGTGATTATTTAATTGCATATATTTCACTTATTTTGTATTTTTCTTCTCTATTGTTATTATTTATTGCTCTTTATACTTTATACTACAAATTATAAGCAACTCTTAATTGAAGTCTTTTTATAATTTGGATTGAGGGATAAATTTTATCTTTTTAGAATATAAAACTTGATTTTTTGATTTCTTTCTTGTTTTATTAGATAAAGCAACAAAATTGATATCTTTTAATTTTATTATAATTTATAATTTTGGTATTAAATTTTTATTCATTATATATATAATATTTTATTTTAAAAAATCAATTAAAATATATTTACTCATCTTAAACTAATCTACTTCTATTACTTATTAATATTACATATGGACATTTTTTCTAATGATTTGTATATTCTTTGTTGCACAAAAAAAAAAAAAATTATTTTTAATTGTCAAAATCCAAAATTATTCTTTTTATTAAGTTTATTGACTTTAAATTTTATATTTAAAATTTATGCTAATATTACATCATTTAAATTGGCCTTGATATTAATTTTTTAATTCTTAAATACTTTGTAATTTTATTAATATCAATAGAATAGAATTCTAATTTTTAATTGAAATAAAATTATAAATATTTAATTACTTGATTTTATTTTAAGTTTTATATTAATAAAGAATAATTTATACCAATATAAAGAAATAATTATGTAATTGGAATTATTATTAAAATAAAATTAAAAAATATAATTTAGATAATTAAAAAAATTACTATTATTTAAAATATTTTTATAAAAAATTTATAAACAACTTCTTCAAGTAACTTAAATTTAATTAGTCTCTTTGAGTCCAAGCCTAATTGAAGCCATATTTAATTTTTTATATTTCTTATTTTTTATTTATTAAACTTAGTTTTTATATTTTATATTATTAATTTATTTTTATCTAATTATAAGTTTTAATTAAACTTAAAAAATAATTATATTGATTATTATTTTTATTATATATTTTTTTTGTAATACATATATATTTTAGGTCTTCATGATAAAATTCTTAAAAGTATTATGGATATACTATTTAAGTAGAACAAAACTCTAAAAGTTTAAAGAATTGAAATAAAAAAGATTTACTTTATATTCCAAGTAAGGAGCTATAAGATACAAAAATAAGACATACGGTCTAAATTGAGCCATAAAAATTAAATTGCTAAGGTTGAATATTCCATCAGCCTCGACTCTTATATATATTAGATGCAAAGCAGTATCTCAAGGAATTTTTTTAATACTTGAAAGTAAAGCAAGCCTAAGATCCTTCTACGATCATCTAAGATCTCTTAAAACCTTTTAGGACCTTTTGAAACCTTCTTGGAACCTACTAGGATCTACTAAAGTCTTTTAAAATTATCAAGAATCTTTTAGGACCAAATAGAATCTTTTTGAATCTTCTAAGATTAAGTAGAATCTTCTTCTATTATATATTCATGACATCACCTCGTCCTTCAGCTCTAAATTCTACAAGGAGGGATTGAATCAAAGTTGATCAAAAACAAAGAATATATTGTATGATATCCACCACATACTCAAGTTGTCTTTTCTAAATCAAGAGATTCATTGGTCCTTGCAATCAATGATAGTGACCAATATCTTATACCATAGACAAAGCTTTAATTTTCATATCTTAATTATAAAAACGTCCGTCAAAAATTACTTCAAGGTGTCCTTCATTGACGGGTTTTACTTTGATGATAATTGCTACAAAGTGATTGCTGGATACTCTTTAGTATCTTTTTGATTTACGCGATTTTTCATCTGAAGATGAATAATATGAAATGCTTGGTTGAGATAGCCTAATTGGCATTGTATTTTCTTCTTTATTATCCATATTTCACTATACAAGATAAATCAAAGATGTTGTTATGTTGTGGTTTGGCTACCATGTGAAAATATTATATATATATATATATATATATATTTTTTAATGTATAATTTACTATACAACTAAGTGAAAGCCATATTAATGGATTTTATTGATTATAAAATATAATTAGATTATTATTTTAGAAAGAATTTTTTTAAAAAAGACTATTATTGAGGTTTATATAATCTTTTTTTTTATAGTAATTATGAGGTTGATTTTATATTAATAATAACTTTTATATATCTTGAGTCACCTTTATTAGACATTGGTGACCCTTGAGATCTTGTTTATTTCTTTTATTTGATATTTAAAATACATATTAAATAAATCTTATCAAAAAAAGATTAAAAAGGGATTTTTAATGTAAAAAGGAGTAGTTGGGCCATCCATGCAGATGAATGGAGATGGATGATAGAAGTCTCTATTCTTATTGGCCAAAAGTCATGCCTAATGGACTTCAAGGAGGCTGCTTGAGGGCTTATTAGGGATTAGGATTTTTTTTTTTGAGAGGATTTGAACATCAAAGACTAGGATCAATAAGTTTGGATTTTTAGCTATGGTTTTGGTACAAAAATTATGTAATTTGGACTTTTTTTGAAGGATATATATGTGCTCAAAGTTAAGGTATTGAAATTGTACCTATTGTCACTCTTTTGGATATAACTCATATGTAAAAAAAATCAATAAAGGATCAACAACTAGGATTAGAAAGAAATCTTTCTTGGCTATATTTTTTATATATAGCTTGATAAAATCCAAGCTAGAATGAAAGAGATATTAGGAGTTGAAGTTAGTACTTGCAATCTAAAGGTAGTAAGTAACCCTACTTAATTAGTGGTGGTATTTTGAGCCATATCTTAAGCAATTTGAGAAGTTTTTTGATTCAAAAATTTTAAGAGTATATATGTTTATATTACAAAATTATATGTAAAAATTTTGTAGTATTAAGATTTTGGATTTGTAAGATATAAAGAAAATAGTGCTTGAGTGTCTATAAACTAGGGTTCTAAATACCTATTAGGATTTTTAAGATATCAAACAATTAGAAGAAAATCTATAGTTGATTTTTTTTTAATGGTAAAGCTTAAGAATATTACTTATATTGTAGAGAAATTTCATAGAAATTTAAGGATTGGATCAACAATTATTAAATTCTAAAGTTTGGAAAGAAATAAATCTTTGTTGGTGAATAAGCTATTGAAGGTTTTTGTTGGAATTTGAGCCTTTTGTACAAACTAAAGGAGTTTTTTTAGGAGTCAAGACTTTATAGAAGTAAAAAAATAGATATATAGAATCATAAAAAAAAATTGATATAAAGATGGATTTTTGAAAAGGGATTATAGATTTTCTTTGAAAGTTATTAGCAATCTAACTTATCATCAGCTGATCATTTTTAATTTTATAAAGAAAGAGGGTATTAAAGATTTTTCATATGATATAGAAGAACTTTATATACAAACCTACTTAAATACAAGAGATTTTATTAGTATAATTTTTTTTTTATAATATTGTTGTATAATTTGCCCTTTTTATTAAAAACAAATCATTTATTAGAATCTTGCCAATAGATTACAAGTAAATTTCTAAAGCCAAATATCCAATGTATTTCTAGCCTAATATCAAATACTTCTTCTATTTTAAATTCTTCATGGCTATCTACTTCAACATAAGGAGATAGTGGTTGAATTCTTCAAAACATGCTTCATTTTCTATAAGATTTTAATATAGATGTGTAAAAAATAGAATGTACTTGCATGGATACTGATAGTTTCAATTGGTAAGCAATAGAGATAATTTATTTTTTTTAATAATAAATATTCTCAACCTTTAAAAATCCGGAGAATGTAAAAAAAAACTATAAAAAATATATTTAAAAATACCAGTTCTTTCCATCCCAGTTTTTCTTTCATCTTGCGTAGCAATAGGAGCCTACTCGGGCTTCGGCACCTTAGATGGTCAAGTTGTCTTTATATTGCGTCAAAGCAACCATACATTATTGTCAACTTGAAATGGTGATTGTTCCTTCCTTTGCATGTCAACTATCTCTTTAGAGTATATTTGAACTTCTTCTAGTTGAAATTTTAAGGTAGCTTGGATATGAATAATTTGGCTTACAAAATCATTTGCTATTGGATTTTTAGATCTACTAACAAATAACATGTTTAATTTAAGTTGGCAACCATGATTGGAATAAAATAAAGTTTATTGAATAGATGCATTAACTATATTATTGTAGAAAAACTTGGCTAGTGATAAATAAGATATTCAATTATCTTATTGATAATTGATAGTATATTTTAAATATTATTCTAAGATTTAATTGACTTTTTTTATTTGGCTATTGATTTGTAAATAAAATACTAAAAAAAGCTTGATGTTTATTTAAAAAATCTTAAAAAGTGACTTCCAAAATTTAGCCACAAATTGTCGTCCTTGATGTGATATAATATTATTTGGCAATCTATGGTATTGATAGAAAATATCAATAAAAAATTTGGTTGTTTTTTCATTAATAATGGTTTTCTTTCAACAAATAAAATATACCATTTTGATAAATTGGTCAATAATTATATATATGGTATTAAAAAATTTCAATGGTAAAAAATTTGTGATGAAATCTATAGAAATAAATCATTATAGATATTGCTAGAATAATGTTTAACATCAGAAACAAGAAGGTCCATAGTCAAGGTTGTATGAACCTAATCAAAAAACAAAGAATCCATCAAAATTGATACAAAAGTTACTCAAATATTAAATTACTTAGATTTCTAGAATATTATCTATTGCTAGTTATATACTACCTCTCCTTTTTTTAGCACAAGATATAATTGTCTTGATAAAACATCCAACAATCTTTATTGATTTTCAAATCAATTTGTGATGTTGAAGTTAAAATGGAATAGACACATACTCTAATAAGTTTGACAGAAATTTAAAATACAAATTGACATAAAGTACTTAAGGTTCTTGTGATCTATATATACAATCATTGGATGTGAAGCGCCTTCAAGTAAATGGCACCATTCATAGAAAGAATCTATAATAGTAAAAAATTCTTTATTATAGATCTTATAATTAATCTAACAGCCAAATTTTTTTTGAAGTAGAATACAACTAGATATAGTTTTTTTTTTTTTCTTCTAAATTGGAATAATATTATTCTCAATTCAAAGTTTGAGGCATCAATTTCTATAAAAAATGATTAAAAAAGAATCTTGATGAATTAAAATAGGGACTGTGGTGAATGTTATTTTCAAACATTCAAAGGCTTTCTCAACTTTTGATTTCTATTTAAGCTTATCCTTGCATGTCAATCATATAAGTGGAGTGAATATATGAGAATAATTATTGATAGAGATCTTATAGAAGTTTGCAAATCCAAAAAAGCATTAGACATTATATATCAATTTTGGAATTGTAACTCACCAATGGTCTCAATCTTCTTCAAATCCATCATTAAGCCTTCATTTGAGATAATATAATCAAAAAAAATTATTTAAAATTTATAAAATATACATTTTTTCAATTAGGCATATAATCTAATATTTTATGATCTTTGTAAAATAAGACGGATATATTATTTATGTTCTTTTGAAATCTTAGAATAAATTGAGATATTGTTCAAATAGCATATAATAAAGTCATTAAAGAATTTATAAAATACATCATTCATCAAATGTTGGAAAATGATTAGATCATTTGTAAGACTAAAAGGCATAACATTGTATTCAAAGTATCCATATCTTATACAAAAAGTGGTCTTTTATTTGTCCATGTACTAAATTATAAGCTTTGCAAAGATGTAATTGATTCAAATTTTAGCTTAATCTAATTGGTCAATGAATCCAAACATCAATGGCAAAGGATAACAATTTTTTTATTATTACTTTGTTGAGGCTACTATAATGGATGTACATCTATAAAGATCCATTGTTTTTTTAATAAATAGTATAGGTGCACCAATAGGAGATTTTGAATGTTAAATAAAATTCTTTGTTAAATTCTCATGAATATAATCTTTTAATATTATAAGCTTATTCTATAATAAGTTTTAAATTAGACCAAAAGATAGTTATGTACCATCTTAAAGATCAATAGTATAGTTGTATGAATGATGTTTTAACAAAGTATTTGCATTTTTCTTTTCAAATACATCTTTAAAATCTTTGTATTTTTTTAGAGGGATTGTTGGAATATTCATTGCTTTAAATGTTGGAATTATATAAATAATAAAAAAAATGTCGTTCTTGATTGCTTTCATAAAGTTCTAGTTCCAATAAAGAGAAGCTTTATGATTTTAGATTTACAAGATATATGGTATTTTCTATCAAATTTAATAATAACAAGAACACATTTCTTGTCATATTTCAAGAAATTATATTTTATAAGATATTTAATCTATACAGAGATTATATCTTTTAAGCCAAAAAAATCCTAAAATGATGGAATTTAATAAAAACCTAATGATATTAAATATGACTTGACTACTATGATTCTATAATATTATTTTTTCTAGACCAATTTCATGAGTAATATCTCTAGAAGATAAGAGTCAATCATCTATGGCCTTTATATGAACAATATTGGATTTCTTGACTATAGAAATTTTAGAAATTTTTAAAAATTCTAAATTAATAAAGCAAGTCAAGATTCTTGAATCTACTAAAGCAAGGGTTTTGAATTTTTTGACACCTAAACATATTAATATGATAAAGCAACAAGAAATATTAAATGATAATATATAATCTTTTTTGATTTATAGAATTAAAAAATCTAATTACACAATTCCTATTGTAGTTGGACGCCTTTATTTTTTCACAAAGTATCTAGTGATATAGCCATATTTTTCATTTAATATGTATATTGATGTTTTTTGTGGCAATTAGTAGCCTTGTGACCAAATTTTCTATAATAAAAATACAAGTTGTATTCTTTTTGACACTTCTTTTATTATTCAAAAAAAGATTTGAAGCAAACCTTATAAATTTGCATATGTTTTACTTCCAAATTTTTGTTAAGGTTTGGAAATATGGAAGATGCTAAATAATTGGTATAAAGTTGTGGTACAAGTAGTGGATTTTTTTTTATTTATATTAAAATATTTGATTATTTTATTTTATTACTTAATTAATGGCTTCATTAAGAATTTGACAATTAGACATATATAATAATAGATCCTTTATATTATCTTATAATTCCCAATAAAGCTAACTTATCAATGCGTCTTTACATTAATTGATATCACATACTAATTGCCAAAATTCCAAAGTATAAACAGATGTAGAGCATATTTCTTATTGAAGGATTCAGATTTTAGTGTAGTACAATAAATCTTATTATATTTTCTAAAAGCTTCCACAAATGCCACCAAAAATATTTTAAAGTTATGCAATATAGAAGAATTCTTCTCAAATAATAAAGCAAATCAAGACAAAGCTTGACATGAGAGTAAGATTCTAACGAAACTAATATAAGATGCTTCTATAGAATATTACTAAGGTTGAAGTAAAATAATAAATTATACTTGATTTATAAATCCACAAAACTTTGAACAAATTCCATCAAACTTTTCTAAGAAGCTTATTTTTGTTCTTTTGTTGTTAATATTGAATTGTCGTCTTGAATACATATATCTTTTAATGAAGTAGATCTTAGTGATGGAATTCCTAGAGTGACTTGTGATAGTAGTTGAGGTAATTATATTCTCTGACCATTATATATAGTCATATAAAATTCTTTATTTTATTTAGATAAGGTCTCAATCTTGACTCTTAATACTTTGAGAGCATTTATAATTGAATCTAATTTGGCTTCTTTGGAATTTGCCATATTAAATCTCCACGTCTTGTCATAGAAATAAAATAAGATAAAATATGAATAAAAAATTAAGAATAATATTAGTCTCAAAGAAGATAATCTACAACTTCAAGAATGTTAGAATACTTCCAAGAAGAAAGATAATCCACTCTTTATCCAAAATGACCAAGCTTTGATATTGTGTTATATTAATCTTGATAAACAATTTGAAATACATCGCTCAAGTAGAAAAAAAATTTAAAAGTTCAAAGAACTTAAACAAAAAAGATTTACTTTATATCCCAGGCAAAGAGCTATAACAAGGCACAAGAATAAGACCAAAGGATCCAAATTGAGCCATAAGAATTATATTATCGAGACTAAGGATCCCCTTAGCCTTGACTCTTATATATATTAGATACAAAAAAGCTCTTTGAAGAATTTTCTTAATGTTTGAGATGAAGTAAGCCTAAGATCCTTCTATGATTGTCTAAGATCCTTTAGAATCTTCTAAAATCTCCTAAAATCCTCTTGGAATCTATTAGGACTTATTAGGATCTTCTCAAAATCATCAAAAATTTTCTAGAACCTTCTAGAATCATTTAAGATCAATCATAAGTAAATTAGAAATATTCATTATTTTAAAAAATATTCAAATGAATATAATAAAAGTTATAAAAATAAATATATATATAGTCAAGTTTTAATTAAAAATTAATTTTAAAAAAAAACTAATAAAATATTTTTTATTAAATAAAAATTATATAAAAATTATTATAGAATTTATTTTATTTTATATTATATAAGTTGTAAAATCTAAAATTATACTAATATTATATATTTTAATATAATATATTAAATTTATAATACTAATATTATATATTATACTATATATTATATATTTAATATTATATATTATATTATAATATAAAATTATACTAATATTATATATTTTAATATAATATATTCAAATCTCTTGTTTTATATTCTTATATCTTTGATAGTTTGTTGAGATTGACCTCACCTTAAATATTAAAGTTTGATCTTTTTTATTAGAGAATGGATTATATCTTTTTTTGAAGGTATACTAGTATTTTAAAGGTTGCAAATTACTCCCTTTTAGACTGATATTTCTTTTATCATAATATTAGAGCTTTATCCTTCTTGTGAGAGAATAGATCACCTCTCTTCTTAAAGGTCTTAAGACATTTTGGAGGTTATAGATTATCCTCCTCCAGACTGATATTGTCTATTATAGATTTTTTTATTTTTTTATTTTTTTATTTTTACAATGGCTGGAGGTTAAGACATTAGTATGACCAAATCTTCTAAGTCTAAGTTAGACACCATCATAAGTTCTCTTACTACTTTACTTGCTAGGACTACAAAGATTAAAAGGACTATTGAAAAACTTTATAATGACGTAACATTTGGAATACCACGACCTAGACTGCATCCACCTCCAACTTTTGTGCTTGAGATGAAGTACAACCTATAATGCGCTAAAAAAATCCACTTATTCAGCAATGTAAGGAGCCTCAAGTTAGTCTTTTAAAAAAATATGATGGTACATATTTGAAGTTTTAAAGGTTTGTTAATCAAATTCAATTGATAATAATTCTATAATTTGATTTTTATCTAATAAAAAAATTATGGATTGAATTTGTTGGCATCTTACTTATAAAATAAATATTATTATAATTTGCTCTCTTATTTAAAAAGAAATCATCAATTTTAAGCGACTTTGAAGTTTTTATAGAAGTATTTAAAAAACATGACAAGGTTCTTTGGACAATAGCCAAGATCCAAGCATTATAACAAGGGACACACTCTACATCAATCTATGCATTTGATTTTAGGCAACTAACATACAATATCAATTGGAATGAAGAAGCCTTGATAAATCAATTCTATTGGAGATTAAAAGATAATGTAAAAGATTTATTATTATTGCTTTTGGATCCATAATTAATCAATAAAGCCATTAAGCAAGCTATGAAGTGTGATAATTGATTATTTCAATGTCATCAAGATCAATATTTATAGGCTTCATCAAGATAATATGCAATCTAAAACATTCCTGCTACATCAATAAATAGTTTGAATTTACATTCAAAAGTAAAAAATATGTAACTTGATGCAATACATTTTAAATCACTTAGTTTATAAGAAAAAAAGCATTAGATGGAAGAAGGTCTATATTTGTATTATAGTAAGGAATGCCACAAGGCTTGCAATTATTTGAAGAAACAAGATCAATGCATCACCAAAATAAAAATAAAATACAATTATTCAAGAAAACAAAGATATTCAGCTACAATAAGAACCATGTGGCTAAATAATTTAATATTGTGAAGCTATTCAAGTTCCTCTCTTTTTGCTCAACTTGCTCGTTGCTTTATAATTTTTTTATATTTTGGCCTTCAAAAACTTCAAATGATTGCCTTGTTGAATTTAGAGGCATCTCCTTATTTCTTAGATGAGGCATTTGCTAAGCTTTATAAAATTCTTCTAGTATAGAAATCCAAATCTATTCATGTAAAAATAGTAGATGGACTATCCTCATCTTCTAGTAGTATCATCAATGAAACAATGCCTATAAAAGTATCATTTGAAGGCCATAGTAATCAAATTATATTCAATATTATTAAGACCCCTTCAAATCTTGTTATTTTTTAACTTTTTTAGTTAAAAAAATATAATCCATCTATAGATTAGAAGTTATAAAAAATAAAATTTCCAATAGAAATCCTTGTAAGAAAATTTCATAAAAAATCATAAATTAGTAAGTCTTTATTTATTGGAGCAAAGGCCTTTATAAGATTGGAAAAAAAAAAATATGCCATTTGTTATATATGCGACTCCAATTAAAGAAGATATGGCTTCATCAATAATTATTCTAGAGTAATATAGTAAATTTTAAAATATTTTTTAAAAGAAAAATGAATATATATTAATAGAGCACCGACCATACAATTATCTTATAAATCTTCAAAAAGGAACACAATCACCTTTTGGCCCAATTTATAACCTTTTTCAAAACAAGCTTTCGGCATTAAAGGATTATATTGATGAAAACCTTACAAAGAACTTCATTAAGCATTTGAAATCTTTAACAAGTGCATTTATATTCTTTGTGAAGAAAAAAGATGGTTCATTACGTATGTGCATTGATTATTAGGGATTGAATAAAATAATAGTAAAAAATCATTATCTACTATTATTAATTTTAAGACTTTTGGAACAACTTGGCCAAGCCAAGATCTATATTAAGATAGATCTTTATAGAGTATACAACTTGGTATTGATCAAGGAAAGAGACAAATAGAAGATTTTATTTTTGACAAGGTATGAATATTTTGAATATAATGTTATATCCTTTGGATTAACAAATGCACCTGCTATCTTTTAACATTTAATAAATGATATCTTTTGAAAGCATTTAGACAAGTTTACGGTGAGCTATCTTAATGATATCTTGATTTACTCTAAAAATTTGGAAGAACATAAAGAGCATATAAATTTGGTATTACAAAAGCTATAAGATGCAGGTCTATATGCTAAGTTATAAAAATATATATTTTATCAACCAAAGATAGAATTTTTGAAATATATTGTACCTACTAAGGATTTGATGATGGATTCAAAAAAATTTAAAAGCAATTATACAATAGGCCATCTAAAGATTATAAAAGATATACAATATTTTTATGGATTTGTTAACTTCTATCAGATCTTCATTAAAAATTATTCTCAAGTTGTTGCCTCATTTGATTGACTTGCAAAGACAAGTTGGAGTGAGGGTCTCAAGCAAAGATAGTATTGTGAGTCCTACCAATAAATTTTAATTGGTGGATTAGTTAAAATAATAGTTTTAAATTATTTAAATATCAAAATATTAATATTAGAAACTTCATTTGACTATTTAAGTATTTATTAGAATTTAGAAAAGTTTATAAGTTACAAGAGTCTTATTAGAGAAAAGTCATAAAATTGAAGTGTTAATAAATCTTGGAGGCAATTATCTTAGTTATTTTAGTATTTTTTTTTCTTAATTAAAAGAATTAATACTTAGTTATTGAAACCAATATCTATATTGGCCTTTTATTTATATATATATATATATATATATATATATATCACTTATTAGAAATATATAGATACTACTTAGTAGGTAGAAGAAGCATGAAAAAAAAATCTCATGTCTTTATAGTTATTTGTATAAAAAATAGGATTTTAGGTTGATTTAAATTGATTTTGTTATTATAAAAAATCTTCAAGATAGAATAAAATAGTCATAAATTGATATTATTATTTCAAAAATATTCTAGAGATTTTTAGAATTTATTTAGATTTTATTTAGAATTTTTTGGAATTTTTAGAATAATTTTGAAAATTTTGGTAAAAATAAATTTTACTACCTTGGGAGCCATTATGAAGAAATGGAGCAAGATTTGAAGGCCATGTTAGGTTCCTAGGCTAATTGGGTGTTTTAAAATACCATGGTGAAGTCAAAAATGTAAAAAAATAAATTTTACTAGTAGGAAATAGAAGGACCAACAGCTAGTATAGTCCTTTTAGAAAGGGAGGTGCACAAGTTCCATATGGATTGTAGCACCTTGGATGTAGGTAGAAGGATAAGACTAAGGCCTCGTGGCCTTTCTAAGACACCCATATACACTACTTTTGAGCCTTGGTGAGGTTCAAACTCATGATCTTTTAAGCAAGTTATCCTTAAGATAAAAAATTTCCACTTAATTTTTTTATTATTTATCTTTTATTTTTAAATTATCATAACTTATTCATAGTAAATTATATTTACATGTTTTTTATATTATTAGAAAGGTGAAAAAGTATCTATTCAAAAATATAATTTTTATTTTTTATTTTTATTTTTTATTGGGTAAAAATATAGTGAACAAACTGTAACTTAGTTTAAATTGTGTATTTGCTTGATATCATTTATTTCACTTGTTTTGTAAATTGTTATTCTTGTTGTTCTTATTAATTGTTCCCTTCACTTCACACCACCAATTACAAGCAATTTTTAAGTGAGGCCATCTTGTAATTTGGGTTGAAGGATGAATTTTATTCTCACAAGTATTCACCAGAACTCCAATTTTGGTACATCTAGATTTTACAAAAGCATTCTACATGGAGACTAATGCTTCAAATTTTGCACTAGAAGCCATACATTTATAAATGGATATAGATGATAAACTCTATCTTATTGTATTTTATTTTTCAAATTTTTTTGCTATCAAAATTAATTATGAAGTCCATAATAAAGAATTTTTTATTATTATAGATTCTTCTCAAAAATGGCATTATTTTTTCAAAGAAATAATACATCCTATGATTGTATATATAAATCATAAGAATCTAAAATATTTTATATCAACTTAGATTTTTAATTTTTGTCAAGCTCAATAGAATATATTATTATCATGATTTAACTTTGTTATCACTTATTGACTTAGGAGCAACAAGCATTATCCAATGCTTTATCAAAGAGATGATATCTTGTACCAAAGATAGGAGAGGTAACATTTGATTAATAATATACAATTTTATTGAAGTTGGAGCAATTTCACCTTTATGCCACTATTACATCAATACCTATTGATTCTAGTTTCATCAATTATATACGTACTGCAACCACTAATGATGCTTTGGCCTTTAATATCAAGTGTCGCCTTAATAAAAATGTTGACAAATTCAAGCTTGAAGAAGACCTTCTATACTTTAAAGAATGTTTATATATCACCACAAAGATACTGCCATCCAATTCATTAGACAATATCTTTGTGGTGGTTGATTGGCTCATAAAGATGGCTCATTTTATTCTTTATAAAAAAACTGCTTCTAATGAAGAAATGACAAGACTCTTTTATGACAATAGATATTAATATTATGGTCTATCAAATGATATCATATCCAATCAAGGATTCCAATTTGTATCTAAGTTTTGAAGATGTCCTTTTGAAATATTAAAGGTAGATATTAAACTTTCTTTGGCTTTCTATTTTCAAACTGACAACCAAACAAAATAAATTAACCAAGTTTTGAAGTAGTATTTATGATACAACATCAACTATCAATAAGACAATTGAATCTCATATCTATTATTAATAAAATTTATATATAATAATATTATTTATATTTTAATTTAATAAATACTATTTTATTCTAATTATAGATATCACTTGAAATTTAAACTATAGAATATGCCATAGAATAAGAATCCAACAATTGAAGGGTTTTAAAGCATCTATTATAATATCAAACAACTTTAATGCTTCAATTGCAAGCAGCTCAAGATGCTTACAAGGTATTTTTAGATAAATTCAAAAATCAATCGTCTGTCTTTTATATTAGAGAAAAAATATGGTTTCTTTGATAGAACATCAAGACCAAGTAGCCATGTGATAAATTAGACTATTAGATGTTATGACCATTTTCCATCTAGAAACAAATTAATCTAATAGCATATTACTTCAAACTACTATCTTTTATGAAAGTATATCTAGTTTTCTATGTCTCTCTTTTGGAACCTTATAGAGAGTTGCATATTTCAAAAAGAATACAATAATTACCATCTAGTATCAAAATCAAAAATCATTTAAGCAAAGTAACAACGATACATTTCAGTGCCAAGTATGACCGCAGTTGGAGCTATTAAGAATAACATCCAATTATACAAGTCTCGATTTTAATACTGGAGCTTTAGTCATATTGCTTGAATTTGAAAAGAATCTTTTTAAAGCTAAGATGTTATTTGGAAGATGTTTTGAAGGCTGTAATGAAGATTAGATCCTTAGATGGGATGTTTCAACAATAAAGATACTAATTCAAGACCATAGACAATTTCTTTGAAGATCAATAAAATCTATTGCTTAAGAATAAAGAAAAAAATACATAATTTCATTGATCTAGTATATTTTTGATTTTTTATATATATAGGAAGATTTTTAAAGGTATGAACTCATCTTGAAACTTATTGCAAAAGAAAGAGGTGATATTAGGAACATACACTTTTGAAATTCAAAGAACTTTTTAGAACATTCTAGAGGTTTTCTAGTTAGTAGAAGTTGCTTGAGAAGCTTCCTAATTGGTGGAAGTAACTTGAGAAGCTTCGTAATTAGTGGAAGGAGTTCGAGGAGCTTCTAAATTGGTAGAAAGAATTCAAGAAGCTTCCAAGTTAGTAAAAGTTGCTCGTCAAGCTTCCTAGTTTAATAGAAGCTGCTCAAGAAGCTTCTTAGACAAAAATATATATTGGTGCCAAGGCTGAAAAGTTTTTCAGTCTTGACAAAGCACCTCTTGGAGTTTTAGTTCATATTTCTTGGTGTTGTTTGTATACTCATCTAGATAATTCAAGTCCTTATTGGTTTCTTCTTGAAACCTCTTTTCAAATCAAGTCTCTTATTTTGTATTCTCGTGTCCTTAACAAAGACTCTTCAATAGCCAATCTTTAAGGTAACAAGCTTGGAGAGTCAAAAGTCAAGCCAATAAATATATATATGTTTAAAAATAATATTTCTATATAATTTTGAATTTCCATTATCTTATTCAAAATATATACTTACTATTATTGAATCACAAATCCCACAATGATATTTAAATATGCACTATTTGATTAAATTGTGCTTCAAAAGCTCTTCAATCCATCTTTATTCTTAGCCAAGAATATAAGTATTTTTTATATTTTACATATTTAAGCTCAAAGTTAATAATAAAATATTAGATACTAAATAAAAATTATAGAAAAATTAATATAGATTTAATTTTTTTTATATAATATATATGGAATGATATTATAAAGTGGAAATAAAAAAACATCTTTTTATTATATATTTAAATTTTATATTTTTAAATAACATATATATGTTTTTAAAAATAAAAGTATATAAAATAAGCTAAAATTATATATTAAAAAAACACATAAAAGTGACATTTGATAAGGAGATGTGTTTGTATATCTTCTTCTATCTAAATGTCCATATGTCAATTTGTATGTCTATCCAAATTAAATTATTTTTATTACACCTTGATGACTAATTCTAACATGCTACTTCTAAAGCACAACAAGGGACTCCAATATTAGTATAAACATATAAATATATAAATATATTTTGATGTATATTAAAATTTATGAAATAGAATTACCTTTGGACCTTTCATGATTTGATTGCTGTACCTCTCCCATTAAAATACACTCAACAAATTTGTGTACTGTTTAATAAGTTTACCCTTCACAATTTAAAGACTACGTATTAACAATTAAGGTATTATTTTTCTCTGCATTGTAAATATAAATATTTAACTTTTTTATTTAATTGTGTCTATCCACAACGTTTAGTCAATGATGTCAGCTTTTTCATTCAGGTCAATTGACCTACATCTTGATTAGATTGAAGATCCTACTAGGGAACGTGCATATGACTGGCTGTCTGTGCCACTATTCATGACCAGATCTTACTCTAAAAGAACGGATTGAGTGTTCAACCAAGCTTTTGACTCAGCCATAACATTCTGATAAACAAGAAAAATTTATTGCAAATTACACTTTGTTACTGGAACTCAGTGTCCAAGCCAGATTATTCTGTATTGCTTTTCATGATGCAACCTTACCCAATTGTTCGAACACTAGGATCTCCATCAGTGTATTGCGCATTCTAGAAGTCCTTAGAGAGGAGCATCATTTCCTTTAGTCTTTCAACTTTCTTAGCATGTGGAAACAATGACACCCCGATGACGAGGAGAGCTTCAAACCCTTGAGATCACTACAGTGATTAAATATGCACAATTTAGCCTGTGCTTTTTGTGCACATATTTTAATGCATTGGACCTACGAGTTCCAATCACCCTTGATTTGGAATTACTTGTTTCTTGTGTAAAGAGCCTCATAACCCACTGGGTTTCTACTTCTGGTTTGAAGGTGCATAAGGGTCGCACCTAAGCTACTCACGCACTAATTGCAGAAAGCTATGGGTGAACAATATCGTTTGCAGATGGGAAAGTGCAGAAACTTGAAGCTCTGTTAATGGAAGCAGAAACCCATTGTGGTGCAGAAACTTGAAGCTCTGTTAATGGAAGTAGGAACCCATTGTGGTGCAGAAGCATTCTCTCCCCAACCGATTGGATAATGGTGAGCTTATTTCAGACCGACTTGCGTTTATGCGGTATTACACAAGGGGCAATCTGTTTTTTTTGTTCTATTTCGTTGGTTTTTCCCTCACTTTTCCTCTGTCCTGCTAATGGATTTACGTCATCCGACAATGAAACTGTTACCACAATTCTTTACGCACCTGAACAAACGTGAACAGAGCTGAAACTTGCAAAATCTCCAAACCATGCAAGCGATGGAGAATTATAATAATCACTGTCATCAAAATCCATTCAGGGGAACAGTTGTGTGCCCGAGATTGATGCCACGTCACCTACATTGAAGCGAGGGTGTAAGAAATTCTCATTCTCTAATCCAATCGAATAATCAATCCTCCAAGTCAGCCTCAATAGAAGGATGTGCTCTTTACAGCAAAATTTAAGGCATAACACTGCTCAAATGGGTCCAAGGTTTGGAACATTCCACATAATGTACAGGAATAGTAACTACAGACCGACTAGTCAAGATTCCAACATCACATTCACTTGCAATAGAGAAATAGTAAATAGTAACATGCAAAAATCACAACCTTCCATTAAGACATATAATGAAAAAACAGCTTGGAGATACACATCTCAGAAAGGTTGGAGTAAGATGAATGATTTCTTCCTCACCTTGTTTGCAACACCTAACAATACGAACTGAAGCTATACAGTTTAGTGTTGCAAACAAGGTATTCCAAGCAGAATCATATGCTTCTGGTGCCTGCACGGACACAAAGAGACCATTCAGTGTCTATTATGCTAGTTTAATTTTGAAACGTAGGACGGCCGACCAGGGCCAAGGACTACACATGCTGAACCCAAAATCAAGGAGACACCATGGTTCCTCATAATGGTCTAAGTCCTGTAACACTTTACAACTCCATTTCTTCATAACTTTCTTTCAGGCAACAAACTACTCCCTTGATGCACTCTTAACAGAAAATATACCTCCTCCTTGGCACAATCCTTCAGATCAATAGCAGCAACCCACTCCAACACCAGCTTTCTTGCACATACGATGAAGCATGTTGCAGAGCCTAGCCATACATACACAGCATGTCAAATTCGGTGGAAAATATTATATTCTAGTTAATAAGGTCTCAAATCGATGATGGTAAGGAAAGAGGAGCTAGTTACGTCGAAGAGATACTCCAACATTGTGCAAATTGGCAAGCTGTAGCAAATCAGCAATGACTTTAAGTAATCAATTTTCTATAGTCTAGTTCCTAAAAGTCGGCACTGAAAAAAGTACATCAGATTCAAATCGTTCAACCTACCTTCAGAACCGAGAGATACGAGTCTGGCAAACCAGTTTTTTTTTTATTAACCATAGCAATCTTTACCTGAGAGAAAAGATTCACAATAAATATCAGAAATGCCACACTTTTAAAGCGAAGGGCAAGAAAAAACAATAACTATTGCTGACTCTTTTCAACAGAATAATAACAAAAAATACTAGCATCAAGTTCATAACTATCCAAAAAGAATGTGAAATGCTATCTATGAAGGTGCATGGTGTTAGAAAGTGCTTGACAAGAACACTGCGTACCCTCAGCAAAAGAGGAATGTGCCCGATGTTGGAGACATCATTTATGTTGAGGATATGAGCAGCCTACATAACAAATCAAAACAACAAAATTCAAGTTTCTTCAAACAATATTTTAGATAACTGTTCTGTGCTATAATAACAATTTAAAAATCACCTCCGCCATGCTTGTCAGAAGAGCATAAAATTCTTGTTGGCCAGTACAAAATACGAAGTCAACCCGAAGAATAGTATCTTCTGGTCTTGATAAACCGCAAAAAATCTCAAATGTCACAAAAAATCTGAGGGTGCAACAAAGTAAACACTTACTGGAACATGGAAACTTGAGAGCTTCTCCTTAGTGGCCTCTTCCAAAGGCTGCATTGCATTACCAAAAAATAAATTTTTAAGAAAGCTGCAAGCAAGTTTGATTTTTCTAAAGAAGTTTAAATAGACATGTGCAAAAATGCCATTCTCAACAACTGCTTAAGCATGGGAAAAACAAACCTGCTGGACATTTGATCAGCAACTGGCTAGCCACAACAGCACGCACACACACAAACTCTGGAAAGACGTACCTGAGAGCTTCGGCAAGCTGGCGAATCAGGAGTAAGACCCAGTGCTCGAAGTTACCTAACGCTGTCCTCTGTTGATTTTTTCTACTGCAAAAAAAACACACAAATCCATAAAAGGTCAATGGATAATTTGGGGTCCAAATCATAACATGAATAACTACACATATCTGACATGAGGCATTCTTAAATTACGAGAAAACAGAAAAGTCAAGATCCACGAGGACATTATTCCATGATCTGCTCGCCAACGACACCCAGAACGGGAACCAGGCTCACATGGACCAAACAGAAGTTGCTATTACCTGCATGACCCAATTACCAATGAAAAACCACTCAAACTGTTACCGAGAAAGGAATCCAACATGCGCCTACAATGCTTTCCAGCACAGCAAATTGTATACATGATGAAAAAATTATCCACTCGGAATTGTAACAGCAGGAGAGCTTCGAGGAAAGGCGTGGATTCGATGACACCTGCAAACAAATCCAGACAATTCCATTTAGAAAGTAATGAACCTTGAAAAAAAGAGGATACGAATCCGCCAACAATTTGTAGTGCATCTAAATGTAGAACAATTAGGGATGAATACAATAAAACCCGGAAGTTAAAAACGACCAAACATGAGACAAGATTCCAATGCAAACTAACACAAAAGCACGGGGATTCTACAAGACCACTCACAGTACATTAATATCCTCCCGCTTGGAAAACATTATCCAAGTCATCAACGAATTGCATGGTTTTCTGTCAAAGTTCTGACCCTAACCTCAACACCTTGACAAACAATTGAAGCGAAGAGAGCTAAACAAGTACCGATGGTGCCATCCATCTCAGTGACGCAAACATCGGCACTCTTGGAGAGTCCATCCACTGGAACTATAGCAACTCGTTCAATCCAATCCTGAATAGCGTTGGTGATATGTGGTACAACCTATTTCATTACAACCACATGCCACCAGAGCAATTACCAGGAATCAATTTGTGAAACATGTCCTATAGGGTTAATATCGAATGCGCATAGATAGCAAGTGGCTGCATATCTAAAACTTCCGAGAAAAAAAAAATAAATAAATAAAAAAAAATCACTACAACAGCGTATAATTACAAAATGTTCTGCCGCAAAACAATTGGGTCAAGACTCTGGCCAAATTATTGAAAAGCACTCGTACCCAGGTAAAATTTTCATTGTTTAGATTCGATAAAATCCGCACTAAAAAAGGAATTATGTATGCTTGAAATATAGAAGCTCTTCGAATTGAGGTTACCACTAACGGAGACTAAAATAGTTACCAACTGAAATTTTCTGAACAAGCACACCTGAACAGTTTTCTCTAGGAAATCACCCCGCCTGTCCTCCTCCATCGCTGCCTGTATCACAGCAATCGGATTAGTAGAAGTATACCCGTACATCAATTCTCCATAAAAGAGCACTCAAATTCTGCACAAACAGACGCCATGCTTTATCTGGTCTTAAAATCACGTAACCGCTCTCTGCACTCAGTATTAAAAACTGAAAATGAAGACAGGAAAGAAAGTAAAGCGAGGGAAGACTGGTGGAGACGCTTCAATATGAATGGTATAACAAGTAGAAGTCCGAACAAAAACTAATTCATTGGCTTTAATATGAATCCTGCATACTACCTGGTCAAATTTTCCCATTGGTATTGTTGTTGTACCGTGTCAATGTGACGTCCAGAAAGCGCTCGTAATTACCAAGATCCAAATCTATCTTCATATTTAAAGAGTACATGTAAGTACAATAAAAATTTCCCCACATTCGAGGAACTAGAATGTCGTACAATTTGTGTAAAACCGAGGCAAAACCTAGAAATATGCTTGAAAAAAACATTCTTGAAAAGACTCAAGCTGCAAAAGACTTCACACTGTCTTTTGAAAAGTCTCAATATGCACGAAATGAAATAATTGCAAATTGCTCTAGCGGACTGCATGCCATGATAAATTCTCTTTTTCTTATTTTAGCGCGAAGCGAAACCAAGAAGCCGCTTCGTTGCTTGACGCTTTTCAAGCCAAAGTCTTGAGAGAAAATAGCCATCTGAAACACAGACAGTGCGAGCAACAACCGGCTAAACGCCCGCGGCCTTTTGGCAAGGCCTTTTTTCAAACTTTGAGGTTGCTTTTTCTCGAAGATAAGAAGCAACATAAGTAATTTTTTTTCTTTTTTTTTCTTTTTTTTTTTTTTTTTTGTGACAGTCTCCAGAACGAAGCATGCTTTTGTTCAATACTGAAAATTGATCAATTTTCAGTCCCCTCAACATTT
This sequence comes from Physcomitrellopsis africana, assembly GCA_036785485.1. Classification (NCBI taxonomy): domain Eukaryota; kingdom Viridiplantae; phylum Streptophyta; class Bryopsida; order Funariales; family Funariaceae; genus Physcomitrellopsis; species Physcomitrellopsis africana. The sequence goes on from JAWRVF010000253.1 coordinate 169,351, forward strand.
AGAGCTTAGGAAAGTGTTACGCGTAGATGAAAAAATAAAACTAAACTTATTATCTTTATTTAGCGCGAAATCTTGAGTTTGAAGTTTAAAATATTTTCTATTTTAAAGGTCTGTGAACTTTTAACTTAAAATGAAAGTAATACGCTAAAATCGTACCAAAGCCAATGCCCTTGTCTACAAAACATGATCTCGTGTTAAAAAAGCAGGCTACCGCATTAAGATTCTTATCTAAGAGAAGATAATCAGAAAGAAATTTAAACATGATAAATATTTATTAATATTGTGCTCAAACATAAAAGCATTCAGGCAAGTAAAAAACAATCTATTTGCTGAAATTCTTCTTATACTGTGCTAATTTTGTGTTTTCTTTTGCAAAGATACAAATCCATTAAAATTCAATTGGAAATTTAACATCAAAATTATTACATAAAGTATTTTTGTTCCTTGTCATTACCCTTGCTTTTTTACCTTCAATATGAATAAAAGAAATCTAATTTCATTATACTTCATTATAAGATATGAGAATCAATAGAAAGGTTAATCTTACATAGTACAATCTTTGCATGGATTAAGATTTTGTTCAAAAGTTAGTTTTTCTTTTATATTGTACTGTTTTTTAACCAATAGTACCATTCTCTGTAACTTTGTACATGTGTACAACAAGTTTCAAATTCCAAAGAGTTGACGACAATGAGTCAAATTTTTTTGGGTTCAAGAAAATGTAAATGCTGTCTATTTTAGAAGTTGTGGAATTCAAATTTGGTCAAGGTTGCAACCTTAAACAAGACCAGACAAAAGTTGTGTTCTATTTGGTTGAATCAAATTCTTTTTTAATGAAGATCATAAAATTAGAAAAAAAAACAAATAAACAAACAAATAAACAAAACATGAAGAAATAACAGTAAACAATAGCTCTATAGAAACTCACTTGATAAATATGTTATATTATATTTATATAATTTGTATTAAGTGAATTTTTGTATGAACATATTATTACATAGCATTCAATCATCATAACAAAATTTAAAGAGTTAATTATTCTTAGGCATGCTTGCCTATAATCTTATGATAAGAACCAAACTTGCAAAAAAAAAAAAAAAGAAAGAAAGAAAAGAAAAGAAAAAAACTAAATGTTACACACATAAATTATTTTTTGTTTTTTTTTGTTTTTTGAAGGGCAATAAAGATATTAGTGGAAAAATTATGTATATTAAAAAGTTTAATGTGATTCTTACTACAATACATTGAAAATAAAAAAAAAGACATAAATGAACACTTAAAAAAATAGCATGTTTCAACAATAAAATAGGAATAAATAAATAAATAAATAAAATCCATTCTGTAAATTTGGCTACACACAACATAATAAAGAATATCCTTCAACAATATGACTATAGTGATAATGGAAAAATCAAAGTAAAAATTAAAAAATAAGAAGTTACATGTATCAAACAATATATAATTAAGTTGTTATTTATTATTGGATAAAAAATAAGTTATCATAACCAAAAAAATTATTAAAATATTTTAATATACTTTGATCTTTATATTGAAATTTTTGGATTTATAGAATCTAATTGTGATATAAAAAACTATATATATTAATTAAATATAAAAATATAAAATAGATATAAATTAGGTATGAAATATACATATTTTTTATGAAACATTATCAAAAGTTTCTTAGAGAGGTGTTGAATTTAAATTATTTATTAAGCATAATAAATAATTTAGTTTATTAAGTATTTTTTAATTAGTTTTATTCAAATACATCAATATATTTTCTTATTTCTAAAATCATAAAATATTCTTACATTCATCATAATTATTTAAATAATTTTGAGTTTAAAATCAAGCATAATAATATGCACTTTATGTAATACATGATTTTTTAGTTGAAAAATCTTTAGAATTAGCATAGCTTCAGAGTATATTTTATGGTATTTTTGATAGCTTCAAAAATCAAAATATCACAATAGTTTCTACAACCTTTTTAAATTTTATCTTAAATAAAAAAAAATTACCATTAATTTTATAATATATCTTAATTATTATTTATTTTAATACATATATATATATATATATATATATTTGATTTTTTAAATATTTTATTATTAAAAGTATATAAATTATTAATAAAAATAATAAGATAGTATATAAAATAAAAAAATCAATTTTTATTTTATTCTTGTATTTCTCTTTACTTCTATCTATAATATTTTGTCACCGACATAAGATTTATTCCAATAATTATCTAATTAATATAGATCAATAGAAGTAGGTAAAATAAGTTGATTCGATAATATCGGATAGAATAGCTTTCTAGAAGCTTCATTGACGCGGAATCACCTTTATACATGTCTATAGATGATTAGTAGGTTAGAAACTTGGTCAACAAGCTAGCCACATGGTGCACATATTGGTAGCTTGTGGGACAAGCTAGCCATGTGTTGCACATGTTGGTAACTTGCGGAACAAGCCAAGCACATGGTACACATATGGAAAACTTGCCGTGCAAATTTGACATGTAGTTGTGTTGTGGTTCGGCTACTATTTGAAAAAATTATATATATATATATATTTAATGTATAATTTATTACATAGCTAAATGAAAGTCATATCAGTGGATTTTTATTGGTTATAGAATGTGATTAGGTTATTAGTTTAGAAAGGATCTATTGAAAGGATTATTATTAAGGTTTATATGACCTTTTTTTTTTTTAGTAATGACTTTTGAGGTTGATTTTATATTGATAGTAACTTTTGTATATCTTAAGTCACCTTTGTTAGACATTGGTGATCCTTAAAATCTTAGTTTACTTCTTTTATTTGGTGCTTAAAGCACAAAGTATACAAACTTTATAAGAAGAAGGGTTAGAAAAGGGTTTTTAGTGTAAAAAGCGTAGTTTGGCCATCTGTGTGGATGAAAAGAGGTGGATGATAGAAATCTCTATTCTAATTGGCCAAAAATCATGCCCAATGGGCTTCAAGGAGGCTGCCCGAGGATTTATTAGGAGTTAGGGTTTGTTTTTCGAGAGGAGTCGAATATCAAAAGCTAGGATCATAAGGTTTAGGTTTTTAGATCTGATTTAGGTGCAAATTTTGTGTGATTTGCACTTTTTATGAAGAAGTTATAGGCACTCAAAAATAAGGTGTTGATTTTGAACCTATAATCACTCTTTTGGATATAACTCGTGTATACAAAGAGCAATCAAGGATCGGCAACTGGGGTTGGAGAGAACACTTTCTAGGCTACACTATTTATGTACAGCTCAATAAAATCTAAGCTAAGGTGATAGAGATATTGGAAGTTGAAATCAGTGCTTATAGACTTAAGGGCAGTAAGTGACCTGCATACATAGTGATTACGTTTTGAGCTACATCTTATGCAATTTGATAGATTTTTGGCTCAAAATTTTTAAGAGTGTATATGTTTATGCCTAAGACTATGAACAAAACTTTTGTAGCATTAGGATTTTGGATTTGTGAGATATAAGGAAAATAGTGCTTGGGTGTCTCTGACCTAGGGTTTTAAGCACCTGCTAGGGACTTCGAGATATTAGACGATTAAAAACGAATTTATGGTTGATTTTTTCTTGTGATAAAATTTAAGAAGATTATCTATTTTTTGTACTAAATAATATAGAAATTGAATGATTAGATCAAGATTTATTTAACTCTAAACTTTAATAAGAAATAATTACTTTCGGGTGAATAAAATTTTGAAGGATTTTTGTGGAAATTTGAATCCTTTTTGTACAAACCTACTTGAATACAAAAGGGTTTATATACATAACTTCTTTTTTGTGAGATTGTTGTATCATTTGTCTTTTTTATTAAAGACAAATCACCTGTTGGATTTTTGCCATCAAGTTTCAAATAAACTCTCCACAACTAAGTACCCAGTGTATTCTCAAATAGAAGGCCACGTCATACGACAACGTATCTTGCAAATTAGACATGTATAGGAGGTCCTATAGAATACCACCACATAGCTTTTTGATAGATAGTATAAATAGAGACTAGAGTGAAGCCTTCTTCACTCTTGTTAACTCCTTTCCTGATTCTAGTCTAGTTTCAAGAGTCTTCATATTTCTACTCTTTGGCAATAGCCATTCCAGTTTCTCTTTGAATATACATACTTTTTTATTCCTATTTTGTGATTTTTTTTTTTATACAATTTTCATTAGATTATGCATCTTTTTTTAGTTCATATCCTTGACAGATTGACAAGAATACACTTATAATATCAGAGCTTTGTCTTGTCTTGATTAAGAGTGGATTACCTCTTTTTCTTGATAAGACACAAGCATATTAGAAGTTGCGGATTACCTTCTTCTAAACTAATATTATTCTTAGTATTTTCTTTGTTCTTTCTTCTACTTGTTTCAAATGGTATTAGATATTTTTTTGAAGTGTTATCATAGTAGAGCTTCCTGAAATGAAGAATGCTATGGCACAAATGCAAGAATAAGTGAGAGAATTAATACTTGTAATGTATCAACTCACTGTACCTCCACAAGGAGCAACAAGATTACCAAACAATGAAGATATAGATATGGTTGGAGTTACTTCAACATCTACACTAAGCCATATAATTCCTCCTTTATTAAAATATTGTCTAAGCATCAGAGAACCAAAAATTGATCTACTTGAGAAGTTTGATGGCACAAGATCCAAGTTTCAAGGATTCATCAACCAAGTTCAACTGGTGATTAAATTGCAACTGCAAAGTTTTCCAACTCCAAGCTCGCAAGTTAGATTTATTGGTACACTACTTTCACATTCTATCTTATCTTGATTTTCATCTTTTCTTGAATGACATGATCTAATATTGGATAATTTAAAAGCTTTTTTAACAAAATTTTGATCTATGTATGGAAAACATGATGCAACTCATGTTGCAACCAACAAGATTTATATCTTATGACAAGGCAATCGATCGGTGACATTATATGCTTCAAAATTTTGACAACTAGTAATCGATATCAAGTAGGACAATGTTGCATTCATCAGTCAGTTTCTCTACAAATTACAATATAAAGTGAAGAAATTGATGTTGAACTTATCCAATCCTCAAACATTGAGTCAAGCAATGGATTTTGTGATAAAGTGTGATAATCAGCTTTTTGAATTTCAATCTGAAAGTCATACAAGGAAACCTCAACGTTATTATAATTTAGTAGCAACACCAATGTCTTCTCAATATGTACCTTTAGAAATTGAGGACATACAAATTGATGCTATACATTTCAAGCTGCTTATTGAACAAGAAAAGATTTGACCTTGTCAAGAAGGATTATGCTTGTATTATGGAGAATCTAAATACACTGCTCAAAATTATCTAAAGAAATGATGCAACCACAAGATGAAGAGTATGACTGTCAAAGAAGACAATACATTGGAAAACAAGTTTGTTCAGCTACAATAAAGACCATTGTTGTATGACGTTGTTATAGTAGAGAGAATTTGCCTCAAGAAAGCATTGGACTTTTGGCAGCCACTAATTATTCAACTAAGATCTAAGTATAATAAAACTCCCAAATTTATATAAATATTTTTTCATAGGGCTATTACACCTAATACATAAGCCTTATTTCTTCAAACCTCTCAAAACATTACAAATGCTCTAAAATCCTCCTTCCTCCATAGAGAGGGAATTTGTTTTGAACTTCAATAATCCATAACTTTTAATCCAATCATCTAAATCCATTTCAAATTTATATAAAGTACCGGTATATTTTTCACAACTACAACTACGAATTTCAACCATTGATCCATTATCAATCTTTAGATATCACCAAAATCCTAGCAGTAGCTTCAAACCCTTGTTTATAAATATCTATATTTTAAATTCTTCATATCTTACAATCTAAAAATATAAATATTATGAAACTTTGATATATAGCTTTTTAGCATAATAATACACCTTTTTAGAAAATTTGAGACAAAAATTCATCCAAAAACTCAAGATATGGCAAATCCCATCACTATCAATAAAACAGCCTACTTAATGCCTTGGAATTCAATGTGCTATCTTTGACTCCCAATATCTCCTTCTTCAAAAATCTAAATATAGTAGTTCTTCTATACCAAGTATAGATCTTGAAATCATCTCTCTAGCCGCACCTCCCAATCTCTAAAAGCTCTCATACAACTCCTTATATCTTCAAAAGAGTGACAGTAGGTACAATTTGTACACTTTAACTTTAAGTGCCTACTTCTCCCTCATAAAAACTCCGAATCCCTTAATTTTTATACCAAAATTGTAGTCTAAAAATCAAGCTTTTTAATTCTAATCTCTGATTTTCCAATGGCCTCCTTGAAGTTGTCAAAATCCTTGTTCTTTTTGTAGATAGCCTCCTCAAAGCCTATTGGGCATGACCATTGATCAATAGGAATGAAAAACTTCACCCCTTCTCTTCATTCATTCATTCTTTATCTTCATCCTTCCAAATAAACCTCTTAATAGTTTAATTGTTCATCTTTAGGCCCCAACCTTCTTTCAAGGCTTCATACTAAATATTTAGGTTTTATATAATTTAAATCCCATAACCAAACTAAATAAAAATCTAAAATAAAGTTTCTTACACGAACTCCTTTTAATTTACTTTACTAACCATTGTAACACATATCTAAACCTATAAACATATTATGTATTTTAAGTGGATTTTATATATTGTAAGCAATTACAATATGACAATGTGGTCTTCTATCTAGGAATACACTGGATACCTGGCTGTGAAGAGTTTACTTGAAACTTGATGGCAAAAATCCAACAGGTGATTTGTTCTCAATAAAAAGGACAAATAATATAATAATCTCACAAAATAGAAGTTATGTATATAAACCCTCTTATATTCAAGTAGGTTTGTACAAAAAAGGTTCAAATTTCCACAAAAATCCTTCGAAACTTTATTCACCCGCAAGGACTTATTTCTTATTAAACTTTAGAGTCTAATAACTCTTGATCAAACTATTAAATTTTTATAAAATTTACTTCAAAGTATAGATAATTTTTTTAAATTTTATTACAGAAAAGAATAAATTATAAATTTATTTTTAATTGTCCAATATCTCACAATCCCTAGTAGGTGCTTAAAACCCTAGCTCAGAGAGACTTGAGCACTATTTTCCTTGTATCTCACAAATTCAAAATCCTAATGCCACAAAATTTTTGTACATAATCTTTGACATAAATATATACATTCTTGAAAATTTTGAGCCAAAAATCTATCAAAAATTCTAAGATATAGCTCAATATGTAACCACTATGTAAGTAGGTCACTTATTGCCGTTAAGTTTGTAAGCACTAATTTTAACTCCCAATATCTCTTTTACCCTAGCTTGAATTTCATTAAGGTGCATGTAAAAAATATAGCTATAAAAATATTGCTTCCAATCCCAATCGCCAATCCTTGATTGCTCTCTGTATACATGAGTTATACTCAAAAGAGTGACAGTAGGTCCAAAATCAACACCTTAACTTTGAGTGCCTATAACTTCTTCATAAAAAGTGCAAATCACACAAAATTTTCACCTAAATCAGATCCAAAAATCTAAACCTTATGATCTTAGCCTCTAATGTTCAACTCCCTTTGAAAAACAAATCCTAATTCCTAATAAATCTTGAGGCAGCCTCCTTGAAGCCTATTGGGCATGATTTTTGGCCAATTAGAATAGAGATTTCTATCATCCACCTCTTTTCATCCACATAGATGGCCAAAGTATCCTTTTTATACTAAAAATCCTTTTCTAACCCTTCTTCTTATAAAGTTTATATACTTTGTGCTTTAAGCACTAAATAAAAGAAATAAACTAAAATTTTAAGGGTCACCAATGTCTAACAAAGGTGACTTAAGATATATATAAGTTATTGTCAATATAAATCAATTTCAAAATCACTATCAAAAGAAGAAATAAGATTGTATAAACCTCAATAATAATCTTTTTAATAGATCCTTTCTAAACTAGCAACCTAACCACATCTTGTAACTAATAAAAATCTACTAATATGGCTCTGATTTAACTATGTAGTAAATTATATATTACATATACATATACAATTTTTTCATATGGTAGCCAAATCACAACACGACAGTATGCGACTAGGATCTTGTACAATTTCTAATAAAGATCCTATCATTTCCTCACAACCGTCTCCTTGTTTTATAATAGATGTATGTTTATGACCTAATAATTACAAAGCCTCTGCTTTAATAGATTCGATTGCCTCAACTTGCTATTTTGATGAAGAATTTATTAAAAGCCATAGAATACACTTAGTACAAAAACCTAAATCCGTACACGTAGAAGTCATTGATGGTTGTCCTTTATCTTTTAGAGATGTTACTTATAAAACACTTTCTCTAGATGTAGTAGTAAATGGCCATAATAGTTGTGTAATTTTCAACATAATTATATCTCTCTCTATTCTAGTCATTCTAGATTTATCATGGTTAGAAAAATACAACTTTTGAATAGATTGGATTTCTTGTACTCTTAATTTTTCTAAAAGTATAGCTAATAGTATAGTTAATCAAGTAAGAAATCATAAGTCTAGTAAAATTAAACATGCGTTTGTAGGTGCAAGAGCTTTCTTGCATGTTACAAAAAAAAGATCACTTTTTGTTATTTATACTACACCTATTTTCAACGATGGAAAGACTTCAAGTAGCATTCCAAGTTAATATCAAGATTATCAAGACATTTTTAAAAAAAAAGAATGCAAATATTCTTCTAAAGCATCGTGCATATGATTGTTCAATTGATCTCAAGGAAGGAACTCAACCACCATTTGGACCAATCTATAGTTTATTACAAGATGAGCTGATTGAACTCAAAGTGTATATTGACAAGAATTTGGCCAAGAATTTCATACGCCATTCTAAATCTCCAACAAGAGCTCTAATTCAATTTGTGAAGAAAAAAGATGGATCATTCTGGATATGTATTGACTGTCAAAGATTCAACAAGATCACAATCAAGAACAAATATCCATTATTTTTGATATCAAGACTCCTTGACCAATTGAATCAAGCTAAGATCTACACAAAAATAGATCTAAGAAGAGCATACAATCTAGTATGCATCAAAGAAGGAGATGAATGGAAAATTGCATTTTGAATCAAGTACGGATATTTTGAATATAATGTCATGCCTTTTAGACTTACGAATGCACCAGTTACTTTTCAACATCTTATGAATGATGTTTTTTGTGAGTTCCTATATAATTTTGTCATTTGCTACCTAGACAATATTTTGATCTATTCTAAGAATATAGAAGAATATGAAATACATGTTTGTCAAGAATTATAAAAACTTAGAGATACGAGATTGTATGCCAAGATGAAAAAGTGTATATTTCACACTACTCAAGTTGATTTCTTAGGATATATCATTTCAAATGATGGTCTGATGATGGATTCTAAGAAAGTCCAGATAATCATAAATTAGAAGATTCCAAAGACGGTAAAAGATGTCCAATGCTTTTTGGGATTTGTCAATTATTATCGGATTTTCATCAAAGACTTCTCTCGAGTTGTAGCTCCACTTATATGTTTGACCCGTAAAGACAAACTCCAATAGAATCAAGAAGCGCAAGCAACATTTAAAGCTCTGAAGACATCATTTGTTTCTACACCAATCTTGCATTGTGTTGATTTTTTCAAGGCATTTATTATGGAAACAGACGCATCAGACTTTGCCTTGGGTGCAATTTTGTCACAAATAAGAACAAATGACAAACTTCATCCAATAGCTTTTTATTCAAGAAAATTCTCAGCAGCCGAGATCAATTATGAGATCCACAATAAAGAATTTCTTGCAATCGAGGATTCCTTTCAAGAATGACATCATTATCTAGAAAGCGCTTCCAGTCCAATCATTATGAATATGGATCATTAGAATCTCGAGTATTTCATATCAACACGTATTTTGAATCATCGTCAAGCTCGTTGGAATATGTTTTTATTAAGATTTGAGTGCATTATCACTTATCGACTAAAAAATAATAAGGTTTATCTGATGCTCTTTCTAGACATTCTTATTTTGCACCAAAACAAAGAAATGTAGCTTTTGAGCAATAAAGAACGGTCCTCTTGAAACCAGAGCAATTTCATCTTCGAGCAATGAAATCAACATTGACTATTGATTCAACTTTTCTCAAGCAAATTCAGTTAAGTATGTCCTTAGACCCTCTTGTTCATGATATCAAGAATAATTCTTCCAAGTCTCATGATCCTTCTAAATTCAAGTTCAAGAATAACCTATTATATTTTGAAGGACGCCTATATGTTCTAGAAGGAGAAGCACGTTTATGTATTCTTCAAGCATGTCATAATTTTTCAGCGGTAGGACATTTTAAATACAACAAGACTTTTGAACTTATATCAAGAGATTTTTGGTGGCCTCAAATGTGGAAGGTAGTCAAAGACTTTGTACAATCATGTGATATCTGCTCAAGATTAAAAATTCCTCGTCATCGACCTTTTAGACTTCTTCAACTATTACTTATTCCAGAACAACCATGGTCTTTTGTTTCTATGGATTTCATCATAAATCTTTCAAGCTCAAGATCTTATGATTCTATATTTGTGATAATAGATTGATTCATCAAAATGGTACATTTTGTACCATGCGTAAAATCTATTACATGTGAAGAAACAGCTAAGCTTTTCATTGATAATATCTATCGCTATCATGGATTACCTAAGGATATTATATTAGATAGGGGAACTCAATTTGTATCAAGATTTTGAAGAATCCTTTTCAAGATCTTAAAAGTGGATATAAAACTATCTTTAGCTTTTCATCCTCAAACTAATGGATAAATAGAGCGCATGAACCTAGTCTTGGAGCAGTACTTAAGATGTACCATCAACTACCAACAAGATGATTGGACAACTCTTCTGCCATTGGCAGAGTTTGCTTATAATAATATGATACATTCTTCTATACAACAAACATCTTTCTTTGCCAATTATGGTTACCACCTACGACTTGATGCTTTTGATTTTTTAAAAGTTGATAATCCAGTAGTAGAAGATTTGCCAAATTGTTTATCAGAGCTACATGCAATAATGAAGGTGCAATTAAAAGAAGCTGAAGAATGAAAAAAAAAAAAAAATGCAGATGCGTATTGCAAGGAACAACCACAATTCAATGTGGGAGATAAGGTATGGTTATTTCGTCGTAATATCAAGACTACTCGTCTTTACGATAAGTTAGACTATGGTAGATTTGGACTTTTTTTTATTTTATTTTTGAACAAATCAATCTAGTTGCATATCAATTACACCTATCAGAGTCCATGAAGATCCATCCTACATTGCATGTGTCATTACTCGAGCCATACAAGACAGTGGATATACAAGGAAGAAGACAAATGCCACCGCCTCCTATAGAAGTAGATAACAATGAAGAACTCAAGATTGAAGAGATTTTAGATTCAAGGCGGTGCCAAAATTGACTATAATATCTTGTGCATTGGCACAAATACGATATTAGTGAACATACATAGGAGCCATCTAAGAATCTAACAAATACATCAATAAAAGTCAATATATTTCATCGACGACATCCGTCAAAATCAAAATAAAGAATCAAGAAAATCTTTGCTATAAAGCAAAGCAAGTTCTATAGAAGTTTCATCCTACCTTATATTATTGTTTATTATTGTTTGTGCTAAAGAGATGGAGGATCAACAACTAGCGAATTCAGCTCAAGAGCCATCATTTGCTGATTTATCAAACGAGATATTACGACTATCACAACCTTCAAGACAACGAAATAGAGATGAAGACTCTCAAGAACGACATGTCCTCCCTCGAATTGATGGCAAAATATAACATGTTTGGTATCACGACCTTAGAAGAGACTCCCGATGTTTGGTAATACTTTTACAGGTAGAAACTATTTCTAATGGTGTTCCAAATGTTTTCTTTGAAGGAAGTTATGAAGGCCTCAACAATAATCAAATAATAGGGTGGTCCTCTCGCCTTGGTATGGGACATTACCAATGGCTGAAAGGACCTATCAACAATGGGAACAAAGATCAGAGTATGTGACAAGCATAATTCGACGAATCTTGAACTTCCTCAACATGTAATCACTACTCCTCGTGGAACTCGTCCCTAACAGGGAGGATAATATCACGGACATAAGATTTACTCGAGTAATTATCTAATTAATATAGATCAATAGATATAGATAAAATAAGTTGATTTGATAATATTGGATAGAATAGCTTCCTAGAAGCTTTATAGATGCGAAATCACCTTTATACATATGTATAGGTGATTGGTAGGTTAAAAACTTGGTCAACAAGCTAGCCACATGGCACACATGTTGGTAGCTTGTGGGATAAGCTAGCCATGTGTTGCACATGTTGGTAGCTTGCAGAACAAGCTAAACACGTGGCATGCATGTGGGAAACTTGTCGTGCAAGTTTGACACATGTCTTGCAAATTAGACATGTGTAGGAGGTCCTATAAAATACTGTCACATAGCTCTTAGATAGATAGTATAAATAGAGAGTAGAGTGAAGCCTTCTTCACTCTTGTCAACTCCTTTCCTGATTCTAGTCTAGTTTCAAGAGTCTTCATGTTTTTAGTCTTTGGCAATAGCCATTCCAATTTCTCTTTGAATGTACATACTTTCTTATTCCTATTTTGTGACTTTTCTTTGATACAGTTTTCATTAGATTATGCATCATTTTCTAGTTCACGTCCTTGACATATTTTCCATGTTTAGCTTAAATATAAAAGTTTTAAAAAACTATCAAATAAGTCATTTATATTTTTGAAATTTCAATGCTAAAATTAAAATCAAAATAAACATCCTTAAGAATTATTTTTTATTATTTATTAATTTTATAATAGATAATAAGATTTAATATTTTTGATACTATAATCTTAGAAGATATACAATATTGTTAGAAGTGAATAATATATCTAATAGTAATCTAAGTTTTTTATTCAAAAATAATTAATATAGTCTAAAAAATAATCATATATTGAGATGGTCTTTTTTCTAAATATAAAATAATATGTATAGTTTATTGAATCTATAAATATTCTTAGAAGTAGATTCTTGAAGAATTTTTTTTTTTAATGCATATTAAAACTATACACATATTATATAATATCATCAATTAATATACTATGTGTTATTTAAATTTAATAAATAATATTTTTTATTCATAAATTTGTAATATAGTTCTTTTATTAATCAAATATTTGTGTTAAAAAAATCTAAAGTCAATATTTGTATTAATTTATTTATTGTTAAAAGATTTTTTAGCTTATATATTTTATATGCATATATTTTTATTAGTATCTCTTAAGAATTTTAATACATTTTTTCTTTGTTTTATTTAGATATTTTAATCAATAACTATAATTTAATGTAGAGTATTTTTTAAGGTTTGATGTTTTTGATAAACATAATTTTTTTTAAAAAAAAATTTAAGTTTAAAATGATATAATAACCAAAATATATATATATATATATATATATATATATATTCTAAATCATAAACTATTTAAATTCAAATATTTTTTAAAAGACTTTGGTTATCCTTTTAACATCATGTATTATACAAAATGGCATTTTTTTAAATAGAAAAAATTATTTATTCAGTGTTACAATTTTAAAAGTTTATAAACGAAATATCAATTCATGAAAATGTAATCAACCTACATTACCTTTTAAAAAATAACAACTTATATAAATAATAATAACAAAAATATAATATGAAACAATTATTTATAATAATTATTTTTGAATAACACTCTGTATATCACACTCCAGAAAATCATGATTTTAGTAGTTAGTTAATGGACCAATAGTTTAATCTTTTAAGAATGCCAAATAATCAACACTCAAGAACTATCCTTGAGAGTACGAATCAACTAACATTGAAATGTGCATCATCACTTGTCTTGCAAAATGCCATTCTAGATAACATTCTACAGAATGTTGTAATAACAAGATATTTTGTCGAAAAGACAATGGAAGTACAAAACGGTATCATGAACCTTATTTTCCAACATTCTGAAAACGTCTTTTAATGTCCTGGCAACTACGACATGGATGTGGACATGGATGATTTAGATTATCGTCAACTCTACATCCAACGGTGTGGAGACCGCTCCCCGCTCGCTCTACCGCAAGCTTGCGGAGCCCTATCAACTTTGCCAGTCTCCATTGTTTTCACGACCCACTTGGTGGGCAATTGCAATGTCAATGTTGCTCACGCGATCGCGCACCTGCACGAGGCCTTCTTCACAAGACAAAGCCGTTACGTCAAGATGTTGCGAGCGCTCCCCGCAGTTGCCCACAGCCAGCTGCGAGAACCTTTCTGCTCTGGGTTCGATTTGGAAGAGCGTGCATTTCGCGAATCCAAGCAGACCGTCTCTTGCTGCAATTGTAGAACCAATTTAGGAAGACGTGGGAGCTCTCTGAGTGTGGTGTGGGTGGGAATGGCAGAGAGAGGTGTAGAAGCAACGAGGTTTTCCTCGATAGGTTTAGGGTTTTGGGTAGGACGGGGTTTATGGAGACGAAGGTGTTTTGCAGAGTCGGACTCTTTAGGGGAGCTGGACGATGTGAGCCCGGTGAGTCTGGAGGGTGTGAGTCTGGCGGAGTTGCTGGCTCAAGTTGGCGCAAGTGAGGCTAGAGACGGAAGTGGGTTGGTACAGATCGAGTCCAATCCGCACCCGTCTTTGCTCCGCCGGTATAGGGAATTGGACAAGCCTTTCGAGAGGGGACGAAGCTTGCCAATTCCTATGCCTCACAAATTGAATCGACCCATTCCTATGCCACCCTCGCGCCGCAGCTTTCTTCCGCACGGTCCTGTTCCCTCGACCGTGGTGCGGAGAGATGTGGAACCTTCTTTGTCATCTAAATCGGATACGCTGTCGTACCCTAGGTTGCTTTCGAAAATCCTTGTAGTGTCGGACGACGAGGTGCGGATGGTTTTGGAGTTGTGGAAAGGTAGGAGCAGATGCAAGCGTGGCGCAATTGCGAATTTGATTCTTCAGCTTGGGCGATGGGATTCTGCTGGTAAAGCCTTGCAGTTGTTTGCGTGGGTGAGGGAGCAAGGTCGTCTGTGGCCCGACGATGGTATTCTACTGGCTATTATACGGGTTGCTCTGGAATCTCGGAAGCTGACACTCGCAAATAAATTCATGACCATCTATGGACCTCTCTCCCCAGAGTCTGCTCATGTGGCCGCCAGTGTTTATGTGGAACAGGGGTTCATTTACGATGCTTGGAGGATACTGACATCGTTGGAAGAGAGAGGGGTCACTGGAAATTCAGAATTGTATGCGAAGATGATTGTGAAAGCTGGAGAGGCAGGTGCTAGAGATATTGTCGAAGATTTAGTGGCCAGCCGGTGCTTCAGCTTGGAAGACTGCACTCGAGTGATGACTGTTTGCAGCAGATTAGGCTTAGATGAAGAGGTAGAAGCTGTGTACCTGCGTTTCTTAGAGCAGGGGTTTAAGCCAAACATTGTGATGTTCACGACGCTGATGCAGGCTAGAGCTCGAGCAGGTAATGTGCGTCAAGCTCTGGCTTTGTTCTGGGAATTGGAAGAACAAGGAGTGAAGCCAGATCTCGTTGCTTGTCGCGTGATGATCCGTCTGTGTGAGAAGGTTGGAGATCTCAACAAAGCCGTGAAAGTGTATAATAATATGAGAATGGCGGGATTTGTGCCGACCTCGGATGTGTACAATGTAATGATTAGGCTATACTGCAAAGAAGGGCGTCTGGCCAAAGTAAAGGAGGTGATGCGGGAAATGGAGATGTGGGGTTGCTCTCCAACCTCGGAAACTAGCAAAAATCTTCTCTTGGCAGGTTACAAGCCGTCTTAACATTCACGTTTTGTAATTTGGACGTTTGTTCATTATAGAATTTCCCAGATTGAACACATCTCTTTTGGACAGCTCCTGGCAATGGCAACTGCCTATGTGAGCCTCTGGTATTTAGGGCCGTTATTGAATAGTAATTGAAAACACATTCTAACCAGTATGGTTGTGTACTTTATCTTAGATCAATCAGTCAGGTTTATCATTCAGCGAAGGTACTCATCTACCTCCTTAGGAACGCTGGGGAATTTGCCACAGTGCGAAACTTCCACACTTCTGCACTTTCTCTTCTGCAGAAATGTGTCTGGACTCCGTAATGCTATCTCTCTTCCTCTCTTGATCATTCTACATCGCTCTACAACCGACAGGCATGAGATTTTCAAACCAAGAATGTGACGTGCATGGAATGAGATTGTTGATTTCGTGATATGACGCCAGGCCTTGTGAGCGTATTGAACCAATACTACATGCAACCACCGGCTAAACAGTGGCAATTTCATGGCGTGAACAATAAACTGCTGAGCTCCAAGGATATTGCCTTAGTAGAATTAGCACTGGCAATGACCCCCAGAAGATTTTCATTTGCATCAATGGCTAGTCCCAGTGAGTTTCGGTGTCATCCAACTGCAAGTTTGGAATTGAGATTTTTGCATTCAAATGACCACACTATAAGCGTCACATGGAAAGTATGAGGAACGAAGTTGCAGTGTGTATTATAGTACACAATGGTGTGGATGTTTGAAGTTGGAAGAAAATGAAGTCTACAGGTTAACTCTATTATAGAACTTGTTTTTGCACACATGTACATCTTAATCGAGGTTAGAAGATGACAAATGGTGAAGTTCTTTTTGTTTTTTGTTTCTTGATATTTGTTTGTTTCGAAAATTATTAATTCTGCTATTATTATTTGATGTTGAAATTTTTATATTTGCAAAGAGGACGAACTTTTTCAAATATCAAAAAATAAAAGATAAAAAATAAAAAATCTTGGTGAATTTCAATGTAACTTACATCCTTGAACACCTGTAAATATTAATTCATTATCATAGTCTTTTTTTGGTTTTGTATTTTATTAAAATTTTAATAAGGTAATTCGAGCTTGACGTCCAATTACAGATCATAAATTCATATAGAACGAATTTCACTATTTTTTCCTTTCTTTTTTGTTTTTTTGTTTTTATTTTTTTATTTTTTTAATCAAAATCTGTTCTGATGTGAAATTAGGCAATAACTAAGAATTCCAAATTTTTAAATGTACTTTTTAGAATGGTGCATTAAGTGATAAATGAATTATTTCTAATGTTATTTCTAATCTTTGCATATAAAATCCATCTTCACTTGTCTTATCAACTTCTGTAACAGGTGCAAAGATTAGAAATAATTATTAACTTCTGTAACAGGTGCTAAGATTGAATTTTGAATACCTAATCACTTAAAATTTTAAAATATTTACATTGAATGTTTTGTAAATTATGCTAATTTACTTTTAATTATTTATTTTAAACTAATTTTTTTTGGTTTACAAAAAACTTAAAATAAAATAAAGAATTTTTATATTTTAAATTTTATATATTTTTTAATATGTAATTTTTTAAAAAATAAAAATTTATTATCCTTATTTATATTGAAATTAGTAATTAAAAATCAGTAATTAAAAACTGACATAATTAAATGATAGATAAGCATTAGAATAAATAGCATAACTTTATTTATGTAATAAATGTTCCATACAATGAATTTAAATTCAAATTTAAATTCTTTTTTACCAATCTCTTAATGTTAAGAACTTATATATATATATATATATATATATATATACATAATACATAACGTAATAAAGGATTTAATAGAACCCAAGACAATACAAGGAAATTTTATGATCTTTAATTAAACGAATTTGATAGAACCCAAGGCAACACAACTTTTGTCTAGTCTTTTTAAGGTTACAACCTTGACCAAATTTAAATTCTGCAACTTCTAAAATAGACAACATTCTTATTTGCTTGAACCCAAAAAAATTGACTTGTTGTTGTCAACTCTTGGAAATTTGAAACTTGTTGCATATGTGCAATTTACAGACAATTGTACTAATGGTTAAAAAATGATATTATATAAAAGTATAACTAACTTTTGAACAAAATCTTCATCCATGCAAAGATTACAATATATAAAGTTAACTTCTCTTTTTATTCTTGTATCTTCTAGTATGATATAATAAGATTAAATTTCTTTATTTGTATTGAAGGTAAAAATAAATAAGGATGATGATAAAAAAAATATTATTTGCATTTAACTAAGTGGCTTATTTAAGTAGCTTAAAGTTGTGTACCTAACTATGTAATCAACTTTGTAACAATAATTAAATTGCCAACATTTTGGTATTATAATTTAACAAGAATGAATTTCTCTCTCTCTGTATATATATATATATATATATAGCTCTTTTAAACAAAGTGCTTGTCCAACTTGTCCTGCAATCACCTTATATTCTCATTTCTTACTGGAAAACAAGTTTTTGTCCAAATGTTTTGCTTCATTGTGATGATCAATTCAAGAGATCCTTTACCTGAATGTAAGAGTGTAATTATATGTAACTAATAACTCTGGCAATCCATTGATGACATAATTGCATATATAAAAACCAACTGGATTAGTACCTTTTCAAAGAAACCAACATTCCACACTGAAAAGAGTATGAGTACTCAATCCACTACAGAGAGTGGAAGAAAACAAGAACAGAAAAGAAAAGAATCTTGTTTTGAAGTACAAGTGATGGAGGAGATTAACAAAAAAGGACGTAACACTGTCTAGCTTTCTCAAAACGGTGGGCCTGACATAGGCTGACATGGCAAAAACTAGGGGCTGGGCTTGTGCCACGTCAGCCTGACGAACAAAGCCGATGTGCTCATCCTGCAGACAACGCTCAATGACACGGTAAAGTTGTAAATGCAGGAATGAACTTAGTTATAGAGATGGATTGATAATTGTGTGTGAGAGTTGGCAAAACACTAGAAACTATAACTCATCAAAGGTCAGTGGATCCAACATCTGAGAGTTAAACCGCCAAGCTCCTGGCGGCACCCCCCGCCACCCTGCAGCACTCTAAGGTAGTTGTCGGCAATGAAGGACCAAATATAGAGTGGGCGACGTGTTCCGTTTTTCCTTGGAACCAGAATTTTAGGCGACTGGGGGGAATGATTGAGCTCTGAGCGGTGTCGCCAGTGCCATATCCCAGCCACAAGACTGTCGTTGCAGTAATTGCAAACTGCTGCGTGTCTCGCTCTTTCGCTCTTCCACTGGAGCTATACTGAGTTTGCTTTACCTTAGCAGTTGGGACACAGGAAGACGGAGGAGCAGTTGTGCGCCGTGATGCTGAGTGCAGGAGGCGCTCCAAGGGAACTCGTGGGGTAAGAATTCATGGCCTGATCCGCAAAAGTTGTAGCTGTCGTTCATTGTAGTGTTAATTAAAATGAATCAGGATGGTCGTTCTAATGGTATGTGTTGGTGTTTGCAGGTCTGATGACACACAGCAACAGGAAGTAATTGCTGTAGCAATGGGCCGTGGACGCAACGGCCCTTCCAGTGGCGGGGGAATTGTTGAGGATGTCCTCGCGGACCTTCCAGCACCGCAGCGGCACCAACTGTTCCCCCTGGTAGAAGAGGATATCGGCGGTGGTGACCTCAACTGATGGATCACCACCGATTCATCATTCTCACCGAGTGAAGGATGTTTGGCTAAGAGAGAAGGGCAGTGTTCGCGTGAAGGGCCTTCATCATGCAGCACTGATTCACTGCGTTCGATGTGCGAGCAAGGCGTTGCCATGATCTATGAGGAGGGAGGTAAACGTCTTGCCGCATCGACAACAAACCCTAGTTAATAGTTTCTATTGTGTGTTTAGGCCTGTACAATAATCTCTATGGGTGTTCCGTGTTTCGTGTCCAAAAAAAAAAAAACAAACAAACAAAAAAAAAACGCTTGTAAGTGATGTACAGTTCTGATTTCTTAGATGTTGATCGCTCCCGCACACCATCTGCAGGGGGCGTCATATCTTTGTTTTAGTACTACACAGGTAGGGTACTACAAGCATAATCGGACTTGTAGTACCCTACCTGCTCGAATGTGATTTGTAAGTGCAATACATACGTTTACGTGCAATACATACGTTTACGTGGCAATTGCGACGGGTTTGCTCACACAGGCTCATATTTCGATTCTTTGTTTCTTTCACATTTCTTGCTTCGGTACACGATGGTGATTTGAAACTTCGTGCTTGAACGCTGGATGTTTCTATCACATGAATGTTGTGGTAAGGCAGAAAGTTTGTGTCTCTACAGAGAAATTCCGTCACGAAGTATCGCTCTTGCATGAATTGCGTTGGTTGCGATTTACAACGCGCACGCAAAACGTTGCCATGAACTATGGCGGAGGTAAATGGAATATGTGCAATTTTTGAGGCATGTGTAATAATTACACACCAAACAAGAAGGTCTACATGAGCTTGAACGGCTAGTTCTAAAAAAAAATATTGGTACTTAGAATATGTCAAGGAGGTCAAGGTGAGTTCCGAGCTGAAGAATTTTAAAGATTTCCTGATTCCAAGTTGGATTTCCAGATCATAACCTCCCTGTGTCTATTTGTCAGTATTCTTGACAGGGTATTATTGCGCAGCTTGAGGAAGTGATTCATCGTTTCTGCTGTCTTAAACACAATCTGCTCCCACATAACGTCGATGACGATTGTTCCGTCTTTGTTTAAACTCACTCGGATCGGTATCACCCTGACCTGCTCGAACGCGATTTTGTAAAGTCAACACATTCGTAATTGGCTACTTGAATTGTAGGGTTGTTTGCTTACGAAGGTTCATCTTTACGGTTCTTTGTTTCCCTCAGCTCTCCTGCTTCGGTACAGGAGGATGATTTAAACCTTCGTGCTTGAACTCTAGAATGTCCTCAGTTTAATTCTCTTGTTTCTAGCATAGTCGCATTGTGAGTACCTTGTCGTGAAGAATCATAACCTCTTTTGCCATAGCCACAATATGAGCAAAACTTCAGATTGTTGTAAACACTGTACCACTAATCGATAAGATTTCCCACCGTCTTTGTTGAATTATACCCCCTTTGCATTCCATGTTGTTCCAGTAGGAAAGATTTCAATTCGTGACATGGTGGCGATGATGATTCTGGTGTGAAGATTATTTGTGAATGATATGACTTGCTGTGCACTCCCGAGCAGTATGTCCAAGTTATCAATGGCTATCTCAGAGTGTCTTGACAAGGCCAAAATGTAATCAAGGTCAAAATGTAACATTGTCAATGCAGTTTACATGGATTTGATTTCCTTCCAATCTTCCAAGTTATAACCTAAACCTGTCTCTACTTTGCCTATTATTTTTCCTTGCTCTGTATACCACGAACCCACTTCATGAAGTTCTAACTGAGGTCTTGTGTGAAAGCAAAACCATGCGACTAATTTTGGTTAATTTTGTGTTTGGGGGAACAGTAATAGCAAAACATAACATAGCTTATAACAAACCATAAGCGGCAATTGTTTTGCCATTCTTCGAGAACTATCCTTTCGAACCAGATGAATTGTGCCCTAGACACAACAGAAAACTGAATAGGACAAAGTTGACATGACATCGTGATCCTTGTGCACTGCTGCATGAAAGTAAGCCTTTACCAAGCAGGTTGAAGATTTCAAGAATTTCTTAAGCCCACTTGCAACAACGAACCAACAATCTGGATTCAATGCTGTTCTGCGTAAGAAGAGGAAAATGATGTGTTTAGGGAGTAGAACCTTTACACAAATATGTTGGTTTAAAGGTATTGTCCATCAAAACATATAAACTAAAAACTAAAATTAAAAACATGTGTTAAATCAGAGCAGAAAGGCTAACAAACTGGTGCAATGACAACTTAAGCATGGGTTCTTAACAAAGAGCTCCTCACAAGAATTTCCTTGTGTGAATACTAATGATTATAATTATAACAATAGAAATAATTCACAAGCTTGAAAATGTCATGTTGGTTTCTAGTTTTCACCCACCACTTCTCGTGTTCTATTCCACTTAGTCTGTACTTGGGGTAAAAAACACCCTCTTTAGGTGTTTTCACACACACTTTCAAGCAATCGGCCAGATCAGCATTCAATCCTTTTGGCATGCCAGTGTGTCAGCAGGAACATTTTAATTGTTTTTCCTCTCTCTGTTAAATGAGCCTCTTTAATTAAACTTTATTTAGAAAACTGAAATTTGATTATTTCTGTTTTTTGACCCAGAAAGCAAGGATTCATGTGCGAACTTGTCAGCTAAAATCTAATATTAGCCGCATCCACCGCCCACCCACCGCCCTAAATCTTAACCCAATGAACTGCTGTACAAAAACCATTAAATACATTAACATTTTTAAAATTATATATATATATATATATATATATATATGTATTTATATTTACACGAAAAATGTGCATATTTGCTTTTGTTTCATCCAATACCTTGGAACATATCCAAGTCTGGTAGAAATCCCAGGTTCACTTTTGACAAAACGTTACAAATTGCTACAGGAAAACATAAATGGTGAGGAATAAGATCCGTTATGTGAAATTATGGTTGGTAAAATTATGTGAAGATTTGGAACCTGTTTGTATTCCATTATTAGTAAAAAAAGAATGATTAAGTTTTTTAATACTTAACTCAAAATCAATTCATGCTTGTCAAATAATCATTTTCATTCTCATTAATATGAAAAAATTAAAAAAATTAAAAAAATTCTCACACACAAAAACAAAAGAATAAATGAAAATCAATCAATCAATCACTCAATCAATCAATCAATTCATTCAAAATTCTATTATCACACTCTGCATACACTTGCCAAAGCAACTTGATTGAACCAAAGGAAAGAATATGTACCTAATTGGGTGAGCAGTGGAAGAATGTCTGAAGCTTTCATAGCCAGGGTGTGCACATGATGAAGCTCCTGCCGGGCCTTGTTTCACATGAATGTTGAAATTCTTGTGAAGTAAACTAATGCAATGGGCATATCCCAGTTGTGTCATGGGATATATAATTATATTTATCAAGGAGACACAACTTCCTACTTCTCTCATAAGAAATATGCTTAAGCTTCACCACATTTGTAACATTTTTCAAACTTCATTCTCCAAACCATTTTTCCACTTCAATACCTATGATGAACAGAGAGAGACTGCTAAATTTAACTCCAACCAATGTGTGTAGCCCTTGTTATGACTATATATAGAATATGCGTGGACAATACAGATGAATAAAAGTCCTTGTCTGTTGAAAAGGAAAAGTGGAGGCCAATAGTCCAGGATTCCTTATCCACATGCCCCAGTCAAGGATGATAGGTTCCTAGCATACGTATGGTTGCCGCCCCCTCATGATGAAATTTAATTTAATTATATATTTTGAAAAAGTAGAAGGTGCTAGTCTCCTATTGCCATCATGTTGTAATGAAATTTTTATTACACGAATCTTACTCTACCAAAAGTATATGATGTGCAGACCATTTGCCAATGGAAGCCAGCACAGAGAAATTACCTCCAAATTGGCAGCCATAGAGGAACAGGTACCCAGCTAGTACCTTGTACTGGATGAACAGAAAATCCAAATAATTCTGTGCATAACAACCTTTTAATAAACGGTAAATCTTTAATTTTGTTTAATTGTGTTCAAAAATAATTTTGTGTGTGCATATTTTTTTAAATCCTAAAATTTTAATCCTTAACTTCTATTGTTATTATTTTAGCACAACCTAACAATTGGTAGTTCATCATTGAGTAACCCACAAAATCTGAGGCAGATATCTAACATTTCTTTATTTTATTGACACATGTGGATAATGGGCAAATAAACTAAAAAGGTCAAAGTGCAAATTGGATACATGTTTTGCAAAATAATAAAATTGCACTTAAAAAGAATAAATGATTTTAGTTGATGTTTATTTAAAAAAGAAAAAAAGAAAAAACAAAAAAAACAAACTGGGTGAGAAAGTAACCTAATAGAAATGAGAGAGACGAGTGCAAGTGTAATCTACTGGGAACAAGATCAACAGAAGATACTTGGACTCAAAACAATACCATGTATATACTTACAATGTAAATAAATAAATATTAACTTCTAAATTCAAACCCATAATCTCAATTAAACATGGGCTCCCTCCCACCATGCCAACTACGGTTTTTGTTGCTTCTTATCCACTTGAAACTTTTCAAGTGAGTCTGAAATTAAGCATCATAATGAATTGAGACAAAATGCACTGAGGTCCACAGTAACCCTAAACTACTGGATGATGGCAGTATGGATCCAATGGAAATTTGCTCCAAAGGGTCGGACTGTTCGAATCCCGACAATAAAAGCCTAGCTATGCCTGACAGAATCTTGCTCAGGGCAACGACAAAAAAAGAAAGAAGAATGCTCTGTCCAAATGTCGTCCCAAGGATGAAAATTCGACGTATCACAAACCTCAAACCACAAGTCTGGAGGTTATTCTACCTATGCAATTTATGGCAATAGACTATGTCAGAAACAAGAAGACTGGAGGACCTAAGACTTGGTCACAGACCTAAATCTGAACAAGTAGGGGGCGGCAAAAGGGACCCACTAAACATGGGATTTAGTGACTGAACGCGTCACCATGTGCCTTTTATAAAAACGTCACTATAAATGCACAAATCCTGGAATTTGGGATATTGGAACAAGTCTATATGCTGCAAGGGAAGGAACTGCTTTCACTCCTCCAAAGTAATTCCTCTTGGGAATCTCTTTCCTGGCCTCCTTCCCCTGCAGCTGCTAGCTGTCAGCAGCATCCATTCACTGCAAGCTTACTGCAAGGCTATATTGTTAATCCGCAAAGACTTTGGAATTGTTGCAGCGTAGGTATTCGGGAGAAAGATGGTTGTTTAGGGTGATTGGCTTAAGAGAAAGTCAAATGTCTATTAGAAAAGGAGGGCTAAAGGACAACCCTCCATTGTATGAATACTATTAATTATAAAAGGAAACTGAAGTGTGGATGAATAAAATTCAAACATGAAGTAGGATCCATTAAAAAAAATAAAAAAAAATAAATAAAAAAATAAATAAAATCCCCTATGTTATTTTTGAATTTTTTGAATTTGTTTGTTCTCTCATACATACACATTAATATACTTAAAATTCATACCATGCCAGAAATTATCCTGTTGCCACATCTCTTCTGATAATGCAATCATAACTGCTTAAAACCTAAAGAGTTGATTTCCTCTAAATTAACAAAGTAGTCAAGGAGAATCCATGGGAGTATAGTTCTAAAGTCTGCATTTGTTCCAAAAAGGAATATCTCATTATGTGTACTCCTCCACCATTGGTCTCATTTGTGCTGTTAACATTGAAGAAGTGAAACCTAGAGTTTATCTCAGATGAAAAAATAGATAAACAAATGGTGCATTTTGGGGTTCAGAAGCACACTCTAATGTCCACAATTACACATATTGTTTGTATGTGTATATGTTATATTTGTTTGATAAGTAGCTCAATTAAATTTTTGATGGAAAAAAAATCAAAGATATTGCAGGTGACTTATGTATTAGAAAAGCAAACTGTGCAAAAACCTCAAGGAGTCAAGGTGTGTTGAAAAAATAGTGATAATGAAAATGGTGGTGCACTTGAACAATTAGAATGAGTATGTAAGTTTCAATTTTTCATATGTAACTTCATTTTACAAATAGATTGAATATTAATTCTGGAAACAAATAAAGAAAAACATAAAATAACCAAAATTGCTAAAATCCCAAAATCAATATTCAAACTACATTACTTGTGCACTGTAATGGAGTTTCTCTGCAATAAATAAATAAATGTGTATATATAAATAAATAAACAAGCATATAAACAGAACACCATGTTTACCTTGGACTAATAATGTTCTTTCAAAAGAGTGGCCATAAATCACAATAGCTGTATCAAATAGCCAAAATTGTAGTATGTATTTCCAACAAACAAATATCATTCAATTGTTTGCATGCAATGACAGTTTTCATTGCATTACCCATCATGAACATAGATAAAATTTTAACCTGTAAAAAGATCAAAGAGAGCTTCTAATATTTGTAGAATTTATCTCGTTTTTCAACACCTGTATTAAAAACCTTCGTAAGCATCCTAAATATTACCAATGTTTCATTTGATTTCACTCCAAAATAAACCAATAGGCATGTTGGAAGTAGGAATTTCAGTACAAACAGCAAATCAAAGACACAACACACATTTTCTAGTATAAAAATCAACCACTAGTTCCACACACTTTGGCATTGTGCTAAATGGCATCCAAGTGTCGAGAATGTTCCACTTCTAATATGAATCTCATTACAGGGAGAATGTAGATAAAGCATGGCCCAGACAAGCATCCTCTTAAGGGGTGGCTCCTGGTAATGGGCTCTTCTTACTGAAAATTCCAAATCCTATGTTTGGGTAGAGCTGACCTGTACAACCTGTTCCAAATATTAGAAGCAGATTGGATGAAGTAAAATTGAGTTAAATTTTATAACACAATTCCTTATCTTGAGTAGAATTAGAGGCTAGACTTAATACACTGCAATAGTATAACATATGGTCAGTAAACAGAAGAAGATTTATCCCAATTTTCTTCAATAGATTTGTAGACATTGATGGACACAAGTTTTTACAAGTTGAAATTACCTCCCTTGGACTTTAAGACCGGATGAAGGTTAATGTATTTTATTTATTTACTTATTTATTTATTTTGCACTCCACAATTTTAAATGTTTAATGAATGTGTTCAAATCATTTTGTATAGCTCTATGGTTGATGCGGCGATAGAGTACCTAAAATTCATGACATGCTTTATTCTCATTTTCATTTTATAGGGAAAAAAAAAAAATCAAAAAATCAAAAAACAAAAAACAAAAGTTTCATGGGTATGGGCTACTTTCATCTCGGTGTGAGGTCAGGAGTGTTTCTCCGTGTCTCGGTAGTGTGGCACACATCGCCGCCGACCTATGCCCACCGCCACCCTATCGCCAAGGCCGACCTATCTTCTCCCTTGGTAGTCCCGTTCTGTGAGGACAAATACCAGTCCGAACTCTGCATTACAGATTGGTGCACTCCTGCAGTCGAAATCTCGATGGATTTTTATTTTTTTCCGTGTTTTTTTTTGTAGATCGATGGTAGTGAAGCAGCATGAGGAACCAGCGTTGTTTTCTGGAGCAACTTTGATGGTGAGACGGTGTTGTTTGTGGATAAAACTCAGCTTGTATCTCCAGGAAAGACTCAATGAATCAGTTCAAATCTGCATCAGGTGACAGACCAAACTGCCTTCGTTCGACGCACACTGAAGTATGAATGCTGCTTCAATCATCAAATCTTACAGCGTTCGCTAGAGACTTCGTTTTACTGGTGAAGTCAGTGGCCGAAGACTAGCTTTTACTGCCTCCAGTTCAAGTGTTTCGAAGGGGCTCAATAAGTGGCTGTGTGTATTCAGGCAGTCTTCCAGATCCATGTACTGTTTCGGAATCTCGAACACAGGCGATCACAATTTTTTTCTTACGTTAGCTAATCAGCTGACGACCTTTTCTTCAACGGCTTTCATTTATTTGACAATCCAATAGAACAGGGTCTGTTCTAAGTAGTGCACCTGCTCAACATTCGGAAGATGTTGTCTACTTTTTATGCAGTGGCGAAGAGAAGCGAAACTTCCTTGATGGACATTACAGCGAAGAGACGAAAAGTTCGGTGCAGTTGAGTGGCGTTCTATGAGAGGAGAGAAAGGATTAACTGCAGCTACCTTGGGGAGGTTCTGTTCTACTGTAATTAGCTCATAACTGCTTTCAAGTTTGATCGATTATACATTCTTGAGTTTCATATTTCTGCGTAGAGAAAGGGACACTTAGAGGCGATTAAATGATGCTGAAAAGAAGACTTGTCAAGGCTGGCTGTAAGATTGGCCTGTCACCTACTTTGATCATTGGACCGTGCTGTTGTTTTTCAGGCTTTTCTCTGTTGTTCTTGCTTTTCAGGTATTTCATTCTGTTTCATGAATTCATCCCGCCAGCCAGTCCCTGCTCAGAGTGTAGTGGTAATGACCAGAGGTGTGTTGAGAGTTGTGTGCTTCATCTTATTTACTTATTTATTTGTTTGTTTGATTTTTCTGATTCTTCAGGCAGGCGAGAAGTTTTGGTATATAGATGAGGACACTGAGGTAGTAAAAACGTCAAGTGGACAGTCTAATACTTATACTTTGCATAGACTGAGATAAAAGAGATTTACTCTATTAGTAAAGAAATTGTTTACCAAATTATTTGATTTAATAAATATGTAGATGATTATTGTGAACAAGTTTTGTAATCCATTGAAAACAAATTTCAACTTATAATGTTATTATAGGTTGTAGTTTATTGGTGGATAATCTAATAGATTCAAAATATTTTAGTATTCTTTTAAAAAATCTATTTTTAAGTAAAAAAATTTAATTTTTATAAACCATAATTTTTGAGAGGTAGATAATCTACAACTTGAAAAATGTTCAATATTTGTAGAAAAAGACATACTAATTTCACTTATTTTGAGATAAATTAAAATTTCAAATTGGCAAGACAATTCATGTCAAACTATTAAAGATACAAATTATAATTATAGTAACAAAATCTATATAAAACTAAATATTATTCATTAAAACTATTATTATTGATATTTTTTGATATCATTAAAAAAATTAGAAGTTACACATTATTCTATTTTAAATTGATTTTTTTTATATTATTATTTTTATTATATTTCTTCTTTATAAATTTATTTCATAAATAATTTAATTTATCATATCAAAGTTTTATTTCTTGATAAAATTAGCAAAAGTATAGAATATTATAATACAAATATAAGAATACATGAATATTTGAAGAAGTAAAAAAGTTGATTTTATAATTTATAAATTATATTTTGGTCAATTAACCTATTTTTATCTACTTCTATCTATCTATATTAATTAGATAATTATTGAAATGAATCTTATGTCTATGACATTATCTTCCCTTTTAGAGATAAATTCTACAATATTGTATTGCATATTATCTTATTTGGGAATGCATTAGACACTTGGCTATGGAGGGTGAAGTTGTAGTTTACAAATATGTAAGAAATCTTAATAGGTTTCATCTATATAAAAAGAATGCAAGTTAAATTTTAATTCAAAAGTACTTAAAGCCAATACAAAGTGCTCAAAAGCACTCTTTTTAATAATCTCAACCATACACAAATTCCAATTGCCTTGTTACTTTTATAATTAGGCAATTTCAATTTTTCTTTCCAAGTCCTGACCCTACTCAATAAACTTTAACAAGCTGTAACTCTTAATTTGACTATCCACTTTATGTACAATTTAGCACATAATAGTCACTATAAGCCTTCTGTATGTTCAAATTTTTTTAGCTTAATCTAACTTACAGATTGTGAAAAAATATTCAAAACCTATATTAATGTTACTTGGCTGCCAACTTGAAAGTTAATATAAATGTTTTAGTAGTGATTCTTCCTTTTCTAACTATCAACTTCAGCTCAAAATTGATATATAGCTTGATCTCTAAGTCTTCTAATACCATGCCAAATTTTACCTTGTTTAGACTAATAGATCTCTAGATATTGTAAAAATCCTAAACAATCTTAAATTGCCAACTTTTGGTACCTCGTACTAAAGAACAAATATCTTCCAATTGTACTATTAGATTATTACAAAATTATATACACTCTTAGCACATTTAATCAACCATATACTTTCAAACTTTCAACTATAGATGTTATACCAATTGCACAAACTAGCCAAGAGTGCAAGTTTTAATTTTATTGTACAAAATCCAAATTACCAATTTAAACCTTGACTTTGGATAATGATTGCAAAGTCCTCCCAAATCTTATAGAAACAAATCTTATGCCTTTGGAACAAACTTAAAGCTAGCTCTCAAATCCTAGTTGTCGATCTTTAAATAACTTGATATTTTGTCCTTGGTAGCCATTTTTGTGGCTAGAGGTTTGATTTCGACCCTATTCTATAAATGGTCGACCCCTCGGTATCAATCCAACCTATCTTAGGGATTTTTAAGCTTGATCCTACTTTCAACTTAATTCTAGTATCAATCATATCAATTATTTATCTCTTTTGTTCTATATTTATCAATTTATGGCTTTTTAAAAGCAATAAAAGAGTTTCTACAACCTAGAAGGAAAAATTAATAACTATCTTTTATCTACTAGCTATTAAGACAAGAAAAAAATCTAAGAGGCTTTCATAAAATCTTTTGTTAAATACCTTGAGTTCCTATTAAACCAAGATAATTGAATATTAATTAGAAAATCATTCTTATTTATATTTTCACCACATAAACATATTACAATATGACATCTACTCCCTTTGAACTTATGCATCTTCTAATATGTATCAAATGAACCATATGTCATAGTTGCCATCACATCATCTCTTCATTCTTTATATAAAATTCTTCATCATCATTTTTATTATTTATTTCAATATAATTATCTTCTTCAGAATCATTGATATCTTTAATATGATCTTTCATATTGATTTTTCTATCTCATCTTTTAAAAATCTTCAATCGCTTCTCAACAATACGTATTTTTAATCGTATACCATCCAACTCCTTCAATAAATATATGGCATTGTTATGGACTATTACTATTATATACGGTCCAAATTAATATTTTGAAAACTTTCGTAAAATATTATGCTAGTTATTCAAACTGCTATCATAAATAAGTACCTAATAACTTTCTTCAATTGCTCTAGGCCTTAATCAATGTTATTTATCAAATCAAGCCTTGTTCTTTAGCCTTATTTTTTATAATTTTTTTTTTAATGCTAACTCTATATTTTTTTGATTTTTGTTCAAGTTTTCAAATTCTAATAGCTAACAACTCTTTTCTTATTAATCCATCTTTCTAAAGTAGCATACTCCAAGTTGGCACATATTCTTTAATTAGCATAATAGATTTTTGACTTGTCATGAGTTCTACTGGCATGTATCCTATCATTGAACTATGTATTGTTTGATCAGCCTATAATACATAAGGTAGAAGTCAAGGCCATTCTTTCATTCTTCTATTACAAGCTTTAATCAAGGCTTTTATAATTGGTAGATGTCTATATTCACTTTTTGTATTTCCTTCTAGATTAGAAGTAATAATTAATAATAATTTAATTTTATATCTTTTAAAGAATTCACGAGCTTCATACACATCTAATTCTCTATGATTTGCAGTAATCTTTCTTATATATTTATAGTAATAAATAACATCCTCAAGCAAAAACATACAATTTTTTTTTGTAGACTTTGTCTTTAATGCCCTATCTTCCACTTGGTTTGATAAATCTTCATGAACCAAAATTAAATACTTTATTTTTCATAATCCCATCAGCATAATAACCAAATCCACAATCCATTTAAAATGAGTAGCCAAAAGATATGTTGGATGTAGACCATCTCAATGTTGTATATTTGAATACATTTGACAAGTTTCACAAGATTTTATAAATAAAGCTACATCTTGATATATGTTCTTTCACCAATATTGTTCTTTTAATTTAATAAAAATAGTCTAAATTCCTCTATGCATTGCCCATAGATTATCATTGAATTCCTTGAGTAATTTTTGCTCATCTTTCTTGGTATCTATTATTTCTTGTGGCATTTTAATATTTGATTTTGGCATCTTTTATAGAAATCTTCCTTGTAATATGAACTTGTATGCCTTTTTTTTTATCTGTTTAAATTTTCCAATCAACCAATTAGCATACTTGGCTAATGTGCTCAAATAATGTCCAATATCCAATAACTTTTCTTCATAATTTTCTTCATAAAATGACTTATTTTTCTTGTTTAATTATAAAATTAAATAAAATTTTGTATCCATATCATTAACATTCTCAATCATTCTATCTTTTCTATCATATTTTATTTAAAATAATATATTTGCTAGTGGATTGTCTTTTCCCACAATATACCTACACTCTAGATTTAATGACTTGATATAAACAATCCATTTTAATATTGTAATATCTGGTGTCGTATAATTAATAATTATTTTAAATAAAGACAAACAATTTGTTTCAATCACCACCATTGTTCCAATTAAATAATCTTTTTCAACTTTCATAGCTGAAACAATTCTCTATAATTTCCTTTTCACCTATGAATATGCATATTAGCAAGTACTTAAAATCTTAGTTCCAAATTGAACTGCAAATCTGTATCCATTTGAATCATCTTGATCTATAGTCCATTCAATTGTAATTAAATTAGTATCCACTATAAGAATCATTGGTCTATTATATTTATAATCAATTTTTTTTAATATCAGAGGTGATCTCAATAAATCTTTTAATCTTTGCATTGCTTTGATATATTTTTTTTTTTCCATTTAAATTGATAATCTTTGTATAATAATTCAAACAATGGATCTGCTATGTGAGTATAATGACGAATCCAAATATGGTAGGATATACATGCATCCAAAAATCTTTGCACCTCTATTAAAGAACTACAATCCTCTTTCATTCTCCCAATTGTATCAACCTTGGCTGGATCCAGTTTTCTTTCATAGAATCTATATAAATATCCAATAATTATAATTTTTTATATTCCAAATATAGATTTTATATCTGATAATATAAGATGGACTTCTTCAAGTCGAATAAATATCTTTTCACAATCTTGTATATGGTTAATAATATACTTGTGATATCTCCTCTTATCTAAAATTTCATCCTTGTTTTCTTCCTTGCACCCTTTTATAGAAACATTATCTAGAAAAGATATAGTCTTTTTTTAAAAATAAAATCCCTCAATACCTTGTTCATTCTATTCATCATATGTGCAACTGAGTTAGTAGCATCTTGAGGAAGATATACATTCTAATTAGTCCAAATAGTATTCTCATTGTTGTCATGTCTCTACTTTCTTTTGCAAGTTGAAATTAATGATAACATGAATACAAATCATTCATTGAATAGATTGCCCTTCCTGCAAATGCTTTAGCAAATTCATTTACTATTAGTCCAATTCCCGTATTTATGTTAGTCATTGCATTTACTCACTACATATCTTAAATAAATCGTAATGATCCATTTTTCTTAGGCACTGTAAACCATCGACTAGAATATGATGCAAAAAAAGGCTTCAAAATCTTCATCTTCATCTTTTCTTTCAATAATTCCACCAAACTTGGCAAATGTACTTTTAGTACTAGAATTGGCCTCAAATTCTAAGGTACATGTGGTATAGTGAAAATAACCATTAGAATTATAACATTTGAATCCACACATCTAATTTTATGATATTCAAAGGTAAATGATTTACCTCATTTTGCTAGCATTTCTTTGAAGTACACAATTTCTTCTAGCACCAAAGAACCATCAAAATCAATCTTCAATTCCTCAAAAGTTTCTTTAGTGAACTTATGTCTAATATTCTTTGGATCCTTTAAACTCTTTTCTTTTAATACTTTTTCCATCTGTTCTTTAAAATCTTCTAGAAAAAATCTAGTAATGGATTTTATCTTCTTATTTATCATCTTATATTTTGTTTCAACCATAACCTCTGATACTTGAAAAAATTCAGTCATATCATAAACTTTTTTTGAATGAATATATATAATATCTACCTTCATCCATTAATTGTCTCTTTTGCTTAATATTATCAATAATAATATCATGAAATTTTTTCTTTCCAATTTTTAAAATCTCTTTTAATATAAATTCAACTTTAGTATAGAATATACGCTCTTCAAGCATCTCTTTTAAATTTGTTGCTACTTCAATATTAGAAAGTAGTTTGTAAGTTGTTGACTTATATTTTTTTCTTATGTCTTTTGATTTATTTTTAATGCTATTGAAGCATCCTTCATCATTAACTCTTGTGAAGCTATTTCACAAGCCTTGTCTCTTCAAGTCTGCCTTTTGGAAGAATTTTTTTTTTCTTATGTCATCAATTTTTATTTTTATTTTTATTTTTATTTTTTTTCAAAAAGCTTTATATTGGTTCTTAGTAATATAAGCATGCATTGACAAAGCTTCTATAGGATCCTTTTAACCTGTAGTTCTACAAATTATTGTAGCAATCTTTAATAAAGCTTCCCATGGCATCTTTATTTTATACATTGTAGAAATGGTAGAAGACCAAATTCCACTTGGTTTAATATTTCCAAAAAAATCTTATTTGCCATTATCATCCATCCTAGTACCATAACTTGCAACTTCCATTGTTGTAATTCCATTTGCTGCCAAATAATCCTTAATCAGTGCTTTTATATCTTCTTTATCAAAATTAGTTTGAAAAAAATCACTAGTATCTTTTAATGCCACTTTTCCATCTTTCCAAAAAACAATGCCTTGTTGCACCATTTCATTGAATTCACCACAATCTTTTTGAGAATGAGAATCATCATCACATCAAATATATCTTTGTATATATCTTTCCTTAGAAACAGCCTTTAAATTTATTGTAGATGTCTTCTCCTGAAGTCTTGCAAGTTTGATTTGAAGATCTTACATTCCATGTATAATTTTTTCAATTCTTACATCTTCTTTCTTTTGGTGTAGTCATTAAACGTTGGATAATAGATATTGTTGATTGTAAAGTAGGCATTTAAGTTTTAGGTACTTGTACAACTCTTTGAATACCAATCCTATCATTTTTTTTTTTTTTTTTTTTTTTTTTTTGCAAGCAATCCCACTACATCTTTAACTTCTTTTTATTTTGTTGTCAATCTTTTAACTTCTTTCTTATTCTCAAGAAGTATTTTTAATTTTTCTTATAATTCTCCATGAACTACTTGAAGAAACAATTCAACCTTGTTTGGTCCCAATGTTATCTTTTTATTTTTAATAATAAAAAATATTACTTCTCAAACTCCTTTAATAACTTGGTAGCTTGTAATTTCTTATTAGAATGCTCAATCTATTCCAAAAATGACTTCTTAGTGATCTGATTAGAGTCTTCTAAGAAATACTCATCTCTCAATGCATAGAAGAATGTCTCCTAAGAACTTCTAAATTATTCTATAATCAATTTCACATATTCTCTTATCTTTGACATTATAGCAAGCTCAAATAATAGAATCATCTCTTTTTCAAAAATATGACTCAATTCCATTTTCCGCACATAACATCTCAAATATTTAAAAATATCCCTTCTATCAAATTACTCAGCCTTGTTAATTATTGCTTGTAATGCTTTCATTGCCAAAGCCTCCTTACAATCATGGCTCTATTGTTATTGTATAAATAATGTAAATGCTTGAAACATATTTGTAATGTTTGAATCTAGATACATACCTTATCCACCTATAGAAAATTTACTTGAAGCTCCACTTAAAGATCCACTTGAAGTGCAATCCAAAATTCCAAATTCAACCTTCTTGTCTTCTTATACCATCAATTCTAAAATAACCACAAATAAAATCCAATACCTTCCATTCTAAAATTTCATGTTGGATTCACCACATATGTCGTATTAAATATTGTCTTGTTTGGAAATGCACTAGGCACCTAGCTATGGAGGGTGAAGTTATGGTTTACAAATATGTAAGAAATCTTAATAGGTTTTATCCATATAAAAAGAATACAAGTTGAATTTTAATTCAAAAGTGCTTAAAGCCAATACAAAGTGCTTAAAAATACTCTTTTTAATAACCTCAATCATACAAAAATTCCAATTGCCTTGCTACTTTTATAATTAGGTAATTTCAAATTTTCTTTTCAAGCCCTAAGCCTAGTCAATGAGCTTCAATAAGCTGTAATTCTTAATCTGACCATTCACTTCATGTATAATTTAATATATGATAGTCACTACAAGTTTTTTACATGCTCAAATTTTTTTAGCTCAATCCAACTTACAGATTGTGAAAAAACATTCAAAACTTGTATTAAGGTTACTTGGCTGTCAGCTTGAAAGTTATTGCTAATGTTTCAATAGTGATTTTTCTTTCTCCAACTATTAACTTCAGTTCAAAATTGATGTATAGCTTGATCTCCAAGTCTTCTAATATTATCTCAAATTTCACCATATTTAAATTAATAGATCTTTAGATATTGCAAAAATCCTAAACAATCTTAAGCTGCCAACTTCTAATACCTCCTTGCATTAAAGAACAAATATCTCTCAATTGTACTATTAAATTATCATAAAATTATATGCATTCTTAATACATTTAATTAACCATACATTGTCAAACTTTCAACTATAGATATTATATCAATTGCACAAACTAGCCAAGAATGCAAGTTTTAATTTTATTGTATAAAATCCAAATCACCAATTCAAACCTTGATTTTGGACAATGATTGCAAAGTCCTCTCAAATTGTACAAAGACAAGTCTTATACTATCAAGAATGTAAGATAGTGGGTTAGGAAAAAAGTAAGGAAAAGATTACAAAACTAGAATAATTTCAAGAACAAAGAATTAGATCATTGATAAGAACTAGAAACTAGATTGATATAAAAAAATAAGGCAATACTTTGGATTGCTCTAAGACTTGTGTTGGCAAGATCAAGGTGCACCTCAATCTTGCCTCTTATTTATACTACAAGGCCTATGTCCTATTGAATCTTCTAAGAGTATCTTAAAAGATTTTAGAAGATTGAAGAAGATTCTAAAAGATTGAAGAAGATTCTAGAAGATTAAGGCAAGTTCAAAAAGACTAAAGAAGATTCTAGAAGATTAAAGCAAGTTCAAGAAGACTAAAGAAGATTCTAGAAGATTTTAGAAGACTATGGGAGGTTTTAAAAGGTTGAAGAAGGTTCTAGAAGATTATAGAAGATTTCTAGAAGACTAAAAAAGATTCTAGAAGGTTATGGAAGAATCTAAAAAACTACAAAAGGTTCCAATGGACTACGGAAAGTTCTAAAATATAGTGATTTAAAATATATATATGACATCACTTTCTCTTCTAGCAACAAGTTTCATGAGGAGCCATCTCATATATGTTTAGAAGCCAAAAGATATTGGTGTCTACAAAATCTTCAATAGCGATTGAATCTAGGTTTTCTAGGATATTATTGATGGAATTTGTAAAATTTCTTAAGTGTATTCTTAAAATTATTTGAACATTCCTATGTTCTTTTGCTAACTCCATAGTCCTTTTAATGAATGAAATATTTCAATCATCTATGTCTTATACGCAAATCCAATATTTCATCCACTTTGTATTCGAGCTCTTGATTAACTTCAATCGAGGTTGGTGGTGGAAGAGTTCTTCCAATAATAATTAATTTATAATAGGTTTCTAAAAACAAGACATAGAAGATTGGATGAATATGCATGCTATTTGATAGTTCAAGATAATAACTTATTAGATTTACTTGGTGTAGAATTATAAATGGTCTAAATCTTTGATAGTCTAATTTTTGTGATGGTAGATTCGTTTGTATATTTTATCGAAGTAGACATACATGATCTCCTATCTTGAAATTTGATTGGTTCTTGCTATAAATATCTACATAGTCTTTATATTGGTCTTGAGCC
The DNA here is from genome assembly GCA_036785485.1 of Physcomitrellopsis africana. Lineage (NCBI taxonomy): Eukaryota > Viridiplantae > Streptophyta > Bryopsida > Funariales > Funariaceae > Physcomitrellopsis > Physcomitrellopsis africana. Next base: position 206,766 of record JAWRVF010000253.1, read on the forward strand.
ATTTGTAGTTACAATTTTAATTCTTCATAGATGGCTTTTAAATAGGTAGATTGATTTTTTATAGCAAGGCTTTCCACATCTTTAATTTGGAATAGATTTGTTCTAAGATGGTATCCATAGTATAAAAAGAATGGAATTTGCTTTGTTGAAGAATCTTTGGAGTTATTATATACAAACTCAACCAATAATAGGGGATCCATCCAATTATCTTGTTAGTAATTTATACTGCAACAAAGATATTATTCCAAGATCTAGTTCACTTGTTCAATTTAACCATCGATCTAAAGATGATAAGTTAATGAAAGGTTGATCTTGATCTTCAAAAGTTGAAATAGTCTTTTCCAAAAATTTGATACAAATTATAGTCCTCAGTTCAAAATAATGTCATTTGAAAGACCATGTATTTGATAAATATTATCAATAAAAAGCTTGGCCGTTTTTTTTTTACAAATAGTCTTGTTATCAGGGATGAAATGTGCCATCTTCATAAGACGGTCTACCACCACAAAAATTGAGTCTTTTTCATTTGAAAATGAAAGGTCTATAATGAAGTCTATGGATAACAATTACCATAGGCCCTTAGGAATTGGAAGTGGTTAGAAAAGTCTATATGGTTAGTATCTTGGGACCTTTGCTCGGGCACAAATTTTCATAATTGGATGAATTTTTTCACCAATTTCCACATTTGAGGCCACCAATAGTCTCTTGATATTAATTCTAAAATCTTATTGGAGCCAAAATGTCCAACTATTGAAAGGTCATGTTATGCTTGAAGAATTTAAAGTCTTATAGGGCCTAGAAGAACATATATGAGATCCTTAAAATATAGCAATCCGCCTTCAAACTTGAAATTATTATTTTCTAGACATTATTGAATGTATTTAGATTTTTGTCTTGAGTTGTATATGTATAAATAGATATTATTAATCTCTTCAACTACAAATTGGACGGCTTCAACATGATTGATTTTTGTTGATCCAATATCATGTCTTCTATTCTTGGTGCAAAATATGATTGTCAAAAAAGAGCATTTGATTATCCTTGGAGTTTTTCCGGATAATATATAATCACAAAATCAAATCAAGATAATGATAAGTTCTATTGTGCTTGTTAGCAATTCAAAACTTGAGCACTCATAAAATGTTCTAAGTTTTTGTGGTCAATATATACCATAATCTTATATTGAGCCCCCTCTAGCAAATGGCGCCACTTTTCAAAAACGTCAATAATTATTAATAGTTCTTTATTATGCATCTTGTAATTGATCTTTACAATTGAATTTTTTTAAAAATAGAATGCTATTGGCTGTAGTTGACTATCATTATCAATTTGAGAGAGTATAGATCTAAGTGCAAAATATGAGGTATCTATTTCCAAAATAAATGGTTTTGTTAGATCTACGTGGACAAGTATAGGAGTTGAAGTAAATGATTCTTTTAGCTTCTTGAATGCTTCTTCAGCCTTGCCATCTCAAATAAATTTTTCCTTGCTTGTAAGTCGTATTAATAGAGCTGCAATCTTCGAATAATCCTTGATAAAGATTCTATAAAAATTTATAAATCCCAAAAAATATTATACATCTCTGATTGATGACAATTATTTCTATTTTATAATAATTTTTATCTTCTTTGGATCCATAAAAATTCCATTTTTAAAAACAATATATTCTAAAAACTTGATTGATAGTTGATAGAAAGAATACTTCTCTAATTTGGCATATAATCCATTTTCTAGTAGTTTCTCTAATACCATACGTACATGATATTTATATTCTTGTTTATTCTTAGAAAAGATGAAGATATTATTCAAATAGATGACTATAAAGTCATCTAAGTATTTCCGTAAGATATCATTCATCATATGTTGAAAGATTGCAGGTCCATTTGTATATCCAAAAGGCATAATATTGTACTCAAAATGTCTATACCTTGTATAAAATGCTGTCTTCTATTGATCTCTTTTTTTAATCTTCATTAGATTGTAGGCGCTTCTCAAATTAATCTTTGTAAAGATCTTTGTTTGTCTTAATTGTTCCAATAATACTGAGAATAATCATAATGGATAGTAATTTTTTATAGTTATCTTGTTCAAACCTCAATAGTCAATACACATATGTAAAGAAACATCCTTCTTCTTCTCAAATAAGATAGGGACTCTCACAGCTGATTTTGAATGTCTAATAAAATTCTTGGCTAAATTTTTATTAATATATTCTCATAAGGCTATAAGCTCTGTTTGTGAGAGATTGTACATTAGACCAAATGGAGGTTGTAAATTGGACCAAATGGAGGTTGTAAATTGGACCAAATGGAGGTTGTAAATTGGACCAAATGGAGGTTGAGCTCCATCTTATAATTCAATTGCACAATCATAAGGATGGTGTTTTGATAACATGTCTGCTTTCTTTTTTTTTACATATGTCTTCAAGATTGCGATATTGGCTAGGAATATCTTGTTTCAATTATTTGATTGGATCTTTCATTAGAATAACATACAATGCAAATGTAGTCCTTTTTTTTGCTACCTGCATAAATACTTTAGCTTTAAGAAATGAAGTAGCACCTTGTTTCTTCTTTTGATGTTTGGATCTTGAGAAAATCTTCTGCAAACTCCAATCAATATTAGAATTATGTAATTCAAACAAAGGGAGTCCAATGGCAATAAGATTTATTGGACATTGAATGATGTTGAAAACAATCCATAATACTTGATCTCCTAGTATCACTTTCAATGGTTGGGTTTCTTCAATTACATCTCTTGATGCAAGGTTTTGTCCATCAATGACTTCAAGGGGTGCATGATGGATCTTCTTTACAAGTACTGAGTTGGACTTGGCTACAAAATTCTTATGTATAAAGCATGCTGAGGCTCTAGTATCTAAAAGGACTTTAGAAGAAATCTCTTTTTTTAGGATTCTTATATGTATAAGAAGTATAAAATAGGATATTAGATCTGAACATAAGACAAGATTTTTTTTTGAAACTTTAGATTTGGGAGTATCCAACCACAAGGTCACTACTATGATTGGACGTCTTTGTTTTTTAACTTCTTCAATTTAAATGTTATACATGATGCCTTGAATTCTCTAGACTTGTTTGGATACTTTGTTGCTTTTTGATTAGATCTTTCAAAATATAGACATAGATTCTCTTGTCGACGTCTAGTCTTTTCTGTTGGTGTTAATGGCTTGAATTAAATTGCATCAATTTGCATAAATTTAGAATATGTTAATAGCTTCTCCAATACTCTTAAGGATGTAGCAAACATACCTTAATAGATATTGTTGAAAATTGATTGCCTCTCCTATCGTAACTCAAATAGGCAATTGTCATAAGTAATAATCCTAGATATGAATTCTTCTAAACTTTCAAGTCTTAACATTGTGATCAATAAATTCTTCACATTATCTTTTAGGCCATAATAAAATCAAATTATAAAAGCTTTATCATTCCAATTAAGATCACAAGTAAATTTTTAAAATTTTGTGGCATAAATTGTAGCTGAACATTATCTTTGTCATAGGTTTTGAATCTTCTTTTCTACTACCTTCTCTTGATCACTATCTCCAAGTACAGTAATAAATCTTTCCACAAAAACCTCCAATTCGTATAAGATTAGAAAATTCTTTTCTAACAATGGACCAAACCATGATCGAGCATTTTTTGATAAAATGGTGCTTACAAAAGCGACTTGAGTGAATCCATCTAAATAATAAGAAGAATATAGTTGTAAGTAACATCGTACTTGTTGCACAAACCTTTGAAAGTTAAATCTTATTCTATCAAATTTATCAAGCATGCTAGCCTTTGGCTCTTTCATGACAACCCTTGGAGTTTCTAGAGAGGTTATATACATAATTTATCTTCTACCTACTTTCCTCAATCATATGATTTCTTATTATAAACTATGAATCTCTTGCTTAGTTTTTTCAAATACTTGCTCTATTTGCGGTTCTTTTTTTGGATTGTGAAGGAATGCCATTTTTTCTTGTATAGTATCTAAAAGAGCTCAAAGATCTATAAGAGTTGCCATTCTATTCTTTATTTGTATGGATGTACTTCCCATGATTTGATCTATTTCTATATTGATAAAAAATAAATCAACATGCTATTAATATAATATTTTTTATATTAAAAAAAAATATTTCTAAATAATATTAATTTAAAAGAAGATAATCCGCAATCTCTAAAAAAAATCAAATTGTAACAAGTAAGCATATTAGTCTAAAAGGGGATAATCCACTCTTCTATAATATAATAGTATCTTCAAGAAGAGGGATAATCCACTCTATCAAAAGATCAAAGCTTTGATATAATTACTTAGATAGTCTTGGCAAATTGTCAACGATGTAAGATAGCGGGTTAACAAAAAAATAAGGAAAAGATTACAAAATTAGAATAATTTCAAGAGCAAAGAACTGGATGGACAAAAAGAAAGAATTAGATCATTGACAAGAACAAGAGACTAGATTGATATCAAGAACAAGACAATACTTTGGATTACTCTAAGACTTGTATTGGCAAGACTGATGTACATCTCGGTCTAGGATCTTATTTATACTACAAGATCTATGTCTTTTGAACCTTCTAAGAATATTTTAAAAGATTCTAGAAGATTTAAGAAGATTTTAGAAGATTAAGTCAAGTTCAAGAAAACTAAAGAAGATTCTAGAAGATTTTAGAAGACTACAAGAGGTTTTAGAAGATTGAAGAAGATTTTAGAAGACTATAGAATATTTTTAAAAGACTAGAAAAGATTCTAGAAGGTTCTAGAAGATTTTAAAAAATTATAGAAGATTTTAGAAGATTACGAAAGGTTCTAAAGGACTACAAAAAATTCTAGAATATGGTGATTAAAAGTATGTCCATGACATATGCCTTTAGAACAAGCTTGAAGCTAGCTCTCAAATCCTAGCTACCAATCTTTAAATAATTTAATACTTTATCCTTGGTGGTGGTTTTTGTAGCTAGAGGTTTGATTTCAACCATGTTCCATAAATAGTTGACCCTTGGGTATCAATCCAATCTATCTTAGGAATTTTTAAGCTTGATCTTACTTTCAACTTAATTCTAATATCAACTATATCAATTATTTACCTCTTCTATCCTATTTTTTTTTTTTTTTTTTTTTTTTTTTTTAAATCAATTTATGGCTTTTTAAAAGCAATAAAAGAATTTCTACAACCTAAAATGAAAAATTAATAATTAATTTTTAATAATTCAAGATAAAAATTAATTATTAATTTTTATCTTAAATTATTAAATTTTTTTTAAGTATCTTGAATTCTTATTGAATCAAGATAATTGAATATTAATTAAAAATCATTCTTGTTTATATTTTCATTACATAAATGTATTATAATACATCAATGAGGAGCAGTGATTACATATTGAGGAAGTTTAAGATGCGCCAAATTATATTTATTATATATTCTAATCTTTGTTTCCTTTGAAGGTAGTTGATTGGTCTTTTTAGCCATTGATAATGTCCTATATCAAGGTGGGAGGATTATCCTAATATTTAACTTTATTTAAAGAAAACATTTGAAACACCTTCAGGAATAGTTTCTACTTTTAAAATTATCACCAAACACAAGGAGTCTCTTTGGAGGTTGTAATACCAAATATGTTATATCTTGTTATCAATCCAAGGAAGAATATGTCATTCTTGAGGATCTTTATTTCTATTCCATCAGCTTAAAGGTTGTGATAGTTATAATGTCTCATCTAGTAAGTTAGCAAATTATAGTTTTTGAGCTGAATTTATTGGTTGTTGATTCTTCATCTCTCTAGTTTTAAAAAATTTAAAGAAATAGAAAATAATGATATAAGATAGAATAAAATCTCTATTGAACAAACTTTTTTTTATAGCAAAAATTTTCTTGAGTCTTTATCTTGGTTTTGATAGATGTCATCGATGAAATGCATTGACTTTTATTAATGCATTTATTACGTTCTTAAATGGCTTCCATGTATGTTTATTAATATCATATCCATGCCAATATATAAGATATTTCAATTGATTTTGACATTGTTGTTATATTCCATGAAGTCTTGTTTCAAAATGCATCCAGTACCTAATTGTGAAAGATAAAAAAGAAATTAGAATAACAAGTCCTAACACCTCTAATAGAATTATATGTAAATTTCAATAAAAGATTAATAAGTATATTTAATCATTAAAAAAATTCAATTAGATTTTTAATTAATTTAAAAAAAATACAAACAAATCCTAAAGAATTTCTAAAAAAGTCATAAAGAAATAATAAAAAAATCTTTAAAAAATATTAAAAAATATATATTTTTAAATATTAAAAATAGAAATTATAATCAAATACTAATCAAATTTTAATCAGATTTTAATTAAATCTTAGTCAAATTCTAATCAAATTTTAATCAAATTTTAATCAAATCTTAATTAAATCCTAATTAAATTATAATCAAATCCTAATAAAATCTTAGTCAAATCATAATCAAATCTTAATCAAATATTAATCAAACCTTAATCAAATCTTAATAAAATTCTAATCAAATCTTAAATCTTAAATAAATCCTAATGAAATTCTAATCAAATCCTAAATTCTAAATAAATCTTAATAAAATCCTAATCAAATCCTAAATCGTAAAAAAAATTTAATGAAATCCTAATGTGAATCATCAAATTAACTCATTAGTGATTTTAGAATAAAAAAATATATTTAGAGTATCAAAACTACAATTATGAATTGAAGATGTATCTAGAGGATACTAAACAAAGGAAATTAGTATTAGTGTAGAAGAAATGGAATTGTAATAAGTCTTGGAGGCAATTATCTTAGTTGATTTAGTATTTTCTCTTAATTATAAGACTTAGTATTTAGTTATTGAGACCAATGTCTACATTAGCCTTGTATCTCCATATACCACTTTTTGGAAACATATAAATACTATTTAATAGATAGAAGAAGCATGAGAAATAAATCTTATGTCTTTTTAATTATTTATGTAGAAAATAGGATTTTTAGTTGATTTAAATTGATTTTATTATTATAAAAAATCACCAAATTAGAATAAAATAGTCTTAACTAGTATTATTATTTTAAAAATATGATAAAATTTTTTAGAAATTTTTAAGAATTTTTTTAGAATATTTTTGAAGATTAAAATTACATTAAAACTACGAGATGGTCCTCCTATTTTAATTGGGTGTTTTTGAATACCATGATGAAGTCAAAAATATAAAAAAATGAGTTTTACTAGTAGAAAATAGGAGGACCATTAACTAATATAGTCCTTGTAGGAAGGGAAGTGCACAAGTCTCATATGGATTGTGGCACCTTGGATGTAGGTAGGAGGATAAGACTAAGGCCTTGTGGCCTCTCTAAGACTCTCTTATATACTACTTGTGAGCCTTGGTGAGGTTCAAACTCATAATCTCTTAAGCAAGTTATCCTTGAGATAAAAAATTTCTTTTTAATTTTTTAATTATTTATCTTTTATCCTTGAATTATCATAATTTATTCATAGTAATTTAGATTTATATATTTTTTACATCATTAGAAAGATAAAAAAATTATCTAAATAAAAATATAATTTTTATATTTTATTTTTATTTTTTACTAGATAAAAATATATTGAATAGATTGTATCTAGTTTTGAATCATGTACTTGCTTGATACCTTTTATTTTACTTATTTTGTGGTTATTCTTCTTATCGTTCTTGCTAATTGTTTCTTTCATTTTACACCACTAATTATAAGTAATTCTTAAGTGAAGCCATCTCGTAATTTGGATTGAAAGATGAATTTTATCTTCACATCTAATCAAATTGTAATGAAATCCTAACCAAATTCTAATAAAATCTTAAACAAATCCTAAACAAATTATAAATCTTAAATAAATCTTGAATGAATCCTAAAAAATCCTAACTAAATTCTAATCAAATTTTAATTAAATCCTAATTAAATCCTACTTAAATCCTTATAAATCCTAATTAAATCCTAATAAAATCCTAATCAACTCTATAGTAGATTGAAACCTCAATTACTAATGATTGAATTGTTGATCTTGACAAAAATTTTACATATCTTTTGATAACTGAGTTGATAACATATATAAATTTTTTTGAAGAAGATCTAATATACCAAATAGAGGATAACCTGAAAAATCTACTCAAGTATAGGCTATCTTCCTTTTCCAACTTTAATGCCAATCTTTTACCATTAATATCTTTTTTTTGTACTATTCAATTGCTTCCAAAATTCATATACAAAAAAAAAATTAAATTTATAATCTATATAAATAATTTTTACCTCAATTCAATTAGTAGATTGCTAAACATCTTAGAAACCCTCATTGACACTCAAAATTTAATTTTCAAGACCTCAACCTATATGAATTTCAATAATCTTTTATTGAATCATTAAATCAAGCTTAAACTTAAAGCATATACTGAGCACAACTACAATTATATATTTATAGAATTTCACTTTTAGATCTATAATCAAACTCACAAAATGCTCAAAAATATAAACCTTTTTTTATTTTACAAACTCCAGAATTGCCTAAATCAACCTTGACTTTGCAAACCTCTTACAAAGTCAATATCTATCTAAATCACTTAAAACCAATATTCAAACAAATCTTTTCAAGTTTGTCCTCATATCTCACTCTTTGATTTACAAAAAAAACTTTTTTTTGCCATTGGCATGGGATTTTGTGCCTTAGGATCTGATTTTAATTTAGGTTCACAATTGATCCTCTTCGGATATTAATTCTTAAAATTTTGAAATAAATTTTGCTAAAACCTATTTTCAATTCTATTCTAAAGATGCCTATATTATTTATTTTTTTAATCTACTTTGTTTTGTCTTATTTATGGCTATACAAAATAAATAGAAGTTTTTTCTGAAAGAATGTAGTATTAGCATCTGTTAATTTTTACTATCTCCTTATCTATTATCTATATTTATAAGATAATTTATTAAAATATTTTTATTTAAGCTCCTTTATAATATAATCATTTCTTTTTTCTTTCACTTAATAGTTGTATTATTACACGGCATTTGCCTCCCATGAATCTATGCATCTTTTAGTATGTACCAAAAATAAAAATTCTAATATCCCTTAATAGATTTTATTTTTTATTAAAGTATATATATATATATATATGCTCTTCTTTGTCTGAATAATTTGACTTGCTTATCTGTTGTAGGTGACTTCAATTTTGTTCCATCAAATTCTTGTAGCTAGTATGTTCTATTGTTATAGACTTCTATTACAATATATGATTCAAACCAATGCTTAAATTTTTTTTATGATGTATTATGTTAATTATCCAAACTATTGTTATAGACCAAGATCCAATTTTCTTCTTCTATTTTTTTACTCCATAATCAATGAATTTTGTTAAATCTTTCCCTTGTTTCTTTCAATCTTCTAATTGCTATTTCAAATATCCTTAGGTCTTGTTTCCAATTATTGAATCTATAATACTAAAAGCTCCTCTGTATTTAAATCATCCTTCCAAAATAATACTTTCCATGTAGGAACTATTTCTTCTATTCATATAACTGACTTTTATCCATACATCAACTCAAAAGGCATATAATCAATCAGTAAACTATAAATTGTGCAATATGTATATAATGCAAATAGTAGTAGTCTTTGCCATTGATGTACTTTGTCATTGCATGCTTTTACTGAAACTTTAATAATAGATGAATGTCCATGCTCACTCTTCCCATTACCTGTTGGATTATATATTGTTTTCAAAATAAATTTAATTTCTATTCTATCAAAGAGTTTTCTTGCTTCTTTTGTATCCAATTCTCTTCTATCTACATTGATTTTTCTAATACAATCATAGCAACAAACAATATCTTTTAAGAAAAATTGACATATATTTTCAATACTTTTTGTTCTTAATGCTCGTCTTTCAATCATATTTGATAAATCTTCATATGCAAGTACCAAATATTTTATTTTTCCAAATCCCATAGGTATTGCTACCAAATCCAGTACCCACTTATAATATAATGTTAGAAGATAAATTGGATGTAATTCATCTTGATGCAAAATATTAGAATAAAGTTAATAAATGTCACATGGTCTTATAAAATCAGCCACATCTTTATACTTGCCTTTCTACCAATACTTCTCCTTCAATTTAGTAAAAGTTGCCCAAATTCCTCTATTCCCTATCCACAAACTTTCATAGAGCTCTTTAATAATCTTTTGTTCAACTTCTAAATCTCATATTATCTATTATTGTACTTCTTCTCTTTTTTTTAGATGCATCCATAAATATCCATTATGTAAAAAATATCCATAGGCTTTCTTACAAATTTTTTAAATTTTTTTATCAATCCAACCTTCTTGACGCTTTAATATACTTAGATACTTTCCAACATCTCTCCATTTACCTTCATATAAATTTCTTAAAAAAAATTCTAATGGTGTATTCAAACATACACCTTCTTCTTTTGATAATATATTAGTATAAAAATTTGCATCCATATTATCTTCCAAATCAATCATGTCTTCTTCATCATAATACCTTACTCTTGATAATATATCTGCAATTGAATTATCTCTCCGTGCAATGTGTTTAAATTCTAGATTCATAAATTTGATATATACTATCTATCTTAATATAGCAATATCAAAAATTGAACAACTTGTAATCATGACTAATAAAGATAGATAATTTATTTCTATAACTATTGATGTATCAATCAAGTACTCTTTTTTATTTTTTATAGCTATTATTACACCCCATAATTCTCTTTTAATTTGTGCATATGCCCTTTGTCTAATATTCAAAATTCTTACTCTAAATCATATTACATATCTATTCTCTTGTTTATCATCTTATCAAACTACTCAACCTATTTCAATTGGACTTGTATCAATTATTAATATCATTGGCCTTATATTTTCATAATTCACTTTCTTCAAAGTTGGAGGTAAAGAAAAAAATAACTTCAATTTTTTCATAATTTTTTGTTGTTTTTTTTTTTATTGAATTTTTTTATTCTTTCTTAGCAACTCATATAATAAATCTACCACATGTGCAAAATGAGGTATCCATATATGATAGAAAATATATATTTCTAAAAATCTTCTGACTTCCATTATATTTGCACATTCTTTCATCTTTTTAATAATATCAACCTTTTCAATACTTGACTTACGTCCATATGATTTATAGATGTATTCAATAATAAATATCTTATTTATTATAAATATAAACTTAGTATCTAATAAGGTTAAATGTACTTCTTTCAATCGTAATAAAATCTTTTCACAATCCATGATATGATTTGCAACAAATTTTCTACAACCCTTTTGATCCAATGTCTTATCATTTTTTTCTTTTATACATCCTTTAATAAAAATATCATCTAAAAATAGTATAGTTTTTTTAGGTATAAATTCTCTCAATACTTTTTTCATTCCATTTAACATATGAGCTACTAAATTAATAGCCCCTTGAGGCAATGTACACATTTTTACTAAATTCAATGGAATCTTTATAATAATTAAATCTCTACTTTGTAATACCAATTGAAATTAATCATATCTTGAGTAAAAATCACCTATTAAATAGATTACTCTTCCAAAATATTCTTCTGCAAATTCATCCACAATTGGACTTGAACTCATATTTCTAATAGTCACTTTATTCACATATTGCATATCTTGTATAAATCTTATTGTTCCATTTTTTTTTGGTATTAGAAACCACTAATTAGAATAAGGTACCATAGATGGTTTTAAAATTTTTATTTTAATCTTTTCATTGAATAAATTTACCAACTTGGATAAATGTGCTCTTGGTATTGGAATTTCAAATTCCATGGTTCATGAAGAATAGTAAAAATAATCATAGGTGCTATAATATTTAGATCAATATATCTAATTTTATGTGCTTCAAATATAAAAGCCTTTGTATATTGTGAAAGCATCTTTTAAAATTTTTTTTTTTTATATTTTGTCAAAAATCCATTACATCCAATTTTAAATCTATCTAATGTAGCATCCGTGAATTCATGTCCTATCTCCCTTGGATCCCTTAAATTTGATTGTGTAGATCCTCTCTTCATCCTTTCTTCACAATTTGATGGTAATGAGAAAGCCACTAGTTTAATCTTTTTCTCCATTGATTTATAGTTAGATTCAGTATGTACCTCTTAGCAATTTAAATTTTTTATAAATCTTTGAATTTCATTATAAATTTTTTTAGAACTTACACTAATAACTCTATTTTTTCCTTATAATTCACATTGCAACAAATAATTTAATTCTCTCATAGTATTTATAAATCCTACTTCTTTAAATGCTCCTAAAATAAATCCATTCTCAATCAATTTTCTATTTTCTTTCAAGATTTGTTCCATATTTTTAATATAACATTTATCTATTCTTTTCATCTTATCAATAGTTTTAAAAGATAATATACAATCTTTTCTCTATCCAATAAGTTCAATAGATAATATCTTTTCTTTTAAACTAAGTGGAAGCATTTCTTTTTCTATTCTATTGTAATCCTGCGTTACAATGGTGTGGTAAAAATCCTCAAGGTCTTCAAAATTTTCATTTAATAATGACTTCTCTTTCAACTTATTACAATTTTCTTTTTGATTGGCACAAATAATTAAAAATTTAATTGCTTTTATCCCATCTTAGCTTTTTATTCTTATATAGGTTGAACCATCATCCATAATCTTTGTTTCCATTTGTATGGTAATAATATATGGTTGTCCCAATATAATAGGATTTGTTATAATATCTCCAATTGTCAAGGACAAGAACTCAATGAAATCAAATGGACAAGTGAGACTTCTCTTATAAAATAGAAATAAGAAAATATGTATTCAATAGAAACTGGAATGGCTATTGTCAAAAGACAAGACAACTAGAGATTCTTGAAACTAGATTAGAAGCAAGAAAGGAGTTGATAAGAGTGAAGAAGGCTTCACTCTTGTTTCTATATATACTATCTAACTAGAAGCTACGTGGTGATGTTCTATAGGACCTCCAATATGTGTTGACTTTGAAGGCCACTTGCCTTAGCTTGCAAGGCAAGTTTTTTATATGTGTGCCACGTAGTTAGCTTGAAGAACAAGCTATTAACATGTGTGGCACATGGTTAACTTGTTGACCAAGTTTCTAACCAAGAAATCAACTATGGACACATATACGGTCAAAGCAGCATCTATGAAGCTTCCAAGAAGTTTTTCTAGAAGATATTATAGAATTAACCTACTTTTACCTACGTTTACTTAGTTCTACTTAATTATATAGGTAACTGTGTGTATGTCCGTGATATTACCCCTTCTTTTAGGCACGAGTTCCATGAAGAGCGGTGGTTAGATGTTGAGGAAGTCTAAGATGCGCCGGATTGTTTTTGCCACATACTCTGATCTTTGTTCTCTTCGAAGGTAATTAATGGGTCCTCTCAGCCATCGATAATGTCCCATTCTCGGGCGGAAAGACCACCCTATTATTTGATCATTGTTGTGACCTTCATAACTTCTTTCGAATAACATGTTTGGAACACCATTAGGAGTTGTTCCTACCTCCAATAAATTCACCAAACATTGGGAGTCTCTTCCAAGGTCGTGATATCAAACACATTGTATCTCGCCATCTATTCAAAGAAGAACATGTCGTTCTTGAAGATCTTCATCTCGGTTGCGTCGTCTTGAAGGTTGTGACAATTGCAACATCTCATCCGGCAAGTCAACAAATGAAGGCTCTTGAGTCGAATCCGCTAGTTGTTGCTTCTCCATTTCCTCAGCGCTACAAATACAAAGAAGTTACAAACAAGGTTAGAAAGTTGAATGTTATCTTGCCTAGATCTTGTTTCTTTATAGGAGAGGTCTTCATCTTGGTTTTGATGGATGTCGTTGATGAAAGGTCTCCACCTTCCTTGCTGCATTTACAAGATTCTTTGTCGGTTCCCATGTGCGCTCACTAATATTGTATCCATGCCAATGAATAAGATATTCCAACCTGTTTCGGCGCCGCCTCGAATCTAAGACTTCTTCCACCTCAAATTCTTCATTGTTATCCACTTCTATAGGAGGCAGTGGCCTTTATTTTCTTCCTTGTATATTTGTTGTCTTATATAGCTCAAGTAGAGATACATGGAATATAGGATGAATCTTCATAGACTCCGGTAGCTTTAATTGATAAGCGACTGGATTGACTTGTTCACAAATTGAGAATGGTCTAAGCCTACGATAGTCCAACTTATCACAAAGACGAATAATCTTGATATTTCGACGAAGTAGCCATACCTTATCACCAACATGAAATTGAGGTTGTTGCTTGCGATAGACATCTGCATTGGTCTTTTGTCATTCCTGAGCTTCTTTTAATCGCACCTTCATTGTTGCATGTAGCTCTGCCAACTGATTTGCCAAATCTTTTGCCGCAGGATTATCAGCTTTTGAAAAGTCAAAAATATCCAGTCGTGGATGATAACCATAATTGGCAAAGAAAGGTGTTTGTTGAGTAGAAGAATGTACCGAATTATTACAAGCAAACTCTACCAATGGCAAAAGAGTTGTCCAATCGTCTTGATGGTAATTGATGGTACACCTCAAATATTGCTACAAGACTTGGTTCACTCGTTCCGTTTGACCATCTGTTTGAGGATGGAAGGCTGAAGATAGTTTTATATCCACCTTCAATATCTTGAACAGGGTTCTCTAAAATTTGGATACAAATTGTGTTCCTCTATCTAATATAATATCCCTTGGCAATCCATGATGGCAATAGATGTTGTCAAGAAAGAGCTTAGCTATTTCTTCACTTGTGATAGATTTTGTACATGGTACAAAGTGTGCCATCTTGGTGAACCGATCTACAATCACGAATATGGAATCATATGAATTTAAAATTGGTAGATCTGTGATAAAATCCATAGAGATAGAAGACCATGGTTGTTCTGATATAGGTGGTGGTTGGAGAAGTCTATAAGGTCGATGACGAGGGGTTTTTGATCTTGAACAGACATCGCATGATTGTACAAACTCCTTAACTGCCTTCCACATTTGAGGCCACCAAAAATCTCTTGATATTAGTTCCAGAGTCTTATTGTACCCAAAATATCCTGCTGCGGGAAAATTGTGACGAGCTTTAAGAGCACGTAGTCGTGCTTTGCCTTCTGGGATATACAAGCGTCCCTCAAAATAGAGTAGATTCGAATTTTCTCAAGAAAATTGACAAAGACATACTCCAACGAGCTTGACGACGATTTAAAACACGTGCTAATATGAAATACTCGAGATTCTTGTGATCCGTATATACGGTGACTGGATGGGAGGCGCCTTCTAGATAATGATGCCATTCTTGAAAAGAGTCCACGATTGCAAGAAGTTCTTTGTCGTGGATCTCATAATTAATCTCGGCTGCTGAAAACTTTCTTGAATGAAAAGCTATTGGATGAAGTTTGTCATCTGTTCCCATTTGTGACAATACGGCACCCAATACAAAATCTGATGCATCTGTTTCCATAAAGAATGCTTTAGAAAAGTCGACACGATACAAGACTGGTGCAGAAGCAAAAGCTCTCTTCAAAGCTTCAAATAATGCTTTTGCTTCCTTGCTCCACTCAAGTTTTTCTTTACAAGTTAAGCGTGTCAATGGAGCTGCAACTTGAGAAAAGTTTTTAATGAAGATTCGATAATAATTGACAAATCCCAAAAAACACTGTACATCTCTTACTGTCTTTGGAATTTTCCAGTCCATAATTGTCTGAACTTTCTTAAGATCCATCATTAAGCCGTTATTAGAAATAATGTATCCTAGGAAGTCAACTTGAGTAGTGTGAAATACACACTTTTCCATCTTGGCGTATAATCCTGTATCTCTAAGTTTTTGTAACACACGACAAACATGAAATTCATATTCTTCTGCGTTCTTAGAGTAGATTAGAATGTCGTCTAAATAGCAGACAACAAAATCATCAAGAAATTCACGAAAAATGTCATTCATAAGATGTTGAAAAGCAGCTGGTGCATTTGTGAGTCCAAACGGCATGACATTATATTCAAAATGTCCATACCTAGTTCAAAATGCAGTCTTCCATTCGTCACCTTCTTTGATGCGGACCAAATTATATGCTCCTCGTAGATCTATTTTTGTATAGATCTTTGCTTGGCTGAGTTGATCAAGAAGTCCTGAAATCAGAGGTAAAGGATACCTGTTCTTGATGGTAATCTTATTAAGCCCTCGATAATCTACGCACATCCGTAAGGATCCGTCTTTTTTCTTTACAAATAAGATAGGAGCTCCTGTTGGAGATTTTGAATGGCGTATGAAGTTCTTAGCCAAGTTCTTGTCAATATATTCCTTCAATGCAGTCAGCTCGTTCTGCGATAAACTATAGATTGGTCCAAATGGTGGTTGAGCTCCTGCTTGAAGGTCGATTGAGCAATCATAAGGTCGATGCTGTGGAAGAATATCTGCGTTTTTCTTTTCAAAAACATCTTGAAAATCTTGATATTGGTTAGGAATATTACTTGTAGTCTTCTCAGTATCCGAAATAGGTGTGGCATATATAACAAAAGATGGTCCTTCTTTTGCCGCATGTATAAAAGCTTTCGCACCTATTAGTAAGGGTTTGGATATACTAGACTTATGTATTTCTACTTGACTACTGGATTCTTGGGTTGAACTATAAGAAAAGTCGAGGCTACGAGAAATCCAATCTATTTGAGGATTATACTTTTCTAACCACGATAATCCTAAAATAATCGGATTTGAAGGGGATCTAATTACATTAAATATTACTACACTAGTATGTTCTTTAATTGCTACATCTAAAGGAACACTCTCATGGGTGACATCTCCAGAAGATAATAAATGACCATCTATGACTTCTACGTGCACAGGTTTAGCTTTCTTGATTAAAACTATTTCTTGTTTTTTGACAAAGTCTTCGTCTATGAAACAGGCTGAGGCTCCTGAATCTAATAAAGCAAAGACTTTGTGATTTTTAGGTCCTAATGATACTTCTATTGTAAAACAAGGTGAGGGGTCTGAGGAGAGAATAGGACCTTTACAAGGTGTTGCACATGATTCCAGCTGCACGGTCCCTATTGTAGTTGGAGAAATTTGTTTTCCGACACAGTGTCTTCTCTAGCAGCCATACTTCTCATTTTGTGATTGCGTTGCTTCTTTGGACAATATTGAGCAGTGTGTTTAGATTCTCCACAATATAAGCACAAACCCTCTTGACGACGTCGAGTCTTTTCCTGCTCAGTGAGAGGTTTAAAGCGTACCGCATCAATTTGCATTGGTTCTGGTTTAGCCAAGTAAGTTTTTGAAAACTTAGGAGTTGCTGTCATCAATTGACTTGTTCCTCTCCAATTGAATTTATGTTCCTGGCGCCTTTCAAATAATCGATTGTCACATGCAATCGCTTGAGCAACAAATTGCTCCAAAGATTCAGCTTTTGGCATTGTTAGTAACAAATCTTTGACGTTATCCTTCAATCCATAACGAAATTGGTTGATAAGGGCTTTGTCATTCCACTCTACATCGCAAGCAAGATTTTGAAATTCAGCAGCATATGTTGTAGCTGACCGTGATCCTTGTCGTAAAGATAAAAGCTTGGTCTCTGCTACCCTCTCTCGGTCGCTTTCTCCAAATGTAGCCGTAAACACTTCAAGGAATGAATTCAGATTGTAAAGAAGTCTTGAATCTTTTTCCATCAAAGGTGCAAACCAAGAAAGGGCACTTCCAGATAGAAGTGCACCTATGAATCCAACTTGGGTAAATCCATCAGGATATTGGAAAGGGTGTAACCTTAAATAAAGCTTGACTTGTTGCAAAAATCCTCGAAATTTTGATCTTGTTCCATCAAATTTCTCGGGCATACTAATCTTTGCCTCTTTAACGCTTAAAGAAGCAAGATTTCTTGGATTCGGTTGGGAGGCTGATCTACTTGCTTCTCTCAGTTGTACAACTTCTTGGCGTAAGCTCTGGACTTCCTCCATAGGTGTTGGAATAGCGCTTCCATGATTACCATTGGTGATTCGTGAAATTTCTACTCTAAGAGTATTGACAAGCTCCTGAAGATCTGCAATAGTTGCAAATCTATTCTCGCTTCCAGTAAGTGTAGCATCCATGATTTTTCCTTCCATCTTAGACAACTTCGCAAATCTATAATTTGGATTAGAGGAGAGTAATCCGGAAACTCTAATATCAAACAAAAATCTTCCACAAAGAGGGGTGATCTACTCTCTTTTAGGAAAAAATCAAGGTTAGAAAGCAAATAGAGTCAATTCAAAGGTGGGTAGTCCGCAACCTTCAAATACAAAGAATAGAAGTGGGATAATCTACTCACTTCTAACACAAAACAAGAACAATAAATCTTCACTCTTGTCAAACTGTCAAGGACAAGAACTCGATGAAATCAAATGGACAAGTGAGACTTCTCTTATAAAATAGAAATAAGAAAATATGTATTCAATAGAAACTGGAATGGCTATTGTCAAAAGACAAGACAACTAGAGACTCTTGAAACTAGATTAGAAGTAAGAAAGGAGTTGACAAGAATGAAGAAGGCTTCACTATTATTTCTATATATACTATTTAACTAGAAGCTACGTGATGATATTCTGTAGGACCTCCAATATGTGTTGACTTTGAAGGCCACTTGCCTTAGCTTGCAAGGCAATTTTTTTACATGTGCGCCACGTAGTTAACTTGAAGAACAAGCTATTAACATGTATGGCACATGGTTAACTTGTTGACCAAGTTTCTAACCAAGAAATCAACTATGGACACCTATACGGTCAAAGCAACATCTATGAAGCTTCCAGGAAGTTTTTCTAGAAGATATTATAGAATTAACCTACTTTTACCTACTTTTACCTAATTCTATTTAATTATATAGGTAACTATGTGCATGTCCGTGACACCAATAGATTACCATTTTTTTTATTGTATCAATAATAACTTCATGAAATTTATACTTTGCAATTCCTAAAATTTTATTAATTTTAAATTCAACCTTTTCTTATAATATTTATTCTTTTAATATCTTCTTTAAATCTATAGTAGCATCAATATTTGATTGCAATTTATAAGCAAAAGTCTTTTCTTTTTCTTTTGTAATTTTTTTTTCTATATAGAGAGATTCTCCATTTCTTCTTTATGCATAGGATTTTTTTGTTGTCTTGTTTTTTTTCCTCTTATAGTCTTTTTTGATGGCCCTTCATTATCTCTTTTTTATTTTTCTTCTATTAATGCTTCATGTTGATTCCTTGCAATATAAGCATGCATTGATAATCCATTATTTAGATCATTCTACCTAATAATTTATCAAATTTTATTACCAATATATTTTAAATCATTTGTAGTAAATTTTTTCTTTTCAGCGTAACTTATTGCACTTGTCCACAAAAAATTAGATTCACCTAGAAGTTCAAGATTTATACTTAAATATTTGCTTTGATTTGCTTCCATCCAATATATTGATATTTCATTATTTAAGATTATATCCATTTTAAAAACATCTTCTATAAATATCTTCATTCATCTTTTATCAAAATTTGTCTCTAATTTTTTTTTTACTTTTTTTTAAGTGTATCATATTATCTTTAAAAAAAATAATTCTTTTGCGTAGTATCTTTATAAAATCTTCACACTTCTTTCATGAATAATCCATACTATCACACCACATGCATCTATGCAATACATCTTTTATTGGTCCTAATTTTTGTCCTATTGATACCTTTGATGATTGATCATTTTCTTTAAGTTTTATAAATTTTATTTACAAATCTCTAATCTCACATATGATTTCATCCATGCTTATTTCTTCTTTCTTTGATGAAGACATTGAAGATTGAATCATAGATGTAAGATGATTAATAGGTAATTTTATCTTAGATGCTTGCAATCATCTTTAAATATCTATCCTATTATTTTTTCTTTTTCTTTTTGCGAGTAATCCTATTGTCTCTTCTACTTCTTTCCAATTTGATGTCAATCCTTTTTTTTTTTTTTTTTTTTTTTTTTTTAATCTTTAAGTAAAATTTCCAACCTTTCTTTCAATTCTCTATTGAATCCAATAATTGCCTTTCCTTCTTTGATAAATAATAATATTATCTTTCAAATTCTCTCAATAGTTTTGTTGCTTAAAGATCTTCTTTAGGCATTTCAATCCATTTAAAAATAATTTTTTGTAATCCAATCACTATCTTCTTAAAAATATTCATCCTTCAATGCTTAAGGAAATTTCTTCCATAAACCTCCAAAATGTCCTATAATGGATTTCATATGATTTTTTTATTTCTACTGTAGTAGCAAATTCAAATAATTGAACCATTTCTTTCTTAAAAAAACCCTTCAATTCTATTTCTTGTATATAACACCTTAAATATTTTATAATATCTTTCCCTTCAAATTAATCAATCTTATCTACAACTGCCTGTAATACTTTGATTGCCATATCTTTTTTGTAATCTTTAATATGTTGATGTTATATGAATAAAACAAATGCTTCAAACATACTTGCAAAGTTAGGATCAAAATATCTTGTCTTCGACTAATACTTCCACTTATAGCTCCACTTGAAGTACTATCTATAGATCTTCATTCCATTCTCTTGCCTTGCTTGTCCATAATTCAAATAAATCAAAAATCTAATTATCTTTCACCTCAAGCTTTCATGTTGGGTTCACCAAATATGTTGTAGTACGTGAAATCTTACTTGAGAATGCACTAGGCACCTAGCTGTAGAAGATAAAAAAAATTGCAACAATAAGTTCTAATACCTCTAATAGAATTATATATAAATCACAATTAAAAATAACAAGTATGCTCAATCATTAAAGAAGTTCAATTATATTTTTAATTAATTATTAAAAAATACAAAAAAATCTTAAAGAATTTTTTAAAAAGTCATAAAGAAATAATAAAGAAATTTTAAAAATATTAATATATAAATTCAAAAGAAATATTAAAATTAAAATATTTTTAAAATATTAAAAATAAAAATTATAATCAAATTCTAATCAAATCCTAACCAAATCATACTCAAATTCTAGTCAAATCCAAATCAAATCCTAATCAAATTCTATTCAAATCTTAATCTAACTGTAGTCAAATCCTAATTAAATTCTAATCAAATCCTAATCAAATCCATATAATCCTAATCAAATCCTATTCAAATCATAAACAAATTCTAATCAAATTCTAATCAAATTCCAATCAAATCCTAATCAAATCTTAGTCAAATCTTAGTCAAATCTTAATCAAATTTTAATAAAATCCAAGTCAAATCCTAATCAAATCTTAATCAAATTTTAATCAAATTTTAATTAAGTCCTAATCAAATTCTAATCAAATCCTAATCAAATCTTAATCAAATCTTAATCAAATCTTAATCAAATCCTAAATTCTAAATAAATCCTAATGATATTCTAATCAAATCTTAAATCCTAAATAAATCTTAATGAAATCCTAATCAAATCCTAAATTCTAAATAAATCTTAATAAAATCTTTAATCAAATCCTAATAAATTCTTAATCAAATCCTAAATTATAAATAAATCTTTAAAAAATTCTAAATTAAATCCTAAATAAATCTTAAATAAATTCTAATAAATTCTAACAAATTTTAATTGAATTCTAATCAAATCTTAACAAATCCTAATTAAATCCTAATCAAATTCTAATAAATCCTATAACAAATTGAAACTTCAATAGCTAATAATTAAACCATTGATCTTAATATAAATTTTGTATACCTTTTGATAACTAAATTGGCAATATGTATAAAAACTTTGAAGAAGATCCAACTCACTAAATAGAAGATAAGCTCAAAAATCTATTTGGGTATAGGCCGTTTTCCTTTTTCAACTTTGATGCCAATCTTCCAACATCAATATCTTCTTTTTGTACTATTCAATTGCTTCTAAAATTCATACAAAAATAAAAAAATAAAATAAAATAAAATAAAGTCTACCATCTATATAAATAATTTTCACCTCAATTCAACTAGTAGATTGCTAAATATCTTAGAAACCTTCACTAACCCTCAAAACCCAATTCCTAAGACCTTGATCCACTTGAACTTCAATAATCTTTCATTAAACTATTAGATCAAGCTCAAACTTATAGCATACACTTAGCACAATTACAATCACATACCTATAGAATTTCACCTATAGATCTATAATCACACTCACAAAATGCTCAAAAGTATAAATCCTTTTTTATTTTATAAACCCTAGAGTTGCTCAAATCAACCTTGATTTTGTAAAGCTCCTATAAAGTTAGTATCTATCCAAATCACTTAAAACCAATATTCAAAAAAATCTTCTCAAGTTTGCCCTCAAATTCCATTCTTTAATCTACAAAAAAAAAAATTTTTTACTGTTGGCATGCATTTTTGTGCCTTGGAATTTGATTTTGATCCAAGTTCACAACTAGTCCTCTTCAGATATTAATCCTTAAAATTTTGAGATAAATTTTATTAAAATCTATTTTCAATTCTATTCTAAAAATACTTATATTATTTATTTTTTTAATCTACTTTATTTTATTTTATTTATAGCTATATAAAATAAATAGGAGCCTCTTTCAAAAGAATGTAGCATTAGTACTTGTTAATTTTTACTATCTCCTTATCTATTATTTATATTTATAAGATAATTTTTTAAAATATTTTTATTTGAGCTCCTCTATAATATAATCATTCATTTCCTCTTTTATCTAATGGCCATATTACTACATAACATTGTCTTGAATCTAAGATCTCTTCCACCTCAAATTTTCTATTGTTATCCACTTTTATAGGAAGTAGTAGCATTTGTTTTCTTTCTTATATATCCACTATCTAGTATGACTCAAATAGTGATATATGGAATATATGATGGATTTTTATAGATTTTAGTTGATATAATAGATAAGTAATTGGATTGATCTATTCACAAATTAGAAATGGTCCAAGCTTACAATAATCCAACTTATTACAAGGACAAATAATCTTGATATTAGAACAAAGTAATCATATCTTATTGCCTACATAGAATTGATGTTGTTTTTTGTGATAGACATATGTATTGATTTTTTATTGTTCTTAAGCTTCCTTTAATTATGCCTTCATTGTTGCATATAGCTTTGACAACCAATTTGCCAAATCTTTTGCCATAGGATTATCTGCTTATAAAAAGTCAAAAGTATCAAGTTGTAGATGATAATTATAATTGGTAAAAAATAGAATTTATTGAATAGAAGAATGTATCAAATTATTGTAAGAAAACATTGTCAATGGTAAAAGAGTTGTTTAATCATCACAATGATAGTTGATTGTATATATTAAATATTATTCTAAAACTTAATTTATCTGTTCTATTTGTCCATCAATTTGAAGGTGGAAAGTTGAAGATAGTTTTATGTTTACCTTCAATATTTTAAAAAAAGTTTTTCAAAATCTTGATACAAATTACATCCTTCTATCTGATATAATATCTCTTGATAATCTATGATAGTATTAGATATTGTTAAAGAAGAGTTTAGCTATTTTTTTACATGTGATAGATTTTGTACATAGTACAAAATATGCCATCTTGGTGAAATGATCTACAATCATAAATATAAAATTATATGAATTTGAATTTGAAAGATCTATGATAAAATCTATAGAAACAAAAGACCAAGATTGTTTTGATATAAGTAATGGTTGAAAAAGTCTATAAAGTTGATGATGAAGAATTTTTGATCTTGAACAAATGTTACACAATTGTACAAACTCTTTAACAATATTTTACATTTGAAGCCACCAAAAATTTCTTAATATTAATTTCAAAGTCTTATTATATTCAAAATATCCTATTGTAGGAAAATTATGATGAATTTCAAGAGCACGTAGTCATGTTTCATCTTTTGGAATATATAAGTGTCCTTTAAAATAGAGTAAATTGTCCTTAAACTTGAATTAGGAAATATCATGAGATTTAGATGAATTATTCTTAATATTATAAACAATGGGGTCTAAAGACATATTTAACTAGACTTATTTAAAAAAAATTGAATCAACAATTAATGTTGATTTCATTGCTTAAAGATGAAATTATTTCTACTTTAAAAAGATTATTCTTTGTTAATCAAAAGCTAAATTTCTTTCTTTTAGTACAAGATAAGAATATCTAGAAAAGACATTGAATAAATCTTGTTGTTTTTTTATCCAATAAGTAATAATAAATTTGAATCTTAATAAAGATATACTCCAATGAGCTTCATAATATTTCAATACGTGTGTTGACATAAAGTATTTAAGATTCTTGTGATTTATATACACAATGTCATGTTGTGATTTGGCTACGATATGAAAATATTATATATATATAAATATATATATATATATATATATATATATATATATATGTTTAATATATAATTTACTATACAACTAAATGAGAGCTATATTATTAGACTTTTATTGATTATAAGATATGGTTAGGTTGTTAGTTTAAAAAGAATCTATATAAAAAGATTATTATTGAAGTTTATATAACTTTTTTGAAGTTGATTTTATATTGATAATAACTTTTATATATCTTAAATCACCTTTGTTAGATATTTGTGATCCTTAAGATCTTATTTGCTTCTTTTATTTGATGTTTAGAACACATATTATGTAAATCTTACTATAAAAAAGATTAGAAAGGAATTTTTAGTATGAAAGAGAATTGTTAGGCCATCCATATGGATGAATGGAGGTGGATGATAAAAGTCTCTATTCCTATTGGCCAAAAATCATGTCCAATGGACTTCAAGGAGGTTGCCTGAGGATTTATTAGAGATTAGGATTTGTTTTTTGAAGGAAGTGGAACATCAAAGGCTGGATTTAACAATTTTAGTTTTTTGAATATGGTTTTGGTGAAAATTTTGGATAATTTGGATATTTTATCAAAGAGATATAGGCACTCAAAGTTAAGGTGTTGAAATTGTATCTACTATAACTCTTTTAGACATAACTTGCTCGTACAAAAAGCAATAGAAGATCGGTGACTAGGATTAGAAAAAAAACTTTCTTAGCTAAACTTTTTATATATGGCTTGATAAAATAGAAGTTGAGGTGAATGAGATATTGGGAGTTGAAGTTAGTGCTTATAAGCTAAGGGTAGTAAGTGATCCCACTTAACTAGTGGTTATACTTTGAGCTATATCTTAAGCAATTTGATAAATTTTTGTCTCAAAATTTTCAAGAGTATATATATTTATGTCACAAAACTATGTGCAAAAATTTTATGGCATTAAAATTTTGGATTTGTGAGATATAAAAGAAATAGTGCTTAGGTGTCTCTGAGCTAGGGTTTTAAGTACGTGCTAGGATTTTTAAAATATTGGATGATTGGCAACAAATTTGTGGTTGATTTATTTTTATTAGTGAAGCTTAAAAAAATTATCTACACTTTGAAAAAAATTTCATAAAAACTGAATAGCTAGATTGAGAGTTATTGAACTCTAAAGTTTGGAAAGAAATAAGTCCTTGCAGTTGAATAAGATTTTGAAAGGTTTTGTGGCAAATCTACTATAATATTTCAAAAAGTATTTTTAAACCAAAAATATTGTAATGCCTTTAAATATTCCTTCCATATTTTATATTGGCTTTCTAAGTTGATAAATTTTTATCAAAAATATATAAGTGAAAAAATCTAAAAACCATCAAATAAACTTTTGTTATTTTTAAAATCATATTCTAAGTTTTTAAAATATTTTTAAAAATCATATTCTAAATTTTTAAAATATTTTTTAAAATATAATTATTTTTCTATATTTTGGTAAATTTAAATAATTAAAAAAGAAACCACCAAATTATTTTAAATTATATCAACTACAAGGCACTAAAAAGTATTATAAATCAAGATTATTAATTAAAATTTGAATATTATTTTATATTAGTAATATATTTATAATATATTAATATATTAATAATATTATTATTTTATATTAATAATATTATTTATAAAATAATAGATAAAAAATAACATCTTATTAGACCATATATTTTTAATAAAACTTAATTGACTAAATATTATACTTATTTGTAACTTAGAAACAATTTAAAATCTTTATATAAGATAAAAATTTATTTTATATGCTTGTATAATCTAATGGAGCAACTTAATATAAGAGATAAAAGATCATTTGTTTTAATACTTTTTACTTTAGACTCAAGATATATTTGATTGATAAAAAAGATCAATCTATTAGTAACAATTAATTGATTTTGGACTAAACAAAAACTTTAATTTTTAAGCAGAGCTTGTAAACGCCAAACTATTTTATACAAGAATTTGGATACAATTTACAAAACAATTCAAGACTATATATCTATAGTATTTTAGAATTTTTTATATTTTATGTATATTTATTATATATTGTCTATTTTATTTATTATATAATAATTAAGTTATGAAAGATAAATAATAAAATATAAGATTGATATAAAAAAATGGTATTTTTTTATTTGATTATTAAATATAAAATATTATTTAAATAGTATATTTTAAGAATATTTTTTCTATTTAATGAAATTTATTAAATACTAATTAAAATATTTTTTAGAAGTAATAATTGTAAATCCAAATTCACTTCACTATTAGCAAAAGTTTTATCAAAAATACTTTAGAAGTAAGAATTATTAGAATTTAATTAATCTAAATAAAAAAATTATATTAAAAATTACAAAATAATCTAAAAATAAAAACTTATTTCTTTGTCTAATAAAAAAGATACAAAATATTGAATATAATTAAATACAATATAATTTATTATCATTTTAAAAAAATATTAATTTAATTTTGAAAAAAAATAACCAAATTGATATCCTTCATATATGCTTGTACATAAAAGAAGTCTAAAAACTTATTTTATAATACAAGATTAAGCTAGTGCACTCCAATCTACTACCTAGATATAACTTTATCAACACATACAATGGATACAATAGAATCTAATTCTACATTGTAACCATTAGTAGCAGTAATATTTTAGATTATTCTAATTAAAATTTATTCAAAAAAAATTGAATTTATACCAAGATGATAAAGAGTTTTTTTTTTCATATAGACAAAAATCTTCTAAATAAAATCTTATTTTAGACCTAATTTTTATAAAAACTAATGCTACACCTTTAAATATTAATTCATCTTAAGATTTTTTTATTAATAGAAGATTTTGATTTTTTTTTTAATAATTAGAATATTTTCAATAGTTTCAGATTAAAGAATTATAAATATATATATATAGTACTAAAAAAATCTAATTATATATTTTTATATTATATTTTATTAGATATCTAATTATAATGATAGATCTTTTTGTTGCCCATCTATTTATATAGGTTGGTAGGAATAAACCATCAAAGTTCTATATATTAGTAGTAAAATTTAAGTAACCAATTATATCAATGATGTAAATTAAAAGAATTTTTGAATCTTTTATTAAAGTATTAGGGCTCTTTTAGAAAACTTTGGATAATATTATAAAGTCTGTAAAATAAATAAAATTTAAATACAAATAGTGTAAGATTTAAGTAGGATTATGAAAATTAATAGTTTTATCTTTTTTATTTAAAAATAATTTTAAAAAAATAAAAATAAATAATTTTTTTTAAATATAAATATAATTAAGAATTAGAAATAGAATAAATAATACATATATAAAAATTTTACATATAGAGAGAATTTGAAATAATAATTAGAAGATTACAATTGAAGAATATAAATTTGAAATTGGAAATTTTTATTTTTCTAATAATAATCAAATATTTTTTTATTAAAATAAAAAAATATGGCTATATGAATTTATATTATATTTTTTATTTTAATATTAAAAAATAAAGAAATAAAGAATTATATTATATTAATATTAAAAAATTAAAATCATATTTTTTTATTTGAATAGAAAATAAATATATTTATTTAAAAATAAATTTTTTAATAAAATAAATTTTAAAAACATTAACCTATATTATTAAGTAAGAAATTTTATTTTTTATATAAGAAGCAAAACATATGTTTGAAGTAGCTAGAAGCACTATTTTTATATAAATTTTAAATTTATTGGCTGTAAGAGCTTATAAGATAATTTCAATATATATATATATATATGTATATATATCTAATTTATTTTCAATCAAGAGACTTGTCAAATGACAGTTTCAGTACCAATATTAATATATGTATATTTTATTAATACATTCTTATTAATAAAGCATGCATATATTTTAAAAATTAGCTTATTATTCTTATAATATAAAAGTAATGGTAAAATTTTATTTTATTAAATATTATTATTATATATTATTTAAGTAAAAATAAATGTAATTATTATTTAAGTATAAATAAAATGTAATTACAAATTATCTTTTATATTATAAGAATTATTCTTATAATATAATAATAATAATAATCTAATATAATATAATTATTATATTACTTTTATAATTATATAATATTATTATAATTACTATTATAAATTTTAATATTAATATAAAATATAAATTTTATATTACTATAAAATATTAATATAAAATTATTAATTATTACTATTAAATATTACTTTTATATTATAAGAATAATTTTATATTATTATAAAATTTTATCATATATTTTATTTTATAATTAATATATTAATTATATAATATTATCATAATTACTATTATAAATTATAATATTAATATAAAATATAAATTTTATATTACTATAAAAAATTAATATAAAAGTAATATAATAATATTATATAATTATTATATTATTTTTATAATATAATAATAATAATAATAATAATAATAATATTTTATATTATAAGAAATTATTCTTACAATAATTATATTTTACAAATCTTAATAGATTATTATTATTATTATTATTAAGAGACTACTTAGAGTATTTTTAATTTTGATTTAATATTGTTTTTCTTTTGTCATAAGTGTTTTATATAACATCTAAAATTTTACATCTTTTATGATACTATGAACTAGGTATTTAAACTTTTAGTCAAGGCTCCTTATTTATTGGTAGAAATTGTATAATTGAAGCAATTGCTTCATAGATTTGTCATATTTTTTACCATTCTACATAGAGTATTTTTTTAGTGTCAATATTGTTTGATCCTCATTTACGTTTAACATCTTTTTTTCTCCATGTTATCTTTAATATCTAACTAACATGGTTTTTTTATCAAAAAAATTATTTCAATAAAAGATTTTTGCTATTGGCTTTAATTAGTTACTATGGCCAAGTAAACAACTCTTTGTTTTCTTATATTGTATTGACAATATGATAAATATTCTAATTTTAATCTTAGAAAATTTATTTTTTTAAGAATTAATTTTATAAAAAACCTCCACTAAATTTGCCTTTTGAGATAATATAAGTAGCATATTATATCTATTTTAACTTATTGTAGTTAGAAAATATTATTACAAATGCCTAATAATCTAATCATTTTTAATGTATGTCTTTAAAAATTTAAAGTTCTAAACTTACTTATTCAACCATTTCTTTGTAATAAGTTTATAGAAATTTTTAAATTAAATAGTAAGAAAATTTATTTTAATTATTTTTGTTGCAAAATCTACATACAATCTTTTAATTCTAGATATCCTGGTTTATGTTATTTACTTGAGCTTCTTTGTTATAGCTTGGTCCAACTAGAATATGTGTTGTCTTCTTTAGCTTAAATTGCATATTATTACAATGTTTTTAAGTAGTAACTATTAAATTTATAAAATCATGCATGATTTAAATAGAATAAATATAAAAATATATAAAAATGATGATTATATACTAATAATTATATAATATAATATAATATAATTAATAGATTATAATATAATATAATATATTAATTTACTAAAACATAATAACTTAGAATTTTATATACTAACTTTAAATAAGAACCTACATTTTAATTACTTAGTGTTAGAAATATCAATGAAACCAATTATTGAATATAATAATCCAATATCATTGAAGAAAGTCACTTTGAGTAATAGAATTATTGGTTAAAACTTATGTATTCTCAAAAATAAAAGAAAATACAATTAAGAAAGCTAAAATCAAAAATTACTCTTGATAACAAAAAAAAAATAGGAATTGCTAGGTGGATATCTCTCTTTTCTTTTATAGACACCCCCTTTTTATTGCTAACACTTCCTTGTGCCATGCACCCCTACATACATATTCTTGCAAAAAATAATTAGTTTTGATTTTAAATGAGATTTTATTTATTTTTATTTATTTTTTATTTAGTATTGATGAATAATATCAATAATAAAACAAAATCTTTTATGTTTTTATCATTTAAAAAATTAATTTGATAAAGGTTTGCAAGAATAAAAGAATTAAAGATTGAGGTAATATAAAGCCATAAAATATACATGGATAAGGATACATCAAATTTTGGTATTATAGTAATAAATATAACAAGAATCATGATTTAAGAATCATGATTTAAAATCAAAACTATTTATTTTTTGCAAAGGTGTGTATATAAGGGTGTGTATATAAGGGTGTATAGCACAAAAAGTGTCCACTAAGCTGTTTCCTAAAGTATTTGCTAAAAATTATTAAAAATTATTTTTAATATTCTTTCAAAACTTTTTCATATTAAAACTTTTAAGATTTTTAAATCATAATGTTTTTAAAAAATATATAATAAAATCTCTCTCTCTCTATATATATATATATGTATATGTTTGTATATTATTTTAATTAAATACATTTTTATACTATTATTCTAATAATAAATATTATTTTTATAACTGATTTGTATTACATCCAAAATCCTAAATAATATTTTTAGATTTTCTTCTTAATAATATTACTTATCAACTTAAATTAAATATCCTTCGTTTAACTTTTTACTTAAAAAACCATTTATATTACAACACTAGTCCTTCTATCTTTGTTATTTTTAATCTCAATATTGCTAATAGATCTCTAAAATATATATTGTTAGTCTATATTTAATAATATATGCTTGTTTAATTTAGTCTAAGATCCATTACTATTGGCTTTGTTAGATCGTCTGTAAAAATTGATTAGATCTTCTAATATACCAATAAAGGTATTGTGGTAGAAATACTAATTTTTCCTTTGACCTGGCTTCTAGTATTCAACTATAAGAATTGCCAAATAAGCTTAAAATATTTTAAAAAATCTTTAAAAAATCTACAAATATATATTACAAAAATATCTTATATTTTATTTAGTGATATATATATATATATATATATATATATATATATTAATATGTATACGTGTGTATGTGTCTATATTTGTCGTATGGTGTGCTTATCCACCATGTAAACAAATATCCCCATAGATGTTCTAAAGAGGGGCAAGCAGATTGGAGGCAATACCCTTATAATGTAATATATGCCCTATCTTGTAGATATTTGTTTGGACAATCTTTGAGGATTTTAGCAGCCTTAGTGCTTGGTATGATAGAATCACAATTGTGTGTATTTTAGTTTAGATCTTAGTAAAAAAAACTATATTTTGTATTAATTTTCTTTGTGTGTGTATGTGTGAGATTTTGTGTCTATTTTTTTTTAAATAACTTATATATTTAATTTTTGCTAAATCTTAATTTAAAAATTAATATTATTTTTTAAAAATTATACAATAAATAAGTTTTAAAAGTTGATATTAATTATCATTAGATATTTAAAAGAAAAAAAGATTAAAAGTTATTTTATATATTTTTTGATATTTAAATATACGTAAAAGATATAATTTTAAGAAATTTATTATTAAAAAAATACTCTATGTTGGTATTATTTATCAAGCATTTATCACGTTATTTAAATTTTGAATTAAAATATTAGATGGTAGCCCTTGCAATGCTCAGATTATTTAATTTGATGTAAAATATCAATAAAATTTATTACAATAAAATAGAAGAATATAAAAAAAATACTTTTAAACAAAATTACTTCTAGAATATATAAAAATATGTTGAAAACTTCATAGTAACACTTTTATATAATAAAATTTTGGCCATAGATATAGAATAATAAATTTAGTCAATTATAAATTAATATAATTTTTTAATTCTTTTGATTCAAAAAGTTTTATTGTATAATTTATAATGATTTTTATACTGAAACTTTTTTAATATAATTAAGAGCTTAAAATAAATGATTTATGCTAAAACCATATGTATAATTTTAAAAGAAAATTTAAGATTTTAGAGCAATATTTTAAAATATTAAAAAAAAAAATTTATTTTATATTTTTGATTGATATAGCTTTATAGTATATAGATTTTTTTGAAAATTATAATTAACAAGACAGGCCATTTTAAAAAGTATTTAATTTTTTTGGAATAGCTAAATTAATCAAATTATATATATATATATATATATATATATATATAATTTAATTGGTATATAAATATTTTTTAGAAATATATTATAAATTTATATTACTTTGAATTTCTTTTGTTTTTTATTTGGTTACATTATATCTCCTATAATATATAAAAATAATTATCTTAAAGCAAATTTAGAGGATTTTTTACTTAAATCTTGTTATTTCCATTAATTAGGTTATAAACTACCAATAGAATATAATTCATATGTGTGATGTATTTTGATATCTAAATAAAATGCAAAATATTACAAAAGTATACATCTCAAAGTAGCTCAGATCATTTTTATTTTTAGAACCAAAATAAAATTTTAGAATATTAAATATAAAATAAAAATATTTTAGACCAAATTTTCTATTACCACAAGAATGCTCTAGATTTCCAATAAATTACTTTTCTAAGTTTGATGATACAATTATTTTCTTTAAAATCATAGAAAAGAGATGGCTAAATTTTTTTTTATTCATTTTTATGTTAGAATATATATATATATTTTTTTGGTTCAAAAACTTTTTAAAAATTATATTTGATAACCATATCATGTTGTGTTTTTAGTCAATGTAGATTCATAGCATTGATAATGATTAAAACATGTCTCACAACAAACAAAATAGTGTTGAAAAGACATAATTACCCATAATGTGCATTGATTTTTAGCAGACTAATATGGAGGCCATACCAATCTAGCAAATGTTTAAGGGGTCTTTATACTTAGAAGAGAAGAAGAGAGGCCACAACTTTTAAATCCTTTGATTGACTGACATTTCAGCCAATCAGAGATCTAAAAAATTATTTCTTCATACCTTCTCCCCTAAATCTTCTTCACTAAGTATAAACACTCCTTAAATGAATATAAATGAATGTTAACATTTTACAACAAAACACAACTTTCTGTTTCAATTCTCATATGTTGCTAAACAATCTGGAGCTGATGCAGGAAACTGTCAGAAGAGCTTGCAGCCATGTGAGTGGAGTGAGCTAAGGTGAGTGATGTGGAGTTGGACTTTCTTCCAGGATGAAGCAACGGAGTCCAGTTAGGCAGTGAATGCAACACTTTGAGTCAGTCTGACACTAACACATCGAGGTCTGTTGGGTGGCAGAATCCTCTCACATGCGGTGCTCAGGCTCGACTTGCCCCCGGCAAGTTTCGTTGGTGCTTGCAATCCTAGACTCACCATCACCTGCATGATGGTGAGTCCTTTCTCCTTGCAAGTTAGGCTGTCGTGATCGAACATTTGGTCGATCTGAGTTGACAAGGTTCTGTTGGAACCACGACCGCAACCCAGCTTGGTCTCTTCAGTTGTATTATTCAGATTGTTGTGCTGCTTCAGCCCCTGGTGTATGATGCCCCTCAGTTTGCAGAAGCCTCCACAGGTCCTTGCTAGAAAGTCCCCACTCCTTTTGTTCTCC
Organism: Physcomitrellopsis africana; assembly: GCA_036785485.1. NCBI lineage: Eukaryota > Viridiplantae > Streptophyta > Bryopsida > Funariales > Funariaceae > Physcomitrellopsis > Physcomitrellopsis africana. The sequence goes on from JAWRVF010000253.1 coordinate 240,575, forward strand.
ATGAGTTCTTATGATTCTGAAGCTGTCCAAGTCGGGGCCATAGACAAGGAATTGTGGGGCTTGTGAAAGAGGAGAAAGCTGCGATAGATGAATTCAACGAAGTTAATGCTGAATAGGCTACATGTTGAGGTTTGTCTTTGGTTTCTATTTTGCTGCGTCTGCTCTTGAGCAGATGCTGTGCTTACATAAAGAAATGCATGTGGTACTGAGACAATAACCACCCGATTAAATGAGATGCTATGGCCTCTGAACAAGTCGGATAAGTCATACTCAAGTGCAGTGGACATTATCCGTGACGATCTGCAAAAAGAGTTAAAGGAAGAAACCAAGCCGAATCTTAGTGAAGAATCTAAACACTGCTGAAGAAAACGCCAAAGTGAATCGACACAAGGAGAAACCGGACAGAAGAGCCAACAGGGCCATGTCAAAAAGCTGATGATCGGATTGGGTATCCAAACCTGCAACTGCCAGGCTCTTCAATGTAAAGCTTTTGCCGAGAAGTATGAAATTTGAGTCAGAAGAATCCTTCGCGTTGTCAATGCTTAACTTTTTCCTTTCGGAATCACATAAACTAGTTCTTGTGGCCTTGGCCCATGAGTACGAGAACAATTCCTGAAGGTATCTTGACGTTCAAATCTGGTCCTCCTGAAATCTAGAAGTGCGAAAACGTTCCAAATGCTGATGAAAGAGCCACATCTACACACGCAGTTGTGCACTAGCAGCCCTGGAACACATTTATGTTCTATTTGTTGAGATGTATACAGTTATTTTCATTTGGATGAGTGGATATGAAGGACTGTTAGTTTATGTACTTGTTCCAGTTCTGGCAAGAGAAGTAATTGGACAGAGAGAGAGCACTGGTATCCAAACTAAGTCTCTTCAATCAAAGACCATGACCTTGGCTAAGCGCGACATCCATGCAGCTCTGACTAGCCCCAACTTCTGGCACATCCACTTGAAGAATTGGACTCTTCTCTTGTTTTTCCAAAAGCATCAGCAAATGTCTTAATGACGTGCTATACCCAGGTAATACTTATCATTATTTGTAATTAATACAAAATTAACATCATATATATATATATATATATATATATATATGAACCTTTATGTGTATTTCAAGTAATTATAAAATATCTAAATCCTTGCAATTCACAATTAACTATTATGAACTCTTATCTAATAAAAAAGTTAATCTAATGTTTAATGACATAAGTATTTGTTAGATAACATCCATAATTGGCATTTATTTTAATAACTTAATAATTACTATTTTTAATATATATTTAATATAATACTTAGTCATTCTAATTTTACATATACTTGAAGTTTAAAATGCATACAAATTTGTAAGGTTTAATCTATTCTTTTAGTTACCATTTATTAATTAATTTAAAATTAAATCTATTTAATCTAATCTTAAGAAAGTTTTATCAACTTATTCATGTAAACTATCTCATTGTCAAAAAAAGAAGTTCAACAAACATTTATATACTATCCATAATAAGTTCAATTAGTTAGAAAATATTACTAAATATGATGCTAATATTTTTTTTTATTGGAGAAATATATATATATGCAATTTCTCACTCTATTATGCCTTGTTACATATTATTTGATATCTCAATTCTTAAAATATTAGACAACTTCTAATAATCCATGACTATAAGTCTTTAAAACAACATTAACTTCTCTTGTAAGATAAATCCTCTTTCCATCTTGTTTTCTAATCACATAATTTTTAATTACTTCTTGGATCTAATTTTTTATATCATCAAAAATAAAATCACCTTCTAGCATAATAATATCTAATTTTGTAATGCATACTCTTATATATAAAAGTAAGAAACTTAATGACACTTGTAGTTAAGTTTTATCAACTTAAATTTAAGTAAATTTAAGTTTTATCAACTTAAAAATAAAATAATTGAGTTTTAAGTTGATTTTATTTTATTTTTATCAATTTAAGTTTTATCAACTTAAATTTACTCAAATCAACTTAAAACTCTTCTTTGTTTTTTTTACACTTGTAGTTAAGTTTTATCAACTTAAATTTAAGTAAATTTAAGTTTTATCAACTTAAAAATAAAATAATTGAATTTTAAGTTGATTTTATTTTATTTTTATCAATTTAAGTTTTATCAACTTAAATTTACTCAAATCAACTTAAAACTCTTCTTTGTTTTTTTTACATACAAATTAATATTCTAGCAACTATTGTCTTAAAACTTCTACAACACTTGTTTTTTTAGAATTATTTTTAATATATTAAGGATTTGAATATACTACATACTTGTAAAATTCTTCCATTGACTCTACTATATGCTCTTCTAAATACTAATATTAACTTAATTTAGTTTTTTCTCTTCTTCTATTCTTCTAATGTCCTTCCTTTTAACTACTTGTACAAGATTATATTTATATAAAAATAATATTTTTCTTAGACTAATTTAATTCTATATTGATTTAACCACATAAATTGGTTTTTATTGACTAATTAACCATTTTAACTCTTAGATATGCTACATTTCTATAAAATACTATCAAAATAACTATTTTATTTTTATAGGACCACTTGTGGTACTTATAACCTACTCAACTCAACATTTCAAAGTAAGTTTATTATTTGCCATGTATCATTGGCTCACATCCAATTTTAGGCAACAAGAAATTAATAATAAAATCCATTAACATATGATTTGTAAGCCATTGGGTTTGGTCAATTTTGGATTTTATTGATTATCATTTTTCTGAAGTAGCTTCAAGTCACTGTGGTTCACCAGTTTTAACAGACCTTTTCACAACTCTGCTATTTTATTTTCAATTAGATTATCTCCCTGACAGTGGTTCCTGCTAAACTAACGTAGACAATAATGCAATCTACTACTCTTCCAAGGAGTATGTGTATAATGCATTTGAAAGGTCTAGCTCAAAGTTGACAGTCTCAGGCTTTGGTTTGAAAACGTATTTCCAGGCGCTGTACACTGAACACTAGAAAAGACTCGTCGTCTTGTTTAAGGTCTAGATCTTGAGGTTAATGTAGGGCCTTGGTATGATTCTTCACAGAAAGGGAGGTAACGTGAGTGTTGATGGGAAACTGTCTCCACAGCTGCAGCTTTAGTAACTTGTACTATTGTAGATGGGAATGAACAGTATTCGGAAGTAGACATGTTTCACGTGAAGCCAGCGACTCGGCTACTTCTCTTAGCCTGCCACCTACTTCGTTCTCCCCATCACATGACTTACTCCCACGTTTGTTGCAGTAATAATAATTCTTTAAATCCTTCCTTTACCTTCACTTTCTCTTCATTTTTGAATCCAATTTTTGGACAGAAGCTCACGATGATCATAACAGAATGCTCAACGCGTCAATCATATCTTACGGGCACGCTACTTCGACCCTCGTTAATTTGTGTCTTGGAGCTTGCCATTAATATACCTACTGGAGGTTGAGCTACAGATTACGTTCCTTTTGTTAGTTCCATGCATGTTAACGTTACCTGTGCTGATGGTTCGAAGGCTTACTCACGCATTACATGTTAATTTTTTTTCATATCCCCGAATATATCTGTGAAATTGAGACTAGTATTTAGTGTGACGTTCACCAGCTAAGGTAGAAAGATTATCTACTCGGCAGCTTTTTCCTTAGACGTGAGCATTCATTATTGCTCCTCCCCTTCGGACAAGAAGCTGCAGGTGGCCAGTCGAACCTTCAGATTTATACTCCAGTGATGGAGAAAGGATAATCACCTTCATCAAACGGAACTCTTCTCAAGTTCATCAACATCTCACAATCCTCAATTGCTACCTCTCTCGATAAACAGCTGCACGCAGGTTGCCTCTTCTCACTAGTACCGCACGCATTGCGAGCTCTTCTGTTGGAACGTGGGTAAAGTTGAGCTGGGTAGGGTGGTGGTTGCATTGGCTCCATGGCAGACAGGGGGGACGACGTAGCAGTAGGAGCATCGAGACATGAGCGCAACCCGCTCGGCACAAGTGCTCAGACGCGGGAGAAAGACTACATAGAACCAGCCAGTAGTCCCTTCATCGACGCAGTGGAGCTGGGGCGGTGGTCCTTTTGGAGAGCCGGGATTGCGGAGTTCTTCGCCAGCTTCTTGTTCCTCTACATCACCGTTCAAACCGTCATGGGTCATAATCGCGGCGATGCCTGCGCAGGGGTCGGCATTCAAGGCATTGCGTGGGCCTTCGGCGGCATGATCTTCGCCCTCGTCTACTGCACCGCTGGAATTTCAGGTAAAGAATGCCCTGCTCATTTCTAAACTACTGCAGAATGGAGACTTGTTTACTGATCTTCGTAAATTTCTGTGAGGGTGGTCTGATGAAGAGCTTGCCGGTGGTTTGATGATGGCTTAAGGTGGACACATAAACCCAGCTGTGACATTTGGCCTCTTCTTGGCACGAAAGGTGACATTTCCACGAACAGTATTGTACATTGTGTGTCAATGCTTGGGTGCTATTTGTGGAGCGGGAGTAGTAAAAGGCTTTCAGCCTGATTTTTACCAGAGCGTTGGCGGTGGTGCCAACACTGTCGCGCATGGGTACACCAAGGGAGACGGACTGGGAGCAGAGATTGTGGGCACATTCGTCCTAGTTTACACCGTGTTCTCTGCCACAGATGCCAAACGAAACGCCCGCGACTCTCACGTTCCTGTGAATACCCATAACCTTCATCCTTGTCCACGGCCTTGTTGAATTTCTCAATCATACGCTCAAGATCAACCAGTACTTCATGCTTTCGTTGTATTTTTGCAGTTTTCTCCTAACCTTGAAAGTCTGCACTCAACCTTGAATAGAAGCGTAGTATCTCAACGTTCTGAACGGTCGAAGAGCTCACCATTCTCATGAATGGAATACTGTGGTTATCTAGATATCACCGAATCGTACCAATATCTTACAATGAAACGTTGAATGACTGAGAATCATAATCTCTGACCGTCGGCTGTTGTTTCTTGCAGTTGTTGGCACCTCTTCCCATCGGGTTTGCAGTGTTCCTGGTGCACTTGGCCACCATTCCCATCACAGGCACAAGCATCAACCCAGCTCGCAGTCTCGGCGCTGCAGTGATTTGGAACCGTGATCAGGCTTGGAACGACCATGTAAGCCTCCACCTCCTTTGTCCCTTCTGTCCAACTTTCCCACGGCACCTAATTCTTGCTTTCAATTGAAGTGCGCCACAAACACAGTTTCTTCGTTTTCGCTGCTGCCTTGCTCAACAGCCGAAGCTATTCATTTATTGTTCCTGTGGTATTTATTGTGACAGTGGATCTTCTGGGTTGGTCCGATTCTGGGAGCCACCTTGGCAGCCATGTATCATGTATTGGTGATCCGTGCCATCCCCTTCTCTAAAAACCGGGCTTGAAGATGTGACCCCCTGCATTGCCAGTTTTAATATGCAGAGCTTGATCGAGTCAACATCAAATCTGCTTTTTCTTCACTCTCGTACCGCATGCCCGATCTTGTGGTTTTGATGTTGATGTAAAGTTGAGGCAAATTTGTACACTGTATTTGGAGACGGAGAGCCACTAAATTGTATTGCTTTAACATAAGCTGGCTTTTGCAAAGCTGGAAAAGAGTTGAATTCATTCACTTTTGCACTTGACACCATAGGCATGGAATTTGTGGTTTAAATGTTTTGTGGTCATACCTGTGGGTACTGAACAAGGAAGGTGTCATTTTGTAAATTCTCTAAGAAAACCAATTTGATACAATAAGAAAATAATAAATGAATGAGCAATTGATGTCCGTGGTGTAAATAGATTTGGTTTTATAGGAGAATCTCTTAAGTTACTAATCTGAAAGTCAAGACAACACTAGAAGCAATCTTGTGAGGCTTTGTGTTTATATATCAATATTCTCATCTAACAAGTTATATCCTCTAATAAATTTAATATCACCACTCTATTGTTAGCCTTTATATATTTTTTTAAAATTTTACCAATCCATTCTCCCTGTCTAATATTTACTACTATGAATGGTACATATTCAATTTGAAAAAGTATTGCCATTTGAAGAAGATTTTATGTAATTACAAAAAGAAGTTGTAAATGTTGAATATAAACCAATCCATTTGCAATGCTAAGATGCTTTGAATAAGTTTACATAAATCAAAATATAAAAATAGAAATTTTTCTTACTTTTTATAAACATCAAGTGATAATTGTTAGACTTTTATATTAAAATTTATTTTCTTATGAATTGACAACACGTAGATTCAAAAATATAGTGACTCAATAATTTATATGGCTTGTATTGTAATGTATGTGCTTATATATTTGATTGGTTCTTGTACTAAACAATCTATTTTTAATTGTTTCTTGCATATCATAAAAAATCTAATATTTTTTGTCAACTTAATATGAGAAATTATTTTTATTTATATAAGTTCAATATGCACAATTTGTGGATTTGATTTAAGATTATCATATTAAATTTACAAAGTAATATATAAAAATATTAAAAAAATGATATTTTTTAGTAAATTACCTGATTGATAAAAAAAATCTAAAATATTATTTATGCAACAATTCTTTTTTTCAAATTTTTAACATAATAAAATTATAAAACTATATTTTTATGATCTTTTTTGAAATAATTATTAAAATAAATTTAATATTCACTTTAAAAATAAAAATAAAAATTAGACATAAAGTACAAAGGTAGGAGAAAATATAAGAAATTAAAGAATACAACTCTTTGTTACAAATTGAAATATAATATGTATCATAAAATATACATATATAATTTTTATTTTATAAAAAAATTATATTAATACTTTTATGAATATAAAAAAAATTCTATTAGTATATATAAAATATAAAAATATATTTATTGATTCAAAATAGATTAAATAATTTATCTATAATATAAACATATAAAAAGTACATAATTAATGAGTAATTTTTAAAGTAATAATCTAAAAAAAAATTATTACAATTATTGTACTCTAAATTTTTAAGTATTTATTTTTTATTTTCTTGAATTTAAAAAATATTAATAAAAAATAATAATATGAAATATTTAATACCAATAGACTCAACTAATTTCTGAATTGTTATGTATTTACTATAATACCTCAATATTAAATATATATTTATATTATTTATATAATCTATTCCTCATCTATTTGTATAATACATGGTATATTATTTATTTTTTAATTTTGGTAAATAAAAATTTGTATTAAAATACTTTAATAAGATAGACATTGACTTAGTATCACAATAACTTCAAATTAAAATAGACATGGCATGAAGACCTTTGAAATTTATGAAGAAAATGAGTTTATTTTTTAAAAATTATAATAATAATTAGTAGCTATAAATGACCACACCTATAATTATTTGGTATTGATAGATTCACTCTAATAAGGTGATTCAACTTCAAGCTATTAATAAGTAATTAAAAAATTATGTCTCAATTAAAAACATGTAATATTGTAATCAAGGCCTAAGTATCTTCTTGACAATTTTATGTCAAAGTTGTTCTTAGTGAGGTTATATCTAAGATTTTAAAAGAAATAATTCATCTAATTGGCATTTTTATGATGGTGAAAGTTGTAATAATTTTTATAGTTGGTCAATGATTGCAACGAAGAAACTTCAAGTGTGGAGTTTTAACATTCTATAAAAATCTTCGACTTTGATATACTAAATTATCTATTACTAATTCTACTAAATTAATGGTATGAATTATTCAATTTTTAATGGTATAAATTCTTTGATCTCAGATTTTATTTGATTTTATATTTTTTTCAAAGTATACATAACTTTTTATTTTAAATTCTAATTAAAAATATTAATAATGATTTATATAACTTTGCATCAAATTTGATTTTTCATAAATAAAAAATGATCTTTTAAATACAATGCAAATTTTTTAAAAAATCTCATATTCTTGAGCTTCTAACATCTTTAATTTAAAAGGAATTTACTCAATAATAATGGTCACAATTTACTTTTTTTTTAATAAATATTATTAATAATTTCTTTCTGTATTGTAGAAAAAACTCTATCAATTTTAAGAAATCTATTTCATTATCTTGTCAATAATTTGTATAATAATAAAAATATATTTTTAAAAAAAATGATGTTTTTAGTTTGAATATCTGACTGTAGATGGCTTTTTTAATTTAAAAAAATCAATTTTAATACCTAAAATCTAAATAATCCTCTTTAAAAAATTTAATACACATTACAACTTATAATTTGTTATAACATCTGCGAAAAGTCTATAAATGCAATAAATATATATATATATATATATATATTTATTTGAAAAATATATTAATATATTTGATAAAATGATTCTTTATCACAAAATCCATTTTTTATCCTTAAAGATTGAAGTAACCATAAAATATTTCTTTAATAAAAATGGCCATAGTTCTTTTATAATAGAAAATAGTTAAATCAAACCTATGATTAATGGTTTAGAATCTTAGATCTAAAGCATATGCTACAAGATTCATAAATTCTTTTATAATCTTTTAGATTTTTATTTTTAAAATAATTTTAGAAAAGAATTATATATATATATATATATATATATACTTTGTCATATAATAGTATGTAAGAATTAAAGATAATTGTACTAATTTTTGAGATAAAATAAATCATTCTTTGAATTTGAAAACATCATTAGTATAACCACATAATTTTTATTTTTTTTTAAATTTAAAAAACTTAATATTCTTTGGCATGATATGATTTTATTTATTTTTATTTATTTTTATTTTATTTTTGTTGTGGTTTTTTCTTTGTTAGCATCAATATTATATGTGATTTTAATTATTTTAAATTTATATTAAAAAAATATTAATTGAATTCTAAATATTTTTTTAAGTATCAATTATGATTTACAAGAAAGTTCATATGATATATTGAAAAGTTTTTAGAACAATACAATGTCAAATTTACATAATTTTATTCTACTTAGTTTATTGTTAATTCAAAATTTATATGCTCATAATATATTATAAATAATTATAATCTATATATTTTGGTATTGTATATTGAATCTCTTAAAATAAACAATATCTTTCTTCAAGTAACCACTTATTATCAAAATTTCTTTGTATTTTTTTTTTACTTCTATATTAAAAAAAAATTATAAAGAATATATAAGAAGATAAAGCTTGTTATTTTTGCTATATTAAAAAATCACCAAATTAAATATAAAATTAGATGTATATATATATAATTTTATATATATAATTTATATATAATTTAATTATATATATATATTTTTAATCTATATTTTATCTATATTAAATTAAATATAAAATTAGAGATATATATATATATATATATATATATAGTATATGTATTGATATTGGTAGTAACATAAAATTATCTATTAATATCTTAAAACCTTCTTTCTTTTAAATATTCTATATATTTTTATTATTTTCTTATCAATCATATTAATATAATTATAATTTTGAAAATATCTTTGATAAAGAATCATGTTAATTATTCATCTTTAGTTGATAAATTTTCTTCTACTCTAATATGTTCTTTATTTTTTTAATTGATAAAGATCTTTTAATTGGTATAACATAATCAAAAATCTAATAAGGTATAGACAAAAGATATATTTTGTAATTTGGCACATGATCCTTATTCTTCTAGTTTTTATAATATGAGATATATATAACTCTTGTAATCTTCTTTATTCTTGTAATAGTAAAATATGTTATTTTATTACAATTTTTTTTTTTAAAAATTAAGTATTTAAAAAAATGTCATTCATTATTTAATAATAAATTACAAGTATATTATAATTCTATCAAATATAATATTATATTAAAAATTTATTATATCTTATAGAAAATTTTAATATTTATTATTATTTTTTTTATTTTTATTTTATTTTAATAAGATTTAAGAACTCTATAAATCAATTTTTGTGAAGAACTTTTCTTGTCCAAGATGCTCTAATATTCTAGAATTGTCCAATGTAACTATGTGTGATCTTTAATAATCAACACACATTTGCAATCTTCCAACTTTATTCTTGATAAATAAAATAAAATAAAATAAATGCTTATGCTAATAACTTCAAATGTCAAATAAATTTTTTAGTTATGCTTATTTAATCCATAATTTATTTTGAAATGCTATTAATTTATATAAAATATTAAAACTAAAAAACTAAATAAGAATATATATTATTTTAGAATATAGATGATTTCTGTTATAAAATTTTATTTTATTTTATTTTTAAAAAATAATTTAATTTAATTTAAATATTTTATATAATTATTATTTTTATTTTTATTTTTGACTTTAAAAAATCCACAATTACAATATATCAAGTGAGATTTGAATTTTGATAATAAATATTCAAATAACTCTTAAACTACTATCTTTCTCAGCACATTGAATTAGAGTAAGCCATTTATAATTCCAAAATACTTAAATTAAGAATTCTATTATCTCATTTTGCTCCAAGCAAGCTTGAGTAGCAAATAGGACTAATAAACAAGTAGATAAGATAAAAGATTTAAAACTCTACTTGAACTTTCCAAATTCTTGTACATTTGATAAGAAATGTCTATCCACATAACACCTATCTCAAAGTAGAAATATAGAATATCTTACTATAAATACTTTTTATAAAATAAATAAGACCTTGTAAGAATCTACAAAATATCAGATTTGATAGAAATATATCTACAAAAAAGCTTTTAGTTTTGATAAAAACTTCATATTTCAATGTTAGATTGAATAGTTGTAATGAATATCTTTAAACTATTTTTAGATACTTTTGTATAGTCAAAAGTCCTAATTATCTTATATATATATATATATATATACATATATCAGTTATATTAATTTTTTGGTAAAAAATAGGATATTTTTCTACTTTTACTTGTAGAATTTTTTTTTACTTTTGATTTTATAAAAAAATATTTAAAGATTTGATTTTGGTATTTTATTTATTTATTTATTTATTTTTAAATTTATATCTTTCCTAGGTGATTTTAGATTTTATTATAAAAAAATTTAATTTAGATGAGTTAGGTATTTAAGCACATTTATAATTATGATAATATCAATTGTTTTTTAATAATTTAATTTTAAAAATTATTCTTCTAAAATTTACTAATATTTAAATTTATTTTATATATTATTTCTAATAACATTTTGGATCTATAATTTTAGGTATGAACTACTAGCTAAAGTAATAATGATATTCTAAAACCAATAAAGTAGCTAATATTTATTTGTATACTTCTAATCACTCAAGTTTTAAAATCTTAGTTAATAATCTTATATATTTTATTTATAATTCAATGTTGTGATATTTCAAGCAGGAGATGCACAACACTTAAATCTAAAAAATAAACACAATTTTTTTAGAGAACCTCTAGGTGGATACTCCTCTTTTTACTGCATAGACACCCCCTTGTGCCACACACCCTTACATACATACAATAAAACTCTTATTTATAATAAAAAAATTTAGGATAAATTTACAATAAAAGATTTGTATGCAATGGCTTATGGCACTTTTTTTCTTTTTCTTTTTTTCTTTTTTTATTGATTAATTTTAATAAAATTTCATAATATATTTTATATAATTCTTTTATTCACTTTAAAAATTTTATTTAAGAAATCTTTTACAGTAAATTTATCCTAAATATTTTTAATGTAAATAAGACTTTTACTATGTGTACTTGGGGTGCATGGCACAAGAGAGTATCCATGTAGTAAAAGAGGGGTGTCCACCTAGAATTTCTCTTTTTTTATTAACATGATCTCTCTTTTGTACATTTTACATATACTCCTAGAAAATATTTAAGTTAAATGGACATAAGTAATATTATGAATACTAATTTAGTATATATATATAATATTTAAAAATATAATTATTTATATTATGTTGTTTAAAAAATTAAGTTCATAATTTTCAATATTTCTTTAAATAAATTAATTCATACAATTATAAATATATTTAGGTGAAAAACATTTTAATAATTAAAAAAAATAAGATTTTTTTTGAAATGTTTTTTGACTGATGTAAATAAGAAAAAAATATTAGATGCACTAAGATTCTTTCCAAGCATATTTAAAATGTGATTCATCTTGTAACATGGCTTCTACTTCATTGTGTGAATTAAACATGTTCTCTAATTTAATGAGCCTGTAAATTTCTTCGTAATTTGGCAGCTAACTTGTATTAGCTGTTTGGTAATTGACTGAAACCAACGGATACTAGTAGAGATTCATACCAAAATTAACGTCCTTGCAGTGGCACGAGGCATGTCTGTAGCCCATAAACGTCTTTCTTAAATCAGAGACCATTGTGTCTTGCAACAGTGTTAACATGCATAAAATCCACACATCCACTTTATTGCAGAAGTCACAGAACACCATCTTACATGGAAAACTTGTGATGTATAACATTGAGTTTCCTCTTACGGATTGTGCTTGTGTTGCCAAAAATCACACCTACCAAAAGCTTTCTTTCAACTTTGACTACACGATAACATTCAATCTCGAAGTTGAGACCGTGTGACGATATCCACAGATGAGAATACTTGCAAAAACCAACTGCTACAGATCACAAGAGTCACATGGCAAGTCCACTTCCTTTCTATCATGCCTTCATTCCTATCCATTGAGTATGAAGAAGTTGTGTCCAACTCCTCGAGATTATTATCTCAAAATCGCAAAAATACTTGATGTGGAGAAGAAACAGTATGTTACACTACTGCATATTCCAATTGGACCACTCCTTGCGTTGCACAGTCCACATGCTTGCCTGGATCTGTGAGGCCGAAGTATTCCTGGAGGAAATAGACGTAGTGCCCGATGCGGTCGTACATTTGGAGGTCTCCGCCATGGCCACATTCGCCCTCACTTGCCCTTATGTTGATGGTCATTCCAAACCCAGGCAAGCGTTTAGCTAGAGTGTCGTTTTTGGTTGGCACCCACTTCCCAACCATAACTTGATGAGGAGAGGGCCTTGTCTTTGCGGGGGTCATCCAGTACCAGATAGCTGCCTCCCATGCGACCGTTTCGTTGTTCGACAAAATCTCGGGATGGTTTAATAAGTCCTGCTTCAACTCCGCTCCCGTCGCGCCATAATTGAAGTTCCTGAACAGTTGAATTGAATTTAGAAATGACAAACACGGCCACAAAATGAAAAAAGTTGCCTGGTTCGGCATTGTATTTATATTCCTCCGATTAGTGTACGCATTGACAGTGAAGATTTCATGATAGGCTAACCAATCAACCCACCAGTAGAGAGGAAGAGCTCCACGACCGTGGTAAGAAGCACCAGGAGCACACGGGTAGAGGAGTTCGTCTCCCTTGCAGTAGTCATAGACAGGTGAGAGCTCTCGGTTGTAGCACAGCCCCCATGCATATGGGGAATCTTTCGCTCCAGGCCACCCACCTGCGGATTGTCACATGGTCCCTCACATCAGAAGACTGGTGTAGAAATTTCATTTCTGAGATGATTGTGGGAGCTCTTGCATCTGGCGGCGAGGGATTGACATGATATCTCACACATCAGAATGTGTGCTGAGTGAACCATGATGGATACAATCGAACACTCACGGCATCGGGAATACGTGGTTGAAGGGTTGAATTTGGCAAGAAGCCACGACGTCCCTATCCGCCACACCCACCTCCTCATTTTTGTGTCTATTTTGTAGTTGGTGGGCAAACGTCGCTACGTCGCTAACGATGTTATGAGAATGAAATAAGTGTGCGAAATTGGTATTTTCGAGATCTTTAATAGAAGAAATCACTACAAGGACAATCGTTGGGCTAAATTCTCACATGAGGTTTCATAAGCTACGTGCGCGAAGAATGCCGCAAGCTCCTTCTTCTGCGTGTCATCGCCACCTACTGAACCGAAGCCGGCAGACTCGAACATCTTGGCGGCGGTCATGAAGCCGCCGTAACTCCAAAAGCCTTGCGCATGTGCCATCCGACCGTTCCGGTGATTAAACATCCCCTCGAACATACCCTCCGTGAACAAATCGCTTATAGTTTTATTGCACCCTCGGTCCTTGAAATATTTATTGCACATGAGCCCTTCCACTCCCAACATCACATGGTCCCCTGCCATCCTTAACCCCAGCACCAACGCCACCACCACCACAATTGTCCCCGCCATCGCTGAACTTCACTGCAATGCCTCTGAAAATTCGCAATGTACTCAGGCTTCAGGCTTCAAGCAGCGTCAGGCTTCTCTCTTATATGAACTGTGTACATCAATAAAAACAAAGTACAACGCTACTACCAACGTGATTCATTCAGTTCGGCAACTCTAGTAACCCATCGATCATGTAGATTTGCTCTTCCCTACTCTTGTTCTAAGTCGAAACTGCACGTTGTTCTAAGTGAACACGTTGCTGTAGGTGGCGATGAGTTTCATACCAAAAGTATGCATGCATGCAGCGCTAATCTCGCCCTATGCTCTCGTTCCCTCATTCCCTGGGAACAGGCAGTCATGTCAACCTTTTAGATCAGTTACCGATCTGCAAATTGAATGAGAGGCGACAACGAGATGATCGTGAAAAAAACATGGAGTCCATCAGTAGAAATTCTCAATCCCCATTTATGAAGGGCTTCAGCATCGTAATCAACTGCAGCAGTGATTTAACCAAAGATGAGAGAAAAGCGATCGACAAGGCGATGAACTTTTAAAATCTACGCAGAAACTTCTCCTAGAATAGACATAGCAGATAAATCTAAAGGGCAGAGGAATCTTAATGCACTTGAAGCAGCCGAAATTGATCATTTCAAATCCACAAACGTCTCATACTACCATCGCATAGGATCAAGAAAACGTGATGGAAACCCTAGCAATTCCGAGTTGGGCAGAAAGGGCTAAAAAATCCTCAGTAAGACAGGGCTACGCTGATTCCATACGCTCACAAAGGATCAAAACGGTATGCATTCCCGCAATCGCCTGTCGAAAAATCCCCACAGGTAACCAATCGTCCGTCTCTTGCTTCTTTGTTTCTGGGAGATCACAGGAGGCGAGGTTTGGCCCTGAGAAAAATGGTCTATCGTTCTCGTAGGCAATGCAGCATTGAGAGAATACTAGGCGAGCTGTTATTTACGCTTTCAGTGGTTTGCGAACTCTCATTTCAGCGGCATTCTAGCGACGGAGCAGGCGAGGACTGGTGATTTGATGACGCGAGTAAAGCTTTGTCGACGCTTAGGAATTTGTTTTGTGGAAATCTAAGTGGAGGGTTGTGTTTTTGCAGTTGATAAACGCGCTGGATACGCGCGCCTCTGCACCGATTTGCGGTCACATCTTCTAATGGGTAATTCCGCGGTGGCTAGATTGATGTAGCAACAGCAATTTTTAGTGTGAAATGTTACCAAGCAAAGCGCAGATTGTCGAGTTGTCCTCCGAGCATCGTCTGAAACGCCTCCGATTTCGTCTCGTTCCGCGACCGTTCTCAAACATGAAGACCCAAACTGAAGGGATCGTTCGTTTGTATTTTCGTGCGTTCGTTCGCAGGTTCGTTGGTTCGTTGTCTGTTTGTTTGTTTGTTTGTTTGTTTGTTTTTTTTTTTTTTTTGAAATTATTGTATTGAAAATAAGAGGATGCAATACATACTTTGCATGATATGAAATTTTTTTGTGTTCATGGATTTCAATGAGGCTCTAATAATATATGAGAACAGATCAAAGTGTTCAATCTCTAACATAAAAATATTATTGTCCATGAATTAAGTTAATGAAACTCTTGAAAAAGGAAAGTCAATAAGTCCGACCTACAAAAAATATTTTATTAATATCTTATTAATAAAATAAGTATTGAGAATATGGTGCATGATATTAGAATAAGAATAATGTGTTTTATTTGGAAAAAGTGTTAACTATTGTTGAGATTAAAAAAAATTGGATGCCTCTAAAGTACATTGCTGCACCTAGTTTTTGTAACAGGTACTGAAAGTGTGTTAACGGGTTTTGAAATTACTGAGAAAGTGTCTTGAGTGGCATACTTACCTTTAATATAAACACAAAGTTTTACAAATTATATTTTAAAATAAAACAATAGATTATAAGAGTAAAATATAATTTTCAATAATGAAATGAGTGTTGAGAGCTGAATGTTTAGCTTCTTTAAAAAATATGTCACATAACTTTCAGTAGCATGAATAATTTTCAAAAAATTGTTGTAACAAAGAATTTATAGATTTTTTTTATTAATTAGTAAATTGAAATTGACAACAAGCTAAATAAATCATGTTATTTTGTTGCTTTTTTTTTTCATCACTAAATAGCCATAGAAGCTATTAAAGAAATACAATCCTTTAGAAAGAAGATCTTCTTGGATAGCAAAAACTAAGAGACAAATTGATATTTATTTTAATGAAATTAACAGCAGAAGCTTAACAGAAAAGTGAATCCAGTTGCTATATTTTTGACATTTAGACTTTTCAAAATTAAATTTCTTCAGTGAAATGCTCGTACCTTTAAAAAAATGATATTTTTTGCACCAAAAAATATAAAAGTTACTGATTCAATCTTAGAGATCTTATTTAATGCTTTTTCGGTGTTGGAACAAATAAGTTGGTTGTTTTTAGCAATAAATATTTGAGTTCTGTAATCGTCTAGTAATTGTAATAGTATTACATCTGAATGACAGTACTACTTGATTCCACAATCTTAGCCTCAACAAGATTGTTATATATATATATATATATATATACACACATACACACATACATATATGACTAAATTTTATTGGAACATTACCAGATTATAAATAAATAATTCATAAACTGTAATTTTAAAACTTTTACATATAAATATATATATATATATACATACATATATAATTATTAGAATTTTTAATCAGTTAAAGCCAATAAAATTATGTAGTTTAAAAAAAAATCAAATCAGATAATCAATATAAAATTATTAAAATTGTTCATAAATGTGTAGATCAAAAAAATACAACATACTTGGATACAGTTCTTACTTACAAACTTTTATGGATCAAATACATAAAAGCTTGTAAGTAAGAAAACTTCAAGAAGGAATTGATAATATTAAAGATTATTTCTATGTGTATATATATATATATATATATATATATATATATATGTATAATACTATTAATTTTGAATCCTAAAAATATTCTAGACCTCAATGACTTATAACCCAAATTTCAAAAATCAACCCAGCAAGTTATTTTGAAATATGAAACAAGATTAAAAATTTTTAAGAGATTTACATATATTCAAGGTATTTTCTAATTAAAATAAAATATTTTAGACGTAACATATATTAAATTTTTTATTACTTTTGCTAAATCCATTGATTATTTCTTTTTTATTTTTATAAGAAATTTTATTTTAGTAAATTTACAATACACTTTAAATTGTAAAAAATATTACTCATTTAAAAGCTCTTTAATATTTTTCTAAAATCCTATAAAAATCTGAATTGTAATATTTTTAATGATTTATTGATTTATCATATCTTCTTATATACCTTGTAATAATCTTTTGTGACAAATTTATTTAAATTAATTACAAAAGGTTTTTTAGTATTACTTTTAAAACTATTTTTTGACCAAATGCACAGATAATCAAATTTAAAAAAAAAAATTAAAAAATTAAAAAATTAAAACATGTAAAATTAAAGACAAATATTGTATTTTTAACCTATATTTTTATGCTAATTTTTTTTTAAATAATTGTTTTTAACATTTAAACATTCATTACATAATATAACACCAAGAAATACCTTCAAATCTTAAGACTTATTTGGGAAAAATTAAATTAAATTAAATTAAATTAAATACATAATTTGTTTATTTTTATTTATTTATTTTCAACATTAAAGATTCATTATCTTTGTGATTGCATCCATCAAGACAAGTCAAATATTTCAAGATTGAAATTTAAACTGCCAACCTCTTAATACCATTGTGCCATCTTTTGGTAGTTTAAGGTCATTCTGGACCACTTTTCTTTGTCTTCTTACATTTTCATAAAGGTTTAATTTGGACCATTGTCATCTCTAAAATTAATTTAAAATAACAAACATCCAAAAACATGAAAAGGTGTAGAATCCAAACCAACTTTTGTAAATCTAACCACATGTACACACCACTATTTATTGCCCCCCTAACTTTCCAACTCACACATTCCTATCCCAACTATTCAACCACCGTCTACATACAAAACAAACCTTGCACAACCTTCCAATAATTAAACATAGTTGAGTTTGCATCTTAAAATTGATACTACTCCAAATCCGTCAATTGGGTACTCAAGTACTTGCATAAAAAAAGTTTTCTTAAGTACAGCACTCACAATATCAGAAACATAACCTAGTTTGCCTCAACGTGTAATACATACATAAAAGAGATGGTCATTCTGAGTCCATAATCTAGCTTATTTGCTTGGTTAGATCAAGTTTGCTATGCTCCTATATGTAAAGATCGGACACTGTCGCCGGCGCCGGTGTCGGTAAGGCGCCAAATCTATATCGGCCACCAGGATTAGATGCCGATCCCGCATGAGAATTGCTTCGAAAAATGAGATTCATGGCATCGTTCTGATCGGAACTTGGGGACCGTGAAGTGTATCACTAGTACTGATTCCTGCAGCGATGACTGGAGTATCGATGCGCTAGGCATCGGTGATCTGTGAAGATCAGGAGTAGTACGATGCACCGCAGCAGGGCTGTACATAACTTTGATGTCTGTGTTGGAAGTGATCATCGCTCTAGGGCTGCCACAGCAGCTCCTCAAAGACCGCCGCGTCGCATGCGATCCGCAAGCCGCCTGCAGATTCAAACCCGTATTCCTCCTCACTCTTCTTTAGTAGGTCTTGGAAGACTTGCTTGTGTAGGAAGTTGGTGTGGATGACAAAGCGTCGCATCTCCGGGCCGACGTAGACCGCGAAGCATCCCTGGGGAATGCCTGCTGGTGCATCGTTGTCCCAGTCGTCTGAGTCGGAGCCGCTGCTTGAACGGCTCTCCTGCGACCGCTGACTCCAGGAACGGGATGAAATGGAGAAGTTTCCTGACCATCGACGCTTCAGACTTCGGGTGTTTGCCCACGGGCTGCCATACTCTAGCTCTCCTCTCATAAACTTCTTCACTAGCTTTCCAATCCTTTTCCCCGAAATCATCGTGACTGCCAGTAGCGGACCTAAGGACGTTGAGAAGATTATTTCCAAGAGGATAGAACCAGGAATTTTGTTAGTGACGGTTGGTTCAGGGTTGCCTTTCACACGGCCTTGCCCTGCACGAAGTCAGTGATGAATACCTTTGGGTAGCCATTGATAGAACTCTCTACTCACAGGCACTGATGAAGGGTCAATTCTAGGCAGAACTGTGTCGCCCCTGTCATAAACTTCGAAAGATATACCAGATGACGACTTGAGGTAAAAACTGCAAAGAGGGAGAGCTCCACGTTCTGCTGCCTAAACGCCAAGCAAGAGCATCGACCCACAGCGAGGGCCTGGGTTTCGGGAAGGAAGCTGAAAGGGAGGAGGACCTAGTCGGAGGCAAGTAACCCAGCAAATCGCTGTTTGCCTGTCTAGCGATTGCAGTCACTTCACTTCGCCCCACGTATTGCTAAGAGATGTAGAATTTCAGAAACTCGACGAACTCAGGACGAATTGCAAGCATACCACCGCTGAGGCACGGCACAAACACCATCAGTATGCAGAGCTAGAGAAGGTCGCTAGAGGAGCTGGAAGGGAGATGGCAAGGTAGGAAAACAGCCTCAGTGGTGAACACCCAGACAGGGGCAACGCATTTATGTGCACAGAGCACAGCCTTAGCTCCACCTGGGACAACAATAGGCAGATAACTAAGCACAAAAACAGTCGAAGTCCCGCCGGCCCTACACTGGACGATGCAGAATGCCGTTCTCGAGACTGCTTTTCTATGACGTACACAGAAAACCCACACACTCGCACACAGAGAGACACACGTTATTATAGAAATCACTAAAGAGCAGCTTTTCTTCCTTTCAGTAGCCATAGACTAGGCATGGCTACACAGAATCCTATATTTCATTGTGACATTTGCTGAGCTCCCTGTGAAAACACTGCATGATTCTGGTGCCATGTCAGTTACTACAAAAAGTAGCTAGCACCACGTAGCAAAATGAAAAGTTTATCTTGAGGGAGTAATATTCTAGGGGCGATGGGATGGAGATTATACAGTACTATTAAATGGTTCTTAATGTGAAGTCATGAAAGCACACCAATTTATTTTTAATTCAATTTATGTTTCTATTATTTTCTTTTATTTTTATTTTGTGTGAATTAGCTCATGGGTACCTTATCGACATAAGTAGCTAGACTGCACTGTCCTCATGGTGATCGGTAGAGCCAAAGAGAGAAATCACGTATTCCTTGTTACTTTTAGAAAACCTGGCTGGTTTTATTTTGCAGAGATACTTTAAAAAAAAGAAAAAAAGAAAAAAACAATTTACAAGTAATTTTTTTGATTCGAGAAAACACTTACTACTATTCAAGAATCTTCAAAAAAAAACTTAGAGGTAAAGTTCTCTTGTACTCTATTGTCATCTGATAATTGCACAAATCTCAACAAAATCATCACTTGTTTCATTAAAATAAGATGCAAGGAATTTATGTCCTTTACAAGATTGATATTCTCAAAAAGTCATGTGATTTAAATGCTCTAAATCATTGTCATTTGTAGTGATTTGTAAACACCTATGACTGTTTGATTGTATTATTTTAATTTTTTGCATTAATAGTTTACGTAGATAAAATTTAGACATTCTTGTGGTTTTTTTTAACAAAACTGTTATATCTTATATGAAATTCTTAAGTGTTAATTTGGAATCTTCTTTATTATCTTAGTCCAATAAGAAAATTTATACAAAATCGCATACTATTTTTTTATTTTTTATTATTATTTACATTTTATTTGATTCTTTATTTATTCAGAAATGAAAATCTACAATTGATAGTATGTGATAAGAACCAACATTGATAACTTTTATACAGTTGTAATTAGATAAGTAATTGTGTTTATATATATATATATATATATATATAGTGTTCCAATAAGAAATGAATAATGCTGACAAGGATTTTTTGTTTTTATTTTTATCATATTGCTACTACTACACTACAAGTGATTATAAAGTAATTCTTAAACAATATAAAATTACCAACAAAATAGAAATATTTTAAAGTATAATTAGGTTAGAAAATTATATATATATATATATATATATATAAAAATTCCAAATGTATTGTAAGAATTTTACTTGATAAATTTAAAAAAAAAAAAAAAAAAAAAAAAACTTAATCTATATTTGATAGTGTAGAATTGAAATATTATTTGACTATTAAGATTTAGTCTACACAACCTGTGTAAGATTAATGATGTATAAGAAATTTTAAAGAGTGGTCATTATATTAGTTAGAATTGTAACATACAATATTAAAATATAATTTAAATGGCTTGTGTATAATTATAAAAAAGTTATAAGAAAAACAAATGTGACTTTTAAATTGGTAAAGCAAGTAGAAGAAATATCTTTTTATTTACTAAAGTATTAAGATTTGATAAAGAAAAATATTTTCTAAAGAAAGTAAATGAAATAAATTTAAAAATAAATAATCATTAAACAAAAAAAACATATTTAAAGAGTAATGCATAAATATTTTACTTTTAAAAGTGTCAAATTATTGGCTGTTCAAAAAATTCAAATGGTTTTTTTCTGTCAAAAATAATTTGCTTACATATTTTAAAAAATAAAAAAATAGAAAATTTCTTTAAAATTTTGATTATTTATCTAAGAAAATATTAAACTTAAAAAAATATTACAAAAAAGAAACATACATAAAAATTCTCAAACAAAACAGAAAAAGAATTCTAATATGAAATACAAAAAATAATTTTAATTTCTAAAATCTTAATGAATGAAAAATATCCAAAAAATAAATAAATAAATTATAAAATTACAAAATCATATATTTGATAATAAAAATAAAATATAATACAAATAAAAGTCATTTTATTATTAAAAGAAAGCTTAATAGAAGAATAGTCAATTGAATTATGAAGGTGAAAATTCATACAGGTTAATAATAGAGACAATGAGTTGAAGCTAAATTTGATTATTTTAAGAAACTTATTTGATATGTATCTATATGAGAAGAGAAAATAAAGTTACTTATAATGTCACTTGTATGCTTTTACAATTTTATACATACAAGTCATATAATCCTAATTTAAAAGAATAAAATATATTACATATAAATAATTATTTGGCATTATTTTTATAATTTATTTCTAAAAAATTAAATAATAGATATAAATGGATGATTTTATTTAAAGCTCATTAAAAAGTAATAATATACTATATATATATATATATATATATATATACTATGATACAACTAAATTTTAGTATCAAATTATCTTCATTTTAAAAAGTATATAATTAAATAGGATTTTAAAAAAAGAATTTATAAAATCAACATTAACTAAACTTAACTTCTATTTATATAAATTTCAAACCTAAGAGTTTTTTTTTATCTAAGTTTTTATTTGCTTTCTACATAAGCTAGTAAGGGTAGTTTACTTGCAAAACTTATTATTAAATTCTTTGACATGACTTGCCATCTAAGTTTTTTAAAGCCAAAATTTAAATTTATTTTATAAAATTTAATTTTTAGAATATAAATATTATTAAAAAAATAAATTAATATATTTAAGTTTATGACATAATCATTAGTTTGTATAGCTAAGAATTACAAGAAATAAATACAACATATATTATTACAATTCTATGTATTTATACATATGTATTGTAAGATATTTTATAAATATTATGTTTTTTTTCAAATTAAAAGTACTACATAGATCTTTGAATGTAAAAATGATGTTAAAAACTAAAATAAAAATATAATTTATAGATATTTTTGTAGTAAAAAAAAGATTTATTTGTAATTTATACCACAATACAAACAAAAAATCAAAAATCAAAAAAATTAAGATTTTAAATATGTAGCTCTTTTAAACTTTCATGTGAAATGACTCAATAGTTTAAATTTTCTTTTATAAAATTGAATCACTTATCTATCTTAAATATTATATTGATTGGATAGTCAATAGGTCAATAAAACTATCTAGGTTAATAATATATGACATTAAAAAAGGGAACAAAGACTTATTGTTTAGTATGTCTAAGGTCTAAACTTTGATACTGTAGATGTAAGTATGTCCAAAAATTGATAGATCAAAACTTCTCCTTGGACTTAGCTTTGGTTTAAAAAGAGCTTATTAATTGTTATATCTTTTGTTGAATATAAATTTACAAATACTAATTTCAAAAACAATTGTTATTATATTGTAGTTGACAAGTTATAGTCAAAATTTACATTAAGTGGAATTTAACACCAACTACTAGTTTGAATAAGATTGCATATAACTCAACTTCAATAAAAAGATTGCAAGGACTTAATTTAGATTTTTTTAAAAATGAAATAGAATAGCACTTTAGAAAATAGTATGTATTTACAATCAATTTAAATAGAACTTTGAAACAAACAAAAATAATAACAATAGTCCTATTAACCATCAGCCTTAGTAGAGACTTATACTACTTCAAGTAATTACTAACAACTAGATGTCTCTTTGTTAATGGCTACTTACTTTCTTGATCTAATCTGCTCTAATCCAAACTTCAAGATGTTTAATTCTTATAAGGATTGGATATTTTTGACTTGCCTTCTATTATCCAAGTCCTATTGATCTAGATCTTCCTAAAGGATTGGTCCTCTCAAATCACCTTTAGTTAATTAGGCCAATTAATATCACTTTAATCATATTTAAAAAAAAGAAAGAAAGAAAATGACAATATTTATAAAGATTTTTTTAATTTTTAATTCTTTATATAATATCATGTTTAAAATTTTATGAACTCATTTATAATATCATTAGAGAAAAAGCTATAAAATAATAGATAAATTATTCATACTAAAAGATAAGATTTTTAAAATTTATATATATATATATATATATATATATATATATATTATATCTTGGATCAATAAGAAGATTAACCTTTTAACTTAGAATCAAGTATATTTTTAATAGATAAACTTGTTATAAGTTTTTGTCATTTGAGAGAATATTTTCATTCTTCTTTATGTCTTTAGAGGGGATTGCAATTAAAAGAGCTAGATAATAGAGGTTAATCTATCAAGAAGCAAGTATAGAGTAGAATTAAACTATAAAAAGAAGCCTATAAATTATCATAGATTCTTGAGTAGTACCTCCACGAAATGAGCCAAATTATTGGACTTACACCACCAACAAACCCAAGTCACAAACAAAATTGTCAACCCCTCCAATATAACGGCTACACTTTGATACACGAAAGATTATTCTTATTCATTTTCTCAAACATATAAAAGATGAAAAAACAAAAAACAATGTCCAAGTTTTGAGCACTTGCCAAGGTAGCTTCCTATTTGAATATGGAAACCAAAACAAATGGAGTACACATAGTATGCATGATGGGCTCAAAATATGGGTCATCCCAAAAAAACTGATGATGCCCAGCCTTTCAAAAAGTCACCAACAAAAACTGACTTTGTCCCATCTGAGCTGGCAGAAAAGTGGTCCATAGCAGCAGTTGTTAAAAGGACCCATCCTTTAGCTTCCCACAATCATTTAAAGCAGCTTTAAGTGTCTTGTAGTAAAGTAGTGTAATGCTGCACTCCAAAAAAGGGCTCATCAATACTGTTCCTTGTTTGCATTTGAGGTTTATCATGGTTAGGTTTTTCTGAGCAGGATGATTCATCTTATGTTAATGCCTCTAGCATTGCTAGAGCATGTCCTTGTGTATGACAATTTATGGAGCCACTGTATGTGAGCTTTTGCAGGAGTAACTTTCAGTACCTAGTTGCATTTTCTGTTGGTTCTTTTGGTTTCACCTCAGCTTCTGCACATTATATGAATGTTTATTCAGGGTGTAGGCATTTTGGATATTAGAAAAGAAAACATGCTCACTACTTGTATTTGTGAGTGCTCCACTGGTGGAGTATATCAGTCAAACAGTTTTTGATTTTTCTGTTTTGATATTGTAAAAATTTTACAAATATTTTTACAAATTACTGATCTGATTTGATTTGTAAAAATATTGATTAATTCAGTTCAACAACAGTAATCTTAAAAACTCAAAGCATCAACAGCAATGAACATATGCACACAACGTTCAGACCAAGACATTTTTGTTAGTTAAAAGGGCACTTTTCGTTTCGTCTTATCTACACAAGTGTTAATTATGTGAAAAGAATAACCATATTAAAAATAAAACAAAAAAATGCATTCATGTTGTCAATCTTTACATTTTCTTCGAAGATGATCGAACTTGATCAGATGACTCGAAGCGCCGATACACTTCAACCAAGCAATGCTCTGCAAGAAGCGTGAAAATCCAACACAACGTGTTTCAACGCGAATGATTGCAGTTGTTTCGTAACAAAGACGCACGATACGAGGATTCTATTAGATTCAACACATGCTCATGTGGAAGGAGATCGCGGTCTGCCATTCGAATGCGCCTGATCTGAGGCTGAACTACCAGGTCGCTGCAAGGCCACGGTACAGACACAGGAGGGAAGGGAATGGAATCGAAAATCGATGCAAGGCTTGCTAGGCAGATGATCAGAACAGCATGAGACGATACCAGTAATTCAGATCTGGACGTAGACATCTTTGAAAGTAGTTGTCCGATTTCCGCAATCTGATCTGCTAGCCTCGTTTCTGAACTCCTTTTGAATCTGCCGATGATCCTGGTTGATCACTGACACTGGCGGGAATGTCGTGTCGTCGTATTCTAAGCTTGCGAGAGGATCGACTGTTGTTGAAATTCCCTCGGAGGTTGTCCGGGTTTGGACCGGCAACCGACTCTGAAAAACACACAACGGTATCTGTCTTGTCCGAAGAGTTGACCCATGTTGCGACTGAAATAGTGCACATTTGTTTTCATCGCCGTTATTGGGAATGGTTGGCGTTGATGCGTGTCATTCGTGTTTAAGGATAGAAATAGTTTTGTCTTGATGCTCATTGAATGGTTCATCCCCAACTAGTAGTCGAAGTAGAAGAAGCTTGTTTCCTGGATATTATCACACTCCCTGGATAAAAAAAGAGTTGAAGCTTTCATTAATCACCTGGTTTTATTTTTTTATTTTTTATTTATTTTTGGACACAAGTGGGGTATACCCAATGCATTAGATCACCAGGCACCTTTTAATTTAATTTAATTTTTTTGACACAAGTGGGGTATACCCAATGCATTAATGTTAAAGGTGATGGTTGCATTGCAGTCCTTAGAAGTGGCACAATTTCCAGCGTTGTTTCTAAGTTGTCTCTGACCAATGGTGGACTAGGTGCTTTTGTGCTTTTGTATATACGATCAGCAGGTAATTGATCTACAGATTGAGTGGCATTTTGGGCAAACTAATATTGCTCTAATATATATATATATATATATATATACACACATATTAATACTGAAAGATGTGAATCCATTACCAAACTCATCGTGACTCTTTTGTGTGTTAAGAACTTAGTCCAAACACGTGGATAACTTAGAAACAACACTGGAAATTGTGCCACTTTATTGATATTAGGCTCAGATAAACTTTCAGTCAGGTTGTTAATTGGATTGAAAGTCTAAAGGCAATCAGTTATCCTCAAAAGTCAAAGTCATTATATGTGCAAACGTTTAAAAAATGATGCGGATTCCATAAACATAAATGAGTTTACTTAAACTAAATATCTATTTATGAAGACCTGCTTTCTTATATTAGTGATCAGCGCACGCCAGCTCGCATCGGCATTCGAATTTGAACGATTGAAAGCGGTTCAAATTTCCACGCCGCAAGCGCGACTGCTTACAAGTCACTCATTCGTATGATCCACGTCGGATTCTGAATTGGACAGTGTTCGGCAGTCGTGGGAAAGTCCCGTTCTGGATCAGAAAACGTGCTTCCTCGCAGACTGTACCGATGTTGAGTGCTGCATCCGGTCAATGCTCTGGAGATCCCATATTCCAATGGGGAGCTGCAACAACTTACGAGGCCCTTTGGTGGAATAATTCAAGCGTAATCACTTTCCGTGGCTATAGCAAAAAGCTGAGGTTCCACGACTGACTTGGCATCGGTTTTTGGCTCTAACTGCGCCGCTCATGATCCAGAAGAGGGGTCCCTCCTCATAAGCTGGCCAGTTCTTTCCAACTCTGCTCATGTGAGTGGAGAGTTCACCCCAATTGCGTCTACATGATATCTAGAAACTTGTGTAGGATGGTTCCTGACTAGTCATCAAACTTGTGGATAGCTGAGGGCTCGTGTATGCTCTGATTGTCTGTTAACGCTTTCCTGCACTGTACTTCAATTCTGAGATGATAATTACTCGAGGCGCTGCGACAGCAGTGAGATTTCATGTTATGTAGGATGTTTTGGAGCAGTTGTGTTGACTTTACACTGATCTCGATTTCCGTTAAATCATGCTGCCGTGAACTATTCATCCGTGGATCCAGGATTGACGCACATCTTGCAGTCGTGCGCTTCATGTGAGTGAAAGAGATTCAGCCAAATGATTGAATCACCAAAACCTTTGCACCACATCTCGGATCATTGTAAACTCAGGGAAACTAAACTTGTCAACACTTTTGTGATGTTGGAGTAATTTTCTAAATTCAGTTCTCCAAAAACGATTTGTTTGTATGGTTTTTTTTGTTTTTCCTTGGCGTCCCTGACGCTTCAATCACAACTTCGTTTTAGACATCGATCAGCAGATCATTCATCTGTTCTGATACCACGTTCAAACTGCAAATGACTATTTGAATATCCTTCCGTCTAGCTACTCCTATGTCACTGAAAATGAGCCTAAGCTGCTGCCTTGGGAAATACCACTATTTCGCGTTTCAGTAATGGCTTGCAAGAGTAATTTTCTGGGAGAAGAGTGGCTACCGAGGGAATCTAATATCGAACGGGGAAGCAGGAGCAACAGTTCAGTTGAAACCTAGGCTACCTCCCCTTGATATTCCTCAAGAGATACTCGAAGTAGACGACGTCGCAAGCTATGGGCAACCCTCCTTTGTGCTGAAACCCATATTCTTCAGCAGATTTCTCCAGCAACTCCTCAAACTTTTGATGCTTGAGAGAAGCAGCGCTGATGACGAATCTCTGCCTCTCGCTTCCAACGTAGACGGCCAGAAAGCCCTGCGGTACATCAGAAGGGGCGAAGTCTGGAGGCTCGTCATCTGGTTCTGGGGCAATTTGCCTTAACCCAGTCAAGGAGGTTCGTTTGGGCAAACTTACTCCAATCCTGAGCGATGCTTCATCGAAACTGAGCTTCTGATATTGCTGGTTGTTATTACCAATTCGCCTTTGAAGCTTGCGCACAATGCTTTGCATCTTCTCTGATGCAGTTTTGCCCTTCGACATTGTCAGAGGGGGAAATTGGTCACTTAGTGACCAGAACCAAAAACTGTTCACAGCAATGAGTAAGCCTTACCGCTTTGTGGGTCTACGTGACGAAGGTGGACATAAGAGACGAACTCGCGATCACAGGCCTTCATGAGTTGCCGTAATCGAAGCTCTAAGAAGTTCCGTCTCCACATTGACCTTGCTCCTAGCGCAGCTCAATCGCACAAGCCTCCATTCCATAACAAGTCATGGCGTAAATGCTAAAAGTTTGGAAACTATCGGGGGCAAGGCCGAACGTTGCTACAGAATTGAACTTCATCACTGTCGAGAAACCGAAGCAAATGGAAGTGGAGCCTTGATAATACGCCCGATGGCTAAGCCAGCCTGCTTATCCTATCAGAAGCTCATGAATTATAATAATGACACTGTCTCCGCAGGTTTATGCTCAAGTGAACACCACAAGACGGCGGCACCATGCACAACTGAAGAGTCTGGGAAAAAGCAGAAGCTAGTTATAGCGACGCATCACCTTGCACTGAGGAAAGAAACTGACATATGAAGGTCACCAGTGGCGCGATTGTACACGCTCCCACATTGTCACCGATATCAATGCACCCCAAGAACGAATACTTCCAAACTAAGTCCTCACATCAGAGGTCACCGAAGACAAGTCGAATAAAGCGACCTGTGCAGATGAGTGCAGCGACTCCTTCTCGAGTAAGAAGCTCAGAAAACAACAAACACGCACAACTAAACCTCTTCGATCATCTGTCTTATCATGCTACACACACATCAAAGGCGAAGCTTCTCCATGTTAACAACCACGATCTTACACTAAATGGTGGTGGAGAATGAGTAAATTTTGAAATATACATTATCAAATTTGACAAATACTTGTATACAAGGACAAATACTATAAATATGTTATCAAGGTTTAAAACACTTTTTCAAATGTATGATTTAAATTACATACAACTGATTATACATTTTTTTTTTTTTTTCTAAATTTTTACTTGAAATACATATATATATATATATATATATATTCATTCAAACTCTTATATTTTATAATAAGATTGAGTTTCACTTATTTTCAGAATATCTTAATTATTTTAATCTATATGTATATATACATATATATTTAAATAAATATCTTGAATTACACATATTATAAGTTTTTTTAAAATAAATTTTATTTCAACCAACATGGATTTAAAATTCAAAAATCAAGACTATCGATAAAAGATACATTAGTGTCAAGGACATACTTGTTAGAACCTTCTAGAATATTCTAGAAGTTTCCTAGAACTCTCTAGAACCTTCCAGAGCCTTCTAATATCTTCCTAGTGTCAAGGACATACTTGTTAGAACCTTCTAATTATTAACATTCTAATTAGAACATTCTAGAAGTTTCTTAGAACTCTTTAGAACCTTCCAGAGCCTTCTAATATCTTCCTAGTTAGTAGAAGTTGCTTGAGAAGCTCCCTAGTTGGAAGAAGCTGCTTGAGAAGCTTCCTAGGTAGGAGTATATATTGGAGTCGAGGCTGAAGAGTTCTTCAGTCTTGACAAGACATCTCTTGGAGCTCTAGCTCACCTCTCTAGTGTTGTTTTTTTACTCATCTGATTAATCCAATTCTTGCCAGTTCTTCTTGAACTTCTTGTTTAGACTTCAAGTCTATATTCTGTGTCCGTGACAGTTTGTCGAGACTACTCTCACCTTGGATATCAGAGTTAGTTTTTTTTTCTAGGAGAGTGGATTACCCCTCTTTTGAAGGTCTTAAGGCATTTTAAAGGTTGCGGAGTACCATCTTACGAAATAATATTTCTCCTTGAAACAATTACTTCATTTCTCTTGATAGTTTGATCGAACATTAATATGAGTGGTTTGGGTCGAATGGGCGCCATTAAGTCACGCTTGCTGCCCTGCTCGCGGCCCCGATGATGGAAGAGAGTGACTAAAATTTCAGAGCGTCTATTGTGGAGCATCACGGAATAAGTCAATCTGGTATCATATTCTCGAGCCTGCGCCCGGAAGAAGCGGCTTTGCAATGGTTCAACGGAAATTATTACTTCCGCCTTGAGGAACCTCGAATTAACTTCGGTTTCGTACGATGGCCTTGCAGCTCCAAGTTTCGAGGTTTCATCAATCAAATCAAATTAATAACAGCTCTACAACCCAAACGTTATCCGACGGAGGAATCACGCGTTGGATTGGTTGGAACTTTGCTTACGGGACAAGCTCTATCGTGGTTTGCTCCTCTATTTGAAAAAAGATCACCAATTTTGAACAACTTTGAGAATTTTTTGGAAGCATTTGCAGAAGCATTTGGCGAGCATAATAAGGCTCAATGGGCTACAACTAAAATTCGATCACTACGACAAAGGACTCGCTCTGCATCAGTCTATGCATCAAATTTTAGGCAATTGGCATGCGATATCAATTGGGATGAAGAAGCATTGATGAGCCAATTCTATTGGGATCTAAGGCACAACGTGAAGGATTTGTTATTATCTCTTCTTGATCCACGAATGCTCAACGAAGCCATTAGCCAAGCTGTAAAGTGTGATAACCGCCTATTTCAACGTCGCCAAGACCAACGCTCTAGACAATATACAAGTCATCGTGACGTAATTATATCGGCAAGTAGCCTAAATTCACAAGCGGAGACCAAGGACATGCAGATTGATGTGGTACGTATCAAATCCCTTATTCCAGAAGAAAAGAAGCAGCGTATGGAGAAAGGTTTGTGCTTTTATTGGAATAGAGAAGGCCATAGAATTGAAAACTGTCCGAAGAAGCAAAATGAACGCAGCATCAAGAATAGAAATATGTTTGTTCAGGAATACGAGAATGCCCAGCCACAATAGGAACCGTGCGACTAGACAAATCAAAACCAGGTTCCTCTCTTTCTACTCAACTTGCCCGTTGTTTTACAATTCTTTTGTCTTTTAGTCCTGAAAAACTAAAAACCTTAGCCTTATTAGATTCAAGAGCATCTGCTTGTTTCTTAGATCAAGAATTTGCTAAGCGTCACAAAATTCCCCTAGTACAAAAATCCAAACTTGTTCACGTAGAAGTAATAGATGGACGACCTTTATTATCTGGTAGTGTCACCCATGAATCAGAACCTATAGAAGTAATGTTTAAAGACCACAACAGTTATATTATTTTCAACATTATTAGCACCTCGTCAAATCCTATTATTCTTAGTCTTTCTTGGTTGGAAAAATATAATCCATCCATAGATTGGAGGTTGCGGAGGATAACATTTCCCATAGAACAACCTGAGGACAAGCTTGGAAAAAGACCCCAAACCAAAAAATCTTTAGTCATTGGAGCAAGAATGTTTGTAAGATCGTGCAAGGAAGGCACACCATTAGTCATTTATGCGGCTCCAACTAGTGGAGAGCAGATTTCAATAGCAGAAATACCGGAACAATACAAGGATTTTCAAGATGTGTTCTAAAAGAAGAATGCTGACATGCTACCAGAACATCGGTTATATGATTGTGCCATAGAATTGCAAGAAGGAGTACAACCGCCTTTTGGCCCAATCTACAACCTATCGCAGACAGAGTTGGCTGAATTGCAGAAATACATTGACGAGAACCTAGCCAAGAACTTCATTTGTCATTCAAAATCGCCAGCTGGGGCACCAATCTTATTTGTGAAGAAGAAGGATGGCTCACTACGGATGTGCGTGGACTATCGAGGTCTCAACAAGGTGACAAAGAAGAATCGCTATCCATTACCTTTGATCTCTAGTCTTCTGGAACAACTTGGACGTGCAAAGATCTTTACAAAGATTGATCTAAGGGGAGCTTACAACCTTGTGCGAATCAAAGAAGGAGACGAATGGAAGACAGCTTTTCGTACAAGGTATGGTCATTTTGAATATAATGTCATGCCATTTGGTCTTACCAATGCTCCGGCGGTTTTTCAACACATGATGAATGATATTTTTTGAGAATATCTAGATGATTTTGTTGTCATTTATCTGGATGATATCTTGATATTTTCTGAGAATGAAGAAAAGCATAAGAAGCACGTTTGTTTGGTACTCGAAAAACTATGCGAGCGAGGACTCTACGCCAAGTTGGAGAAGTGCTTATTTCACCAAACTGAGATGGAATTTTTAGGATTTGTTGCGACTACGGAAGGCTTGAAGATGGATCCCAAGAAGGTGGAAGCAATTGTATCCTGGGAAGTTCCAAAGACGGTTAGAGACGTACAGTGTTTTCTCGGCTTTGCTAACTTCTATCGGATCTTCATGAAGAATTATTCTGAAGTTGCTGCTCTACTCACTCGATTAACATGTAAAGATAAGCTAGAATGGGGATCTCTAGCGGAAAAAGTATTTCAAAATCTTAAAACGGCATTTACTACAGCTCCAATCTTGGTACATCCAAACTTTGCAAAAGCTTTCTATTTGGAAATCGATGCTTCGGATTTTGCTTTAGGAGCCGTACTTTCACAGATGGGCATCGACAATAAGCTTCATCCGGTTGCATTCTATTCACGGAAGTTTTCTGCGGCTGAGATCAACTATGAGATTCATGATAAAGAACTCCTTGCTATAATGGACTCTTTCCAAGAGTGGCATCACTTCCTCGAAGGAGCTGCGCATCCGATGACCATATATACGGATCACAAGAATCTAGAATATTTCATGTCTGCTCGAGTTTTAAACCATCGTCAAGCTTGATGGAATATGTCGCTATCAAGATTTGACTTCGTTATTATTTATTGGCCTGGAAAGCAGCAAGGACTATCCGATGCCTTATCAAGAAGATCATATCTTGCGCCGAAGATTGGAGAGGCAATGCTTGATCAGTAATGTACGACATTATTAAAGCCAGAGCAATTCAGAATTTGTGCTGTTGTAGTGCCAATTGATGCTGACTTCCTCAACCAGATACGTGCTGTAATTATTGAAGATCCAATAGTCCTTGATATTAAGCAACGTATCAATGATGACAAGTTCAAGGTTGAAGGAGATCTCTTATACTTTGAGGAGCGGCTATATATCCCAAAAGGGCCAGCACGACTTCGAGTCCTTCAATCTTGTCATGACTTTCCAGCTGCGAGACATTTTGAATTCAACAAGACCTTCGAACTCATTTCTCGAGATTTTTGGTGGCCTCAAATGTGGAAGGATGTGAAGGATTTCGTCCTCTCTTGTGACATTTATTCAAGATCCAAAAACCCTCGACATTGCCCTTATGGACTTCTATAGCCATTGTCCATTCCGTGTCATCCATGGTCTTCAAATTCCATGGACTTTATTATAGATCTGCCACCATCGAATTCATTTGACAGCATCTTTGTTGTGGTGGATCAACTTACGAAGATGGCACATTTTATCCCTTGCAAGAAGACATCGTCAAGCAAAGATACAGCAAGGCTCTTCCTTGATAATGTGTATCGATATCATGGTCTACCAGATGATATCGTGTTAAATCAAAGAACCCAATTTGTATCAAAATTTTGGAGATATTTTTTTAAAATATTAAAGATGGACATCAAGCTTTCTTCGGCATTCCATCCTCAAACGGATGGCCAAACGGAACGGGTGAATCAAGTTTTGGAATAGTATTTACGATGCAGCATCAACTATCAGCAAGATGATTGGACTGCATATGTACCGCTAGCCGAGTTTGCATATAACAACACCTTTCATGGGTCGACTCAGAAAACACCATTCTTTTCCAATTATGGGTACCATCCGAAGCTTGATCTATTGAGTCCATCAGTGAATAACAACCTAGCAACTGAAGGATTGGTGCAATAGCTATCGGAGCTTCAAACCACATTGAAGCTTCAATTGCAAATTGCCCAAGAGTCTTATAAAGCATCCGCGGATAAATTTCGGAATCAGGCACCTAATTTCAAGATTGGAGATAAAATATGGCTGCTTCGACGGAATATCAAGACCAAGCGGCCATGTGATAAGTTGGACTACTAGAGATTGGGACCATTTGTTATCCAGAAGCAGATCAATCCTGTGGCATACCGCTTAGAGTTACTAACTGCTATGAAGGTACACCCTGTCTTTCATGTTTCTCTGTTAGAGTCTTATCGAGAATCATCTTTTCTTGGAAGAGTGCAATGTCCGCCACCTAGTATAGAAATTGAAAACAACAAAGAATATGAGGTGGAAAGGATACTAGATTCACATTGCAGATCGAATAAATTAGAGTACTTTGTGCATTGGAGCGGCTACGATATTAATGAAAGAACATGAGAATCAGCCAAAAATCTTGCCAATGCATCTCAAAAGATACGGGAATTCCATCGACGATATCCTAATAAACCAAAAGTTGGTCATTAACGAAGCGTGAAGATGAAGCCTTCTCTAGAGAAATGAATAAAAAAATGATCTATGAATCATCTGCCTCGTGAACGACAGTTGGAGTATATTACAGAGACTATGCGACAAATTTTTGATTTCCTACGTTTGTGAGTATATATCTCAAATGGCTTCTCGGAGACCTTGAAGCTAAAGGAGGAGGTGATGTCAAGGACATACTTGTTAGAACCTTCTAAAATATTTTAGAAGTTTCCTAGAACTCTCTAGAACCTTCCAGAGCCTTCTAATATCTTCCTAGTGTCAAGGACATACTTGTTAGAACCTTCTAGAACATTCTAGAAATTTCCTAGAACTCTCTAGAACCTTCCAAAGCCTTCTAATATCTTCCTAGTTAGTAGAAGTTGCTTGAGAAGCTCCCTAGTTGAAGAAAGCTGCTTGAGAAGCTTCCTAG
Source organism: Physcomitrellopsis africana (assembly GCA_036785485.1). Taxonomy (NCBI): domain Eukaryota; kingdom Viridiplantae; phylum Streptophyta; class Bryopsida; order Funariales; family Funariaceae; genus Physcomitrellopsis; species Physcomitrellopsis africana. The sequence goes on from JAWRVF010000253.1 coordinate 275,787, forward strand.
GTAGGAGTATATATTAGAGTCGAGGCTGAAGAGTTCTTCAGTCTCGACAACACATCTCCTGGAGCTCTAGCTCACCTCTCTGGTGTTGTTTTTGTACTCATCTGATTAATCCAGTTCCTACCAGTTTTTCTTGAACTTCTTGTTTAGACTTCAAGTCTATATTCTGTGTCCGTGACAATTAGTCACATTCAAGAATTTCTTAGTTCATCCAAAATATTATGAAATATTTTTTATAACTTTTAGAAATTTTTCTTATCTATATTCATATTTTTTTTTAATAATAGACTGAAAAAAATAAAAAAATAAAAACAATCATGTACATATATTAGTAATTAGTAAATTAATTATACATAAAATTATTTAATCTTAATAAATTTAAGTGATTGCTATGTATAAAAAATATTTATAATAGTTATCTTATAATTTGTGTATACACCTATTTAAGTATGTCAATGACAACTAGAGGATAAATAAAACTCTTGAGTTAACTGAAAAAATAATACTTTGGTGATAAATTTATATGTCAAAAAATATAGTGTGAATTTTTACAAGTTTAGAATTCTTAACACCTTGTTAAAAGTGTTGGTGAGAAGTTATAAATTACAATAGCTGGTAGCTATAAAAGACATGTAGAATTACTAAACCTTTAGAAAAAAAATTATTTTATTTTTTGTATATTAAAATAAAAATTCTTAAAAATTTATTATAGTTTATGCAATATATAATGACAAGCATTAGATATTTGTATGAAATGAAGCAAATTCAAATAAAATATAGCTCTAAAAAAGTATTAAAACTATTATAATAGCTATATATGGTCTTTTAAAAGAAAAATAAATGATTTAGAAGTTCTAGTATATTGTGAAATTAAAAATATTTATTAAAAAAAATGATAAAATATATTATCTATTTTTATTCTTATTAATTGTTATGAAATATCTAAAAAATCATGATATTGTATAGAAATCATTGGAGTGTTATTATTGGTGGTTTCTACTTCTTTTAAAATCACTATAATAGGCATACTTACAAATGACCATCTTGAGTTCTAATTATCCATGATAGATACTAGAAAGAAAATATTTCCAACTTACTCCTACCACACCAAGAGTAATCTTGAGGTAATTGGGAGAATTCTTGGAAGTATCATTGATGATGACTAATTAAAAGGTTTTATTACTAATTGTGGTTAAATTAAAGAATGGAATAGTTTTATTTTTAAAATCCAATATATTACTACTTTACAATCCTACATATATTTTAGATAGAATCCTACATATTAGTGACTTACAAGTATGTAAAAATTTATACCAAAGAATAATCTACTCATGTTGAAAATAGTATCTTACACCTAGTTTATTGATTTATTTTAGTAGAATTTTATATTTATAATAATAGTAGAATCATTTTTATAAACTTAATTAAATTTAATAATAGTATTAAGAATTTTAATCTTTATAAAATAATAGATAAAATTAATAAAAAATAAATAATATTTTTAAAATAATATTTTAAAAGTATCAATTATTTATATTATATTTAATCAAAAATTATGATTTTAAGTCAATACAACTAAAATTTGAAATATAAATAAACTTGAGAAGACAAATTTTTAATCAAAATCACTAATATATAAATAAGATTTGATATGTCTAAAATAACTTTATTTTATATTCAATTTTTTTAGTATATTCTATTGAATTTATATTATGAAATATACTTTTAACAATTATTTCTATTAGATATTGATGCTTAAATTATTTGAATTTTTATTCTTAATTTTATTATAAATTAGTTTTTTTAAAATAAAAAATCATATTATAAATTTTTAATTTGAATTAGAAGATTTTTTAAAATAAATAAATATTTTTCAATCAAAAAAAAAATTATAAATTTAATTTTAATTACCATTTTAATATTTTTATTTATACATATATATATATATATATATATATATATCAATGTACTTTTTTTTCTAATTCCTATCATCTTTCAAACCATCTATCATCTGCTCTAACTTCTTGTAATAAAGTACCATCATAAAGTTATTTATTTGATTCTGTCTAAGAACTTCCACTTTTTCTCTCCATTGTTTTAAAGGTTGGACCAAATTAATTTCAAAGTATATTGATCTAATTGAATTAATTGGTTAAATTCTTTTAAATTTTATTATATAAAAAATATCTAAATATATGTATATTTTATAAAAAAATAAATAGTTTAAATTTTTTTAAACTTCATTATGTCTTTAGCAATAATGATTTGTTTCCATAAGAATCCTTCCTAAAGCCTCCAATGTCTAGGACTTGTAACGAAGTTATTAATGATTGATGTGTCTAATCTCATATCTATTTTTTTTTAAAGGAATTTCCAAAAATTTGTACATTATTATTTCTAGTTGTGTTGGATTCTAAAACTTACATAATAATGATATTAATTTTATTATTTATTCTTTCTAAGCATTAAAAACTATTCCATGATGCTAAATGAGGCTTATCAATTAAAATCCTTTGTGGATTTTTAATTTAAAAAGGAAAAAAAAATCCAATTGATAAATTAATTAGAATCTAGAATTCTTCTTTATTTTGAGATACTCAAATGCTATTGAATTTTTTATATTTTAAAGTAAAGTCCTATCTATTCTTGTAATATTTATAATTAATTTGGATTTAGATAACTAGAAGTAAATATGAAGATCAAACAATAGACTATTAATTGGACCACAAATTATCATTCTATCTTCAAAGCTAGGACTTTTTGATATGGCATAAAAATAAATTAGTCATTTCATATATCCTTGAATCTTGCATTCTTTTTAATATAATTTTCTACTCTTTCTAATTGAATGTTATAAATCACACCAAAGAACTTACATAAGATTATAATAAGATAATAAGATGCATGAGCCTTATTACAAAGCAACGCAATACAAGAATAAGAATAAGACTAGAAGGTCTAAACTAGACCACAAGACATGTATTGTTAAGACTGAGGAGCCTCTTAGCCTTGACACCTATAAATATTAGGAATTAAGAGGCTTCCAAGTAATTTTTTGTGAAAGGCTTTGCCTCCAAGCTATCCTAAGATGCTTCTTGAATATCTCCTTTATTGCTTTGATATAAAGAAATCCTAAGAACCTTCTCTTGTAACTTCTTACATTACTTAGAAGTTAAGCAATTTAAAAAATCTCATATAACAACTTCTTGGAACCTTCTACAACCTTCTAGGATCTTCTAAGAAGTTTCTAGATCTTCTGGAATCTTCTAGAATCTTTTCTAGATGGATATCCATAACATCACCTTCTCTTTTACCTCCAAAGTTTTTAAAGAGTAGTGTCATATTACGTGTCATCTTATTTGAGAATGCATTAAGTACTTGGCTATGGAAGATAAACTTGTATTTTACAATTAATCAAAAATTTAATAATCCTAATAAAATCCTAAATAAATTCCAATTGAATCTTTAATAAATCATAATCAAATCCTAATTAAATCCTAATGTAATTTTTTAAAAATCCTAAAAAAATCTTAAAGAAATTATAAAGAGCCTTAAAGAAATTTTAAAGAAATCTTAAAGAAATCATAATAAATCTAAAAGAAATCCATAAAAAATCTTTAAAAAATTATTAAAAAATATTAAAGAATTTTAAAAGAATTTTTAAAGAAATTACAAAAAATCTTTACAAAATCTTTAAAAAATCTTTAAAAAATCCTAATTGAATATAATTAAATCCTAAATAAATCCTAATAAATTCTAATAAAATCCTAAAATAATTCTAAAATAATCTTCAATATATTATACTTTAATTTTAATCAAATTTTAATCAAATTCTAATTAAATCTTGATCAAATCTTTAAAAAAATATAATAAAATTCTAAATAAATTGTAAAAAATTCTAATAAAATCTTAAAGATATTTTAAATAAATATTAATCAAATCTTAATTAAGTCCTATAGAAAATTTAAAATTTTAATTAATAAATTAACCATTGATCTTGATTAAAAAAATTTGTAATTCTTAATTTACTAATTAATAACAAGTAAATAAAATCTTAAAAAAACTAAATTTATAGATTAAGAGAAAAAGCTCTTAATCTGCTCAAAAGTTAGTTGTCCTTCTTCTCTAACCTTGGTGCCAATCTTCTAGCATCAATAGCTCTTTTTTGCACCATTTATATGCTCTAAAATTTTTCATAAATTTTAAAAATTAAATCAAATATTAACTCAAAAAAAACCATTTCAATCTAACAAGAATATTGCTCAAAATCACAAAAATCCTCACTATCTTTAAAATCCAATTTTTGAGATCTTAATCCACTTGAATTCTAATAACCTTTGATCTAATTGTCCAATTAAGCTCAAATTTACAACACACATTTAACACATCTATAATCATAAACTTATAAATTTTCATCTATGGATTTGCTATAACACTTACAAAAAATTTCAAAATGTGAATCTATTTTATTTTTCAAAAATTAGAATTATCTAATTAGAATCCTAATTATATATAGCTCTCACAAGATTATTACAAATTCAAAAACCTCAAAACAAATGCCCAAAAAAATCTTATCAAGTCTTCTTTCTAACTCTATTCTTCCATTAAAAAAATAAAAATAAAAAATAAAAATAAAACACACATTCTATCTGCCATAGGCATGTGATTTTGTGCCTTGGGATTTGATTTTGATCCTAATTCACAATCAACCTTCTTCACATATTAATGTAAGATTTTTTTAAATAATTTTTTTTAATAACTACTATTCATTTTGATCTAAAGATATCTATAGTATTAATTTTGCTAATCTATCTTTCTTTTGTCTTGTTTATAATTGTACAAAGTAAATAGAGGTTGTTTTTTAAAAAAGTACTATTAATATTAAAATAAATTTACTATCTTCCTATTTTTTAAAGTAATTTTGTTATTAAGTTTTTAATTAAATTTTTCTATAATATAAGTCTTTTTTTACACTTTCATCCTATAGTTGTGTTATAACATAATAGTAATAAAGCTTAAATTATTCAAAAGCATATAAAACTAAAAATATATTTTATAATTTGTGCAACATACTCAAGTTATTTTTTTATGGATTAAAAGTCTCATTGGTCCTTATAACCAACAATAATGACTAACAATCTTTGTTTAAAACCAAGCTTGTACTTTTGTATCTTCGTTGTGCAAACATCCTTCAAATGTAACTTTTGGATAATCTTCATGAATATGTTTTATTTTAATGATGATTATTATTGATTGGCTATTATGTATTCTTTTGTATTTTCATAGTTTAGACAATTCTTTCTCTTAAAATTGATAACATGAATTACTTGCTTGAGATGGTCTAACTTATCAAAAATCATCTTTTTGACTATCTATTATTAAATTACTAAATTAAAATAAAGACAAATTAATAAATTCAAAATAAAATAGAATAGATTTAGATTTGATATTTATATTATAATTTTGAAACTTTTATAACTCCTTCCTTTCTATAAAAAATTTCAAAAAACTTTAGGAGCATTATATTCATCTTTCTAAATTAAATGTTATATCAAATATTACCTAGAAATGATTATACATGTTATTATTTTTAGTTTGAAAGGATGTTGTTGATGAAATTTCTATGCCTTTTGAGGTGCTCTTATATTGTGGTTTGACTACCATGTGAAAATATTGTACATATATATTTAATATATAATTTATTACGTAACTAAATGAAAGCCATATCAATAGATTTTTATTGATTATAAAGTATGGTTAAACTATTATTTTAGAAAGAATCTATTTTAAAAAGATATTATTGATATATTACTAAAGCACCAACCATACGATTGTGCCATAGATCTTTTAAAAAGAATGTAACTATCTTTAAGTTCAATTTATAACCTTTCTTAAAACAAGCTTTTGGCATTAAAAGATTACATTGATGAAAACCTTACAAAGAACTTCATCAAAAATTAAAAATTTCCAATAAGTGTACCTATATTCTTTGTAAAAAAAAAGATAATTTCTTACATATATACATTGGTTATTAGAAATTGAATAAAATAATAGTAAAAAATCATTATCCACTATTGTTAATTTCAAGATTTTTGGAACAACTTGGCCAAGGCAAGATCTATACTAAGATAGATCTTTGTGGAGTATACAACTTCATATATATCAAAGAGAGAGATGAATGAAAGACTGTATTTTGGACAAAATATGAACATTTTGAATATAATATCATATCTTTTGGATTAACAAATATACTTACTATCTTTCAATATTTAATGAATGATATCTTTTGAGAGCATTTAGATAAGTTCATGGTAATCTATCTTAATGATATCTTAATCTATTCAAAAAATCTGAAGGAACATAAGGAGCATGTAAAGTTGGTATTACAAAAGCTATAAGATATATGTTTGTATGTCAAGTTAGAAAAATATATATTTCATTAATTAAAGATAAATTTTTTGAAATACATCATATCTATTGAGGATTTGATGGTGGAGACAATTATGCAATGGACTATTTCAAAGACTATAAAAGATATAGAATGTTTTTATGGACTTGCCAACTTCTATCAGATTTTCATTAAAAATTACTTTCAAATTGTTGCCCATCTTATTCAATATATATACAAAGATAAGTTAAAATGGGGGCCTCAAGAAGAAAAGACATTCTAAGATCTCATGACAATGTTCACCACAACTCTAATCTTAGTACATTTAGATTTTACAAAAATATTTTATATAAAGACTATTTCTTTGAATTTTACACTAAAGACCATATTTTTATAAATGGATATAGATAATAAATTCTATTTTATTATATTTTATTTTTAAAAGATTTTTATTGCCAAAATTAGTTATAAAATCTACAATAAAAAGCTTCTTGATATTATAGATTTTTTTCAAAAAATTGCATCATTTTCTTAAAAGAATGATATATCCTATAACAAAATACACAAATCACAAGAATTTGGAATATTTTATAATAGCTCAGGTTCTTAATTGCTGTCAAGTTTGATGGATTATATCATTATCTCAATTTAATTTTGTTATCACTTATCATCTTGGGAAGCAACAAAGATTGTCCAATACTTTTTCAAAGAGATCATATCTTGTATTAAAGGCAGGAGAGACAATGTTTGATTAATAATACATAACTTTGTTGAAACCAAAGTAATTTTATCTTTGCACCATTATTATATCGACACTTATTGATTCTACTTTCTTTGATGAAGTGTGTGCTCTAACTACTAATGATACATTGGCCCTTGATATTAAGCGTAGCCTCAATAAAAATATTGACAAGTTCAAGCTTGAAGAAGACCTTCTATATTTTGAAGAACATTGTATATCCTAAATAGACCAACATAATTGTGCATTCTTCAATCTTGCCATGACTTTTCAACTACATATCACTTTGGATTTAACAAGACCTTGGAACTTATTTCTCAAGATTTTTCATGGCCTTAAATGTGAAAGATTGTGAAGGACTTTGTACTCTCTTATAACATTTGTTCAAAGTCCAAAAATCCTTGACATTGTCTTTATAGACTCTTACAATCCTTGTTTGTTCCAAAACAGTCATGGTCTTCTATCTCAATAGATTTCATCATGAATCTATCACCATCCAATTCATAGGATAGCATTCTTATAGTAGTTGATTAACTTACAAAGATGGCTCATTTTATTCCTTGTAAAAAGATTGCTTCTAGTGAAAAAATAGCAAGGCTCTCTTTTGACAATATATATTGATATTATAGCCTATCAGATAATATTATATCCAATCAAAGATCCAAGTTTATATCTATGTTTTAAAGATGCTTCTTTTAAATATTGAAAGTGAATATTAAATTTTCTTTGGCTTTCTATCTTTATATTAATGGTCAAACAGAACAAGTTAACTAAATTTTGGAACACAATTTACGATGCAGCATCAATTATCAACAAGACAATTGGATCTTGTATCTACCATTAGTGAAGTTTGTATGTAATAATATTATTCATACTTCAACTCAATAAACACCATTTTATTCCAACTATGGATATCACTTGAAATTTGATCTATGAAATACGTCAAATAATAATAATCAAATAACTGAAAGATTTGCAAAGCATCTATTGCAACACCAAACAACCTTCAATCTTTAATTGCAAGTAGTTCAAAATATTTACAAGTCATCTACAGATAAATTCAGAAATTAATCACTTGTTTTTTATATTAGCAATAAAATATGGCTTCTTTGACAAAATATCAATACCAAGCAACTATACAATAAGTTAGACTATCAAAAGTTAGGACTATTTTCCATCCAAAAATAAATTAATCCAGTAGTATATCGCTTAGAACTACCATATTCTATGAAGATACATCTAGTTTTTCATATTTCTTTTTTAGAGCCTTATAAAAAGTCATATATTTTGGAAAGAGTACAATAATTATCACCTAGTATCACAAACAAAAATCATAAAGAATACAAGGTTAAAAAGATACTTAATTCATAGCAAATGTGGGACTAATTAGAATATCTAGTTCATTAGCGCGGTGTCACGATAAAGAGAGTTTGCTTTAAAAAAATACTAGGATTCTAACTATCACTAATTTTTCAATCAAGTATCAAAATAGATAAAAATATCAAATTTATATAAAGTTATTTCTAAAAAAGAAAATTATATCAAATACACAAGTCTTAAGTATTTTAGAATCTCCAAAATGTAGTAAAATATACTAAATCCTTCATTAATCTTAAAAAGGAATTTATTCTAAACTTTAATAGTGTATATTTTTAAATTGGACCATCTATAAGTATTCAAATTTTATATAAAGTATTGATATAATTTTAACAACTATTATAATAAATTTTAATTACCAATTTATTATCAATCTTTAGATATCACCAAAATCCTTACAATAGCTTCAAATCCTTGTTTACACACATATGCATGCTAAATTATTCATATCTCATAAATTAAATATTTAAATACCATAAAAACTTAGTATATAGCTTTTTAATATAAAATATCAATTTTTTTAAAAAATTTAGATAAAAATTTATCCAAAAGCTCAAAATATAATCAAAATCATCACTATCATCAAATTAATCTATTTACTACCTTAGAATTCAATTTGATATTTTTAACTTCCAATATCTCTTTTTTTAAAATTTCAAATGTATCATTTCTTCTATAAATAATGTAGGTCTTAAAATCACCTTTCCAATTATACCTCTTGATCTCTAAAAGTTCTTATATAATTCCTTATATTCTCAAAAGAATGATAGTAGATATGATTTGTACACCTTAATTTCAAGTGCCTACTCCTCCTTCATAAAAACTCCAAATCTTTTGATTTTTATATCAAAATTGTAATTAAAAAAATAAGATTTTTAATCATAATCTTTGATTTTTGAATGTTCTTTTTGAAATTGCCAAAATCCTTCTTCTTATTGCAAATGGCCTGCTCAAAGCCTATTGGGCATAACAACTAACCAATAAACATGAAGATCTTCACTCCTTACCTTTATTCATCCATATCTTACCTTCATTCATCTATATCTTACTTTCATCCTTCCAAATAAGCCTCTTAGTAGTTTAATTATTCATCTTTGGGTCCCAATTTTCTTTCAAGGTTTCATACTAAATATTTAGATCCTATTTAATTAAAATAAATAAATAAAAATCATAAATAAAAAAATCTACACCAACTTCTTTTAATTTAATGTAGTAACTATTCTAATACACATCTAGACTTATAAATATATTACGTATTTTGACTAATTTTTACATATTTTAAGGAATTATAATATAAAAATGGTTGTGATATTAATGAGTATATATGAGAATTAGCCAAAAATCTTCCCAATACACCTCAAAAGATATAGGAATTTCATCAATTCTATCTCCACAAATCCAAATATATTTGATAATAACTTCTTTATAAAAATAAGATATGAGGAATATATATAAGAGGGGGAGAGTCAAACTAAAGCCTTCATTACTATTTAGTCATATATTCCAAGATAGAGTAGAATTGTAGAAGCAAATCAGTCACCATATCAAACTTTCAAGTGTTAAAAAATTTAATAAAATAAGATTTAGAAGATTCACTTGTTATACAAGTTTTGAATAAAGCAATACAATTTTCACAGCCTTTGATTGAGCAAAGTGAGGACAATACATTTTAGTGCCAAATATGACCATGGTTGAAGCCATTAAGAGCAACACCTAATCATGTAAGTTTTAATTCCAATGCTCAAGCTTTAATGATATTGCTTGAGCTTGGAAAGGTGAATCTTTTTAAACTTGAAATCTTATTTGGAAGATATTTTAAAGGCTACAATGAAGATTAGATCCTTTGATGAGATGTTTCAACAATGGAGGTATTAGCTCAAGGGCGTAGGCAATTTCTTCGAGGACAAGTAAAACCTATTATTTAAAAATAAAAAATAAAATATATACCTTCATTGGTGGAACATATTCTTAATTTTTTATGTATGTATAAAGATTTTTGAAGGTATGAACTCTTCTCATAACTTGTCACTAAAAAAAGAGGTGATATTAAGGACATATGCTTTGAAAATTTACAAAATCTTTTAAGGACATTTTAGAGATTGTCTAGATAGTGGAAGTCACTTGAAAAGCTTCCTAGTTGGTAGAAATAGCTCAAGAAGCTTTGTAGTTAGTAGAAGGAGCTCGAGAAGCTTTCTAGTTAGTGGAAACAACTCAAGAAGCTTTCTAGTTAGTGAAAAGAGTTCAAGAAGCTTCCAACTTGGTAGAAAATATCCAAAAAGCTTTGAAGTTGGTAAAAGCTACTCGAGAAGCTTCTTAATTTGATAGAAGCCACTCAAAAAACTTCTTAGATAGGGATATATATTAGAGTTGAGGCTGAAAAGTTCTTCAGTCTTGACAATGCATCTCTTGGAGTTCTAGCTTACCTTTCTTATTGTTGCTCATGTATTCATCTAAATAATTCAAGTCCTTGTCAATTTCTTTTCAAAATCTCCTTCTAGTTCAAGTCTCTTATTTTTTATTTTTATATCTTTGATACCTAATCAAATCCAATAATAGATTTAAAATCTCAATAATTATTAAATTAACCATTAATCTTCATTCAAAATTTGTATATTTTTTAATCTACTAGTTAAAAACAAATATATAAAATTTGAAGGAATTTGAACTTACTGATTGAAAGAAAAAATTTCTATTCCTCTCGGATATTAATTGTTCTCCTTCTCCAATCTTAATGCTGATCTTTCAATGTCAATATCTCCTTTTTGCAGTATACATATGTTTTAAAATTTTATAAAATTTTTAAAAACTAAGTTAATTATTAACTTTTAAAAAAAAATCATTCTAATTTAATTAGTAGATTGCTCAAAATCATAAAAACCCTCATTAACCTTCAAATTCTAATTTCTAAGCCCCCAGTTTACTTAAATTCTAATAACCTTTGATCTAACCATTGGATTAAGCTAAAACTCATAACTAACATTTAACACAATTATATTCACAAATCCACAAGTTTTCACCTATAGATATACTAAAAATTTTATAATATACTCTAAAATGTGAACCCACTTTATTTCTCAATAACCAGAGTCATCCAAATAGAACCCTAACTTTACATAGTTCTCACAAAGTCATTACAAATTCAAAAACCTTCAAACCAGTACTCAAAAAAATGCAATCAAGTCTACTCTTCAACCCCGCTCTTTGATCAACAAAAGAACTCTCTATTTGCTATAGGCGCACAATTTTGTGCCTTGGGATCTGGTTTTGATCCTTATTTATAACGAGCTCTCTCTCAGTATCAATCCAATGTTTTCTTAAATAATGTTTGCTGAAATTTATCCTTTGTTTTGATCTTAAGATGCCTATAGTAGTATTTTTGTCTTGTTTATGGCCCTACAAAGTAAATAGAAGGTTTTTTTTAACAAAAAAAATAGCATTCATACTAAATGTTTTTATTACCTGTCTATTCTTTTTTTTTTACCTATATTTTCTAAAGTAATTTTGTTATTTAATCTTCAATTAAGCTTCTCTATAATATATGTCTTCTTTTGCTCTTTCATCCTATAATCGTGTTACAACACAACAACGCACATACATATGTATTTATTTTAACCAAATATTTGTATAAATTGTAAATCTAAAAAAACATCCATGTACTTTTAGTATATAATAAAAGTTGCAATAAGCCAACAAACACATGTCATGTTATCATTATTCTATTGAAGTACATAGATACCATGAATTTATAAAATAAAATAAGATTTTTTTATTTTTTACTTTTGAAAACCTTTAAATACTTAACCTTACATTCTATTTAGTAAAACTACTCTCTATTCTTGCACAAATTTAAACAAATGTACAAGTGAAAAGTACTTCAAGGGAAGTTGGGAAAGCCAATTTTATTCATCAATATTTCAACTACTTCCTATATGCTGTTATCTTTCTTCTATCAATTCATAGCCATGTGTGGCAGGCAGTAAAATTTGACTCTAGGCCCATGATATCTTAGATGAGAGTAGTTTTCTAGTGAAAACTAGTGGAGACTTGCAAAGGTTGCAATGTGTTATTGCATGTTCTCATCTGGTTGACGATGCAGCATGTATTCAACTCCAACTAAAATGTCTCGGCACAAATGCACAAAAATCCAATATGCGTTTAGCAAGGGAATATGGAGAGGAGATTGATTACCAAAATGAGATTCTGTTCATTAGCTGCACTGGTTATCCACAAAAATCTCCAAAAATAGCCCCATCCCCTAATTCTTCTTCTACTGGAGTGTCGATCTATTTTGTGTGTCTTGTCAGATGCAATTTGAAAAAACCAAATGATGTCTTCAGCTATTGATATATTTCATCGAGTGATCTCACCCGCACTAGGAAAAACGCCAACTCAAGTCACGTTGTGATAAGTTCGCATTCCCCATCATTGTAAAAGTTGCATGGACTTGGAGAATCTTCAAGCCATACCGAGCGTCCACTGTGTCACAGAAAGAATCTATGCTTCTGAGAAGTAACTTCGTTCTCCAGGAATAGTGTTGGATCAAGTACATAATGTTCCCAGCACGAAAAACTCACTACGACAGTAAATTCGTGGTGCAACAAAATAACTCCACATGGTTTTTTCATAGTTGTTTCAAATGGCCTCTTCTGTACTTCTCCCACTCTTTCTTGTATCGAGATCCCTCCTTCAGCAAAGCGACAAGCACGTGTAGGAGAACTGGGACGAAAAAGGGCTGTACAATTCCAGAACCTTATGTCAGTATCCACAAAATCATCGTTGACTTCAATAGAGATTCCGAACTTTACAGCTCCTTTCATAATCGCAGCAAACCCCACCTAAAATAATTATTGCAAAGAGAAAGACGTTGTCGTATGTGCACCGTATAAATGGCGAGCTGATGTTCGGCAGGAAAATAGAGCAGTGACATGATGGATGGCTGGAAGAACGCTGCTTCTGCCCGTGATCTAGCTTTCCTAGCTGCTTCTGCACAACCAAATAGTCATTCAAAAATTTCAGAAGAGCCTCTTCCAAAGCTATATACTACAAATGCACAGATTATTAATGTACAACAACATATAAGGCTCTAGTTTTCGAATTATGCTAGAGTATGAATAATGTTAGGTGTGATTTTGCAAAACACGTAACATTCCTACATTCACCCTCACAAGATTTCAGACGGATTGCCAGAAATCGCGAAATCATAATGAAGTTCACTTGTAGAAATCACTTGCAGTGACCAAAAAAAAACCATTCGCCACTAATAGGCAACCTCACCTGCTGCAGCATGATAAGCTCCCACAAGTGATTGACTTTGGGCTGCCTTTGCTTCAGCAAGAGAACTTTGAACCTGTAATGAACGGGTAACAAATGTCAAGATGCCATTTGCACGGATTTAGACATTCGCATCAGAAGTCACATCAAATACTCAACGCAATAGGTGTAAAACCCAAGAACAATAATAAGATCGAACTAGAAACCAGCATAATCCTCAGCATTGAACAACTCTCTTGTGTCAACACTTGGTGGAATTTCTCAAAGCACATTTGTCCTTCAAATATAAAAAGCCTCTCAAAAGAACTCACATGTTCTCCAATTTCATCCTTGATGACCATGTTAGGCAAAGAGCTAACCTGCACACAAGCCAGTGACAGACGCCCACTTGATAAATGCCTCAACATTGAAGTCATCTGAATTTGAATACAGCTTACACAAACCACGATGCTGCTTTACTTTGAGGACTTCGCAACACAAGTAGAATGTTTGAAACCTTCTACTTTCCTACGAACCTACCAAGCGGGAGAGGGACAGTAAGGTAGATGCTGAGGCCTGAAGATCCATGACGGTTCGTCTGCGTAGCAGCACATCCACTTCCCTGCACCCACATTTCATGATCTCAGTTGAGCTAACAGCACAACCACCTGTATGAGTGCCTTAACATATACATATTACTAGCACAAAAAATAATAATAATAATAATAATAATAATAGTTTGATACTGGCCACAAGAGCAACATGGCTGGCTGCTTTACATTGCAAAAAATACACTGATACACCCACTTGTGCCGAAAATTTGCAGACGATTTTTATGACTATATCATCAAGAGCAATGATACTACCAAGCATACAACATAACAATTTAAGTTATAATAGACAAACAAATAAAATTCTTTGGACGGGTTCAGAGGAACAAACCAGTCAGCAATGCCCGTGACAGCAGCTGGCACTCCATATGTACTCGTCTTCGCGTTCTTCACAAACATGGGTGGCAGACCGAAAAGCGCCCGGATCTGGCCAACAATTACTCCTACCACAGGCTCCAGGTCCTGAAAACCACGCGAATCTGTGAGACCATTTTCGAAATAAATTCAAAACACTTAAATGAGAAATTCTAGCAGCAAAAGAGAAACAAACACGTTACGACTACAAAATAATACTAGTGCTGTGGTCGATTAGATTCATAAACAACATGTACACAATAGTTTTAAGCAGACTTCTTGATAACTTCTCCTTCTAATCGGCCTGAATGAAGTTGGCTGATACAGCAGATCCGCATAAAAACAAGTCAAGCCTGTGAAATAGCATGAACATTTCTCATTTTCGCAATTACCTTTGAAGAAAGTTTGTAACTCCCAGAATTGTTCGAGACAAGATTACCACAACCTGGAGGATTGTAAACAATCACTCCACCCCATCCCTGCCACATGCAGCGCACTCATCAGAAACAACTCGTAAAAAGAATCATACTACTCCAACAAAACAAAACTAATAATAAATAAACAAAAAATCAAAACTCAAAAAAACAGAGTACATGTTTCATTGCACTGGCATCGCATTACAGCACAAGAATCAAAAAGGACTTTGAATCGTTCAAAGAAATTTGAGTCCCTACCGGAGATGTGAATCCATTAGTGAGTGAGATACGGCCGCTAGACAACTGCATATGAAGAGGACACTCATTGGCTGCTGGCACATAACTGTACAACCACTATCATTTGATTATTTAGTATGAAAGGATCTGAAATCACAAGCAAGTACAATACCGTTCAATGGACTTATCATAAATGAATACATTTCATTGAACATGAAAAGTCCAATGCATGAGGGTTGGAATTCCAGTTTACATTGCAAAATGTAGGATCTTAGAGCGACCAGTAGCTGCACTAGACGTGTCGAGATGCCACTCGTTTGAATTGACCTGTATCACACCATAAGAAAATAATAATTAAAAATATAAAAGCCATCAAATTATTTATTCTTATCCAAAACTTTCCGGTCCGTTGGCAGTCTTCAAATCATCAGCTCAACTGACTTGATTGAAAAATGAACATATGGAATCTGCTTACAAAGAATGGAAGCTGCTTAAACGGCACCAGATGCGCCTTCAAGGTTTCATTCCAATGCGATGAAACTGCCTTTGGAGTATAATATAGCACCTACCAGAACTTTCAATCAACCCTTAAATCATTTTCAACCCAGATATTCAATTCATCTCCAGTAAGATTAGTAACAAGAAACAGAGACCAGCACTAACAAGATATCAGAGTTCTAAATCCACCTCATCTACCAAGCCTACCACTTCGAACAACAAGGGAACAATTAAACGAGCAAATTACAGACATTTCGTATACAGTAGAGCCCCAAGATTCCTGCTGCAGAGACGAAACAATGAAGTGGCTAAATTCTTTCGCCTATGTGGTCAAAAAAGATTCCCAATGCGCGTATCAGTAGAAAGAATGTCAACCTGGCTTTCAACGGAGAGGCGGGCAACAGGCTCCATGACGTCTATAAGTGGTTGCAGATAGCGCTCCTCTACTTCCTCTATATCCCTGAATTACATCACGTTAAACACCTTTATCAAATTCGAACATGGAGAATCTCTCCATGACAACCCCAACTGATATCACAAGTAAAGATCCAGTATCCAATAATGTTCCTCGTTACAAGAGCTGAAGTACTTGCCACTGTAACCCCGATTAGACCTCACAAATCTTCATAAACCTGATCTCCTAATCAATACTGATCTTCACTTCTATGGAAACCCAAAAACTTCATCTTTTCATAACTTACACAAACTGGGGTCACTTCTAACATTCACAGGTAAGAAAGATAAATGATACAGATCAGTCAATTTTAAAAGTTCACCAACTCACCAATCATAAATCCAGTCCTCTGGATTTGCATTCAACAGAGTGAAGGATAAAATGGCCTCCCCATCGGCCGAAAGTGGCATGCTTGGCACTTGGTCATCCTCAGCCCGTCCGGCCTTGCTGACTCGACCACCATTCCTGAAGTATGTCACTGCAACTTCGGCGATACGCGAAGCAATCCCATCTTCGAAGTCAGGAACTGATAAATCAACACCGGTCATCCACGCGTGCCTATGCTTTCCCACGACAGTCCTTTCCTTTGCATCTTCACCAGCTTTTCTTTCAACGACTACCAATGTGTAGCGGCCTCCCGCACTTGAGCTTTTGCCCTTGGCAAAACTCCACAAAAACTCATCCACATAGTCATCGTTCCTGAGATCCACATTAAGAAGATCCGAATTTGCAAGTCCACACGGCCAAGTCCACTCGACATCACTTCCAACGCTGACGCAAGAGTCATCCGCATCCCAAGTGACCCTAATCCCAAAATCATAACCCTGAGCGTGTTGTCGAAATGATTCGGCCACTTTCTCCAAAGAAGCCACACTCATCAACCCTTCGTTCCAATGTGGTGCTGCAGAGGTAAATATGATATGCAAATGGCAAGGTAGAGCCAGAGATGAGGAAGCGACAACGGCAGCGTGCTCTTCAATAGCTGAAAAAGGGAGGGGAGCCCGATACACCTCTGTTGATTTCCACCAAAAAGGAACCCCTGCACATGAACACATCTTTGAATTCAATTCTACAGCCCCAGCCTTTAAAACCTTGAATTCTCTCATCCGAAAATTCTACCTCACTCAAACACATCAGAATCCTCAAAATAAATTTCAACGTAAACACAATGTCCGGAGGAAACAATCGCAGATTAGATCGACTACTGCCCACGACGGAATTGGAATGTAGACAATGAACCACCACCAGCACAACAACGACGACGAAGACGACGACGACACAAAATGCGTCATACACGTCCATTATATTCCGGACGACCTAAAATACTATACAGATGTCATACGACATGGTCACAATGATCGTTCCGAAATACCTCCAATCTCGAACCAACCGAAGCAAAACACAAAAGGAAATTTCATGATTTAAAAAATTTACAAAAGGATACACAACAAATAAATAAACAAATTAAACAACCTATAGGAACATATAAACAAAAGCTACAACACACAGAAGTTCAAAAACACAAAAAAAAACACAAAAAAACGATCGCAGCACAAAGGAGGCAAAATCCGAATCAGAAAGAGAAAGCAACAACAAACCCTACGTACCAAGCAGGAAGGAGAAGACGACGGAAAACGTGATAAACAAACGTTTGCGCCCCGGCGGCTTGCTCCGAGTGCTGGCATCGGCATCGGCATCGCCAGACTTGGTGGTGCTCGCGGGGTTCCCGTGGCCACTGCTGTCTGCGTCCGGCCCAGAGGTAGCGGCGTCAGCGCAGGGCAGTTCCTCAACCTCGGCCATGATGATGCGTGCACTGCCTCTGCCTGTGCTAATGACGCTGCGCAATGGCTCACATAGCCATCGCCTTCGGAGCCTCGACCTTCTCTATGGCCTCTTCCTCATCATCGTCTTCCTCCTCCTCCAAGGTTTTCCAGCTCGCATGGTTTACTACCACGGCCACGGGCCGTCTTGCCGAAAGCACACGCCGGGAAACCGATCACGTAGCTCGGGAAGGAGAGCCTATTTCCGCCCCCATTAGCTAAAATTGTATTTGAGACAATTAATTAATGTGCATATTCCTCTTTCAATAACTGTGATACACAAGGTTTCGCTGAACGGTGGTAAACAAAAGCGTATTTCTTCGAAAAAAGAAATTCAATTTTCTTCTAAATGAGGATATTGTAGATAAGTAGAAGACAAAGAAATTTTATTTTAAAATTCAACACAAAAATGAAAATGAGGAGTGAGAGGGAAATTGTTAAATATATCAATATTTATTTATTTATTTATAGGTGGGGATATTTTTACTCTCCATTCTTGCTGTGAATACAAAGAGTGTTCTGAAAAAACTTGTCATATGAGTTGTCAAGGTACATTGCCAGTAGTTCAAAGAGCCCTAATATATAACAAAAATTTTCCAATAATTCCATTAGATATTGCTATTTTTAACAAAAGCTTTTTTATTTGACCTATACTAATCATATGGAGCTTTGCTAAGGATATTCTATCCATGATTTTAAGATTACTTTTAGGCAACTTAAGAGAGTATTTTGAAAATAACTTGTAACAAGAAAGCCCTAATAACTTCAACAATGTGTTCCAAGGAAAAATAATATACAATGACCTTTTAGCAATGGTTGTTTTAGGATAGAGTGTCTATCATAGACACAATATAGATTAGAAAATATTATTAAATTTAGATAAATCTTTAATTTGATAGTTTTATTAGAAGATTCTTAATGACTATAAAGATTTTTTTTAAAATCTTAAATTGACCAACAAAATAAAATAAAATTGGTTTAATAGTTACATATAAAAATAAAAATAAATTTGAATTATATTTTTTTTATTATAATATTAAATATATCTAATTTTTGTTGTTATAATGTGTATAATTAATTGTGAGGTAGTAAGAATATGAATATATCTCTACATGACAATTTTGCCAAGTGGTCTTAAAGATTTCACCTATAGTTTATAAAGATATAAATTTAAATTCCACAACCATCATAGATAATATTTTACAAGTTATAAAGATTTTTTTAAAATTTTATTTTTGACAAAGCTAAGGGCCTATATTTGCAAAAGAAATTCTCTCTCTCTCTCTCTCTCTCTCTATATATATATATATATATATAGTTATTAGTAGAATTTACCAAATATACTAATGTCATAAGATATAATCAAAAAGATTATATATTAGTTTTAGATAAATTTAAAAATTACATATTGGTATCTATTAAAACTATTTTAAAATATACATTGTTAGCATATATATATTTTAGATATTTAAAAAAAATATCTAAGAAAATTTAATAGTAATCAATATATTTACTAAGAATTTTTAATTAATTTTAGTTTATTATATAATCTAAAAGTTTAAAACATGATTGATAAATTTAAGATGATTTTATTTTTTAATTAGTTTTATATGAATATATTACAAATAATAATAAAAACTTTTTTTGTAATAATCTTTAAATACCATTTCCTACTTTTTTTCTTTTTTTTTTTTTTTTTTGCATACTTGGCTTGTATCTAAATAAATTTCAAGATGTCAAATTTGAATAAGAAAAATTTATTAAGAAAAAAACTATTAACTTATGTAAAAATCATATTTAAAATAATAATTGGATAATTTATTGCATGTTTCTCAAGCATCAAACATATAATTTAATTAGTTATACAATATGGCTTCAAAAGAGATAAATTTTTGTTCTTCATGTATAATACTTGTATTAAAAATAAAATAATATCTATATTTAAATCTTAATATTTTACATATTAAAAAATATACAAGTTTAATTGAACATATTGAAAGTTAGATATATATTCTAAAAGTTACAAATTTGAGAATAAGTTGAATTGATATTTGTTTGAATTCTAATATTCAATATTTTGGCCAAATATTTTATTTTCAAATTCTAAGTATCATACTTAAATGTAATATATATATTTAATAAAATACTTTTAAAAATCATTGTATAAGAAAACATCTTAAAAATCAAAATAATAAAAAATAGCAATAATTATTATATAAAATGGATTTTTAAAATATAAAATCTAAAAATAAATCCAAAATAAAAGTAAAATTTTAAAAATATCATATTTTAAAATCAAAGTAAAAATTATATGAATGGTGACCATATTAGAAAGAAAGTTTCATTTAAAATTTTTATTTTTTGTAATATTTGATTATAAATATATATTTTATAGTCAAAATCAATCCAAAATTTAATTTAAAACTATATAATCTTTAATCCAAATAGATTGGCTTAGAAATTTTTGTCTTTATAATTGTATATTAATCCAAGTAGATTAAAGATCATATAATTAATATGTAAATATTAAAATCAAGAATAATTTATATAAATTCTAAAACTAAGAAAATTTTATATTTTTAGTATTTGTATATATATATATATATATATATATATATATATATATATATATATATATATTTATTTATTTATTGATATTATTTTATTTTATTTTATTTTACTTTATTTGGATTCTTTTATAATTTTGTATTTTTTTTAAAAATAATTCTTCAATTTTTTTCCAAAGTTAATGAAATATGATTCTTAGTTATGTTTTTGCATTCCATTTTATTCATATATTGTATAATAATATATAATAATAACTTATTATTTTAATTTTATTTAATATAATTATTTTTTAAAAAATTCCTCATACAACAAAAAAAAAAAATTAATAGTAGTTTAGTGATAAATTACTATTATCTTTGTAGGTTGGTACAATATAGTTGTTATTAAAAATTTATAAGCATCAAGTAAAGCTTACAACAAAAGAAAAAGAAAAAATATTCTTAAAAATTGAATGGATCTAATACTTCATGGTATAACTTAATTAAATTATTAGAAGGTTAATTAATACTTATGTTTAAGTCATATGCCACTTTTTATTTCTACTTTAAGCTTTTTGAATTATTAATTTATTTTATAATTACTTTAATTATATTTTGAATAAATAAAAATAAAGATTAAATAATCAAATAATGAACACTAAGGCGTGTTATTAATTTTTTCATACATTCTATTTTTAAAAATATTTTTAAAACATATAAATATGTTATTTAATTGTTCCATGTGATTTTCTTCTTGTGTTAGCAAATTAATGTCAAATTGCACTAAATTTCATTGGATCATCTTAACTTTGCATGTAGTTATATATAAAAAATATATATATATTAATCTAATAATTTGACAATAACTGTTTCAATCAACATTCTTCTCTTCAAATAGTCAATTATCACATATGACAACTTATATAATAGATTCATTTAAAATATTGATTTTTTATAATAAATAAATAGTATTTTATATTATTTATAATATTAGATCAAGCATGAGTAAGAAGTTTCTTGTAATCTTAATCAATATTATATAGAAGTTATCAAAATATAATAATATATACTAAAATAAGATATATTATTTTTTAAGTTCTAAATTTTATTTCTAAAACCTCTTTTAAAATATTATTTTTTAAATATTTTATTAAATTATAATATAAACTACTAAATTTTTAAATTTTTTGAAAAAGATGTTTTTCTAAAAAAATTCAAATAATCCAATGTAATAGCATAAAAATTATTTAAAACAGTATTTGAAATTTTTACTTGGATGAATTTATTGAAATATGTTGAAAGATAAAAAAATATTTGGATATTTTTTTATATAAATATGTTTATTTAATTTCAATCTTTAGGAGTAAAAATAAAAAACTGCATCTTTCAAAGCATTGTAGAGTTTTTAAAAATAAGTGATTAAATAATAGAAATATCAAAAGATTTTTAAAATAGAAACATTTGCTAAAAATTTATTGATGTTTTTATTATTAAATAATTTTTTAACAATTTAACTTATTTTACTGTATATATTTTATCATTATAAAATTTATTTATAAAATTTAATATGCTATTATATATATTTATACTAAATACACAATAAATTATTATGTCTATATAATTTATTTAGATTATTATGTTCTATCCAACATTTCATTTAGTTTTGTATTTATTTTATTGAAGAATGGTTTTATATATCTTTTTTAAAATAAAATTATCAATAATTGAAACTAAAGAGAAATTTAAGTAAATTTTTATTCAAAAAATAATACATGTATTCTTTTTTATTAAAATAAATTATTTTATTTAAATAAAACATAAAATTGGAGTTATTTATATAGTCTTTTTTAATTGTTAGATTTAAAATTAAATATGAATAAATTATTACATGCAAATATAATTAAAAAGTGATAGCAAGAAATAAATTATATCTTTTCTATGAAAACAATATAGTGGATAACTATAATATCAAAAAAATTAAATTAAATTAAATTAAACTATCAAATTGTAAAGAATAGAAAGAAAATTTTGAAAAAATTAAGGATGACCTCAACCTTGGTGCCATTTATATAACTTCTAATGTTATAAATTTGTTAGAAAAACTTTAAGTTGGTTTCTATACATTATTAAGATAAATTCTAACAAAAATCTATACATAAACATTCATAAAATCTTGTGGAACTTATCTAAAATCTAGAATATTAAAAATAAAAAATATAATAGCATGTATCTAAAAATTTGGCTTAAAATAATATTAAAATTATTTAATAAATTATATGTATATATATATATATATATATATATATCAATCAATCAATGAATCAGACAACAAACATAAAATAAAAAGTGTTTTATTACTTCCTAACTAAAAAAATCCACATGTGACAAGGAGATTAGGTCCTAATTTGTAATATATATATATATATATATATACATTTATATCTGTCTAATAGATGAAAATCGTAGTTTGTAAGGTGATACTTTTAACAATCTAGAAAGAAATATTCACCTACATAGTGTAAGATTTTAAGCAAAAAATCTCATACAAAATTGTCCTTCAGTTATGTTTGCAACTAGTACCAACTTTACTTTGAGTCCTTGATTACTTCATCCATTTCTCAGGAGCTCCTGTACCCCACACAAATTGATGTCAATAAGGACTTTTTTCCTCATGGAATGACCATATGTATTTATTCATTCATTTATTTGTGTGTTTATATATGTACATAAATACAAACACACACACACACACACACAAGTAAACAGAGTGAAATGGAGATGGATCTTGCTTCAATTCTTTGAACAACATATCATCTGTGTTAAACATCCTTGAACTTGACCATTAGGTGCTTTACAAGAACTTATGGATGATAGAGACAAATGCTTCAAATGTTGACAGAAACTTAGCACCTTCCTACAAAATATGTGGAAACTGTAATGTCAACCATTTAAGGGCCCATTTTTATTGTAACTGAGGTATTCACAATCAATTAGTTGTGGACAATGTATGTTAAAAGTTGCAATTAATGGCAACATTTGGATAGTTTACTTGGAGGTTTTAATATCTACTTGTAATATTTGGACTGCTGTCTTTCAAATTACAAGAAAGTTATAAACAACATGCACTCTTTTACAATTGCATGTGATATAATCTATAGATATTGGCAATGAATCTTGCTCATTCTCCAATTAATCTTAGTAAACTACAACTTATAAATTTGAATAATCACTCCTTTGCAATTGATAAATAATCATGAGATCACTTCTGTATTCATGTGTCAATTAAAAGATTCATATTGGAATGCTTTAGAACAGTTACATTAATATATTGACAAGCTTCAAAAAGCCACTTGTGTAAATTGTTGTAAAAGTTAATACTGATCTACTGGATTAAATGCCAGTTTTCTAAAATAAAACACATGATCAATTTTTGAAGTTGGGAAAATGAAATTGTCATAATCAACATTGAATGTTGTTACCAACAGCCTAAACAAGTGTTTGAGTTTCATACTTTAATATTTCTTAAAACAAATCTGATCTAATTCAACAACTGATAACAGATCTAGCTATGGGCATTGTCATTGCTCACCAAAATCATGCAAAATGACCACCAAACCTTTAAGACATGTTTGAAATACACATTTAAAAATATATTCATTTACAAAATGTTGATATTGCATTCTTCTTCACACTTATTTTCATACAACAAAACCATTACCTTTTATCTGTTTTTTTAAAAATTGAACCCTTAATATTGATTTAAAAAGGACACTGTACCTATATTCACTATTTCCTTGATGTTTATTCCCAATAAAAGTTTAAAAACTCCTCAGCTGATACAAGCAACAGATAAAATGTGATATAGAGATAATAACCATTCAACCATTTCCATAACTTCATTGTAATCAACAGCGACCCTTCTTTTCACTCAGAAAATTTCCTTTTTGTAATAAAAGACAATAAAAGAATGATTATTTAAATCATGGAATCTGTTGTAAACTATCAATGAATATCATTCAATGAGGAATGTTAGGTTATCTATCTTGTCTTCACCTATTTGAACAAAGCTTTCTTTGAGAGGAACAACTTGGAGAACTTCTAAGTAATTCAAAAGTTTATTTTATATTATTCTGTTTTCTGGAGCCACGTGTTATGGTAATTCTGCACAGGATCACACATCTAGTGCACCATTCTCAAGATGATTTTCATAGGATCCCCCACACTTGCCACGTAGATACTCCCAAAGCCATCACTTGTTAAAAAAATGCCACACAAGCAAAATGTATGTAAATCTTGCCCTTATTTTGTATTATATGAAAATAAAAAACCAACTCCTATGGAAAAAAATGTACGGAAGAAGAAGAAGAAGAAGAAGAAAAAAAATTCGAACACAAAACCTAATTATCTTCACCACTCATATGTACCTAATCTCTTAAGGGAGGATTCAATAGAATTTACGTTTAAATCTAAGTCTAGTTCTTGACTAGAACTTGGTGTCCGCTCATTCATCGAAAGTAATTGCGTCAGAAACTGACGCACCCTCTTTCATCCGTACGACAGAACAGAACTGTGGAGTGAACTTTTTAGCCGTTCTTCGTCACGGCGTTCATTCTGGAGAGGAAGGTAAGAATTATGTGTACTGGTATGGGCAAAAGATTGGGAAGGACAATGCATCTAGCTGCAATTGGTCTAAAAATGCCTGCATTTAATTTCCCAGTACTTGTATTGAAACATGATCAGTGGGCTAAGTGGTGGGGTATCACATCAAAATTCATCCATTTATTGAAGTCAGTACTTAACACAGCCTACATCCATCCATAGATGAAAAACCTTGCACTTCCCTCATTCACACTCCAGTTTCAAATTTACCAAAACAAAAAGGGAGCCGAGGCCTAGGACAGTCCTGTGCCCCACAATACACCCATCCACTTTCATCTATCGAACGAACGTCCCTGTTGGATATGCTTCAATCGTTCATCTTTGCTCGCAGAACTACGAGAACTCAGAAAGAGACGAGACTCTGGAGCTAATGAGTCGGTGAACGACGTGGAAGGCCTCCACGGTCAAGGGTGACGACTTTCCACGGTCCTACAAACGTGACACAATTTGTTGGTCATAAGCATGGGGGCTGCAGTCCCGCCTTCTTCCCTCGGGGGAATACAAAAGCAAGGCGGGGAATGTACAGGAGCGGAGGCGGGGGCCGCATTGAATGCTCTGACGTTTTAAGAATCAAACCATGGACCAGTGTCTTGTTCCCGTTGCCACGAATCTGTTGTGTGCATTGCTCGTCATCCACCCACGCCTGCTTCTGCTGTTTCTACTGCAACTGCTACTGCCTCACACTCGGCTGCACCGCCTGTCTGCTCTTGTCATTTCGTCTCTGCTACGCTCTGTGGCTCGCAGCGTTCAAACTTTTGGTAAATGCGCTATTATTGTTGATGTCAGGCTGCCACTTTGCCTCGCCGCGATTCCGTTGTAGGTACAACGAATTTTCTTAAGGTAGTGTAGCTTTTTTGAAACGTCTCTGATGTGCAGTGCTTTAGTTCGGTTCGAAATTGTTGGAGGAGTTGATTTGGAGAAGTTTGTTGGTTTTGGGAGCTTGCATTCATGTTGAAAGAGATAAAATGCAATCTGTCCTCTCGCGCTGCGCTGTCTTGCTCTACTGTAATATTACCTTCAATCGCTCTGTAGCTTCTTTTAAATGGGTTTTCAGCTGGTTAAGCCTGGTCTGGTTCTAAACGTGTTGGGAATTAAGTGTGTCGTCTTTGACATTCTGTTGCTTCTTAGTACACGATCTCGTCAGCGGCAGAAACGTTCATAAGCATTCCATGAATTCAAAGCTGAATCCTTGAATTCCGGGTCTTGTTGCAGCTGTAACAAAACAGCGAGTGATATAATACAATTATGGAGGTCGACATGTTTTCGAAGCTGATTTTGACGGAGGAGGAGAGGGTAGTAGACCCGGTATTGGGTTATCCTCATGGGTACGCCAAGTTGTGTCAACACGCCGCAGTGCAGCTCCAAGGACTTGTCACTCCCTTCATGGCAGGTCCTCCTCAACGCTTCCTGCCGTACTCTCCACAAGCTGAAGACGTAAGTCTCCGCTTTCTCCTCCTTTGTTGCTTGCATCAATATCATTGAATGCCGACACTGCGGCAGGGTTAACTGTCGTTGACATTTTTTTTATCCACACTTTTTTGATACCGTGTAAATGGGACCTTGTGATTCTGAAATCACTAAAATGTACCTTCACACTTGATAAGTTAATTCCAAACGCTGCATTCTGCGGATCTGAAAGCGTCAATGTGTGGTGGCCATTACAGTTCGCGTCTTTAAAAAAGTGGGATGGTTTGTTTCCCACCGTGGACGACACAGAGAGAGATCCCGAACTGAATGCCCGCAAGCATGCGGAGGAATTGTGGCAGCAGCTCGATCACCTTGGGTATGATGGCCGTAGCATTGTGATATTGTGGTAACCTATGTTCTCGATGCAATACCATACGATTGAGTGACATGGTATTGTGTAGAGAATTAAAGTTTCTTAGGTGAATTGTAGGGGATTTTAATTAAAGTAGAGTCCAGGTCATGGCCTTTTCCAAATTTCTAGTGAATGCGAAAACCAGAAGTATGTCATTATCGCTTCAAGATCGCATGCTACGATTAGTACCATACCGTGACTCCTTGCTGGGCCAAACATTTTTCATTCTGATTTATGCAAATAATTTGATGAAGACCGATGGTGCATGAGTGTAGAATATAACCGATTTGAGGAATTACTACATTTTAGGGAAAAAAAATAAGCACTCCGCTTACAAGAGTATTAAGAAAGACATGACACGGAGATAATGCTCATATGTTGTAAATATGTACAGAAATGCTGGATTTGACCCAGCAAAGTTTAGGGTGGATTCTTACGGCAACGTGGTGTACTGGAATGCCGATTCTTCGTCTCCGCTTGCCTGGGAAATAGATCATTGGTTTCCCCATTCTCGTACGTCGAAACCTCCACCATTTCGTGTGCAACAGGAGTCTGCTCTTAACTCTGTGTAAACCGTCTACCTTGGTCAACAATGTTGAATGTTAATGCAGTTCGTCTATTTTTTCTAAAGGGCCATGATTCACGAGTCATGTGTTCAGGAGGAGGAAAAACGGTGGTGTCCAATTTGCGTGTGCTTCAGTGGCAAGCAAGCCAGCGGAAGAAAAGTCGTCTCGAGTTTCTTGTACCCTGGTGGGACCTGCAACATGGTTGTTCCATTAACCAGTTTCTCTCTGCCTTTGCCTCCAAGAGCGCTGATTTCAGGTACTAAAAGTAGCATGCAGACATCATTATTGTACCCGATTTCTGTCTAAACTTTTGAAATTGGTTGGTCCAGCACGTGTAGCCTTATTCTTGATTGTCATATTGAGGTCGAATATTCTCTAAGGTAAAGACTCATTTGACGATTATTATGCAGGAAGAGATCATTTGCCTTATTCTTTTCAGGGGGAGAGGATGAATCGATTGCAAGAGAGCATGTGGGAGAATGTCGTCCATGGCCTCAGCATTTCCGTGAAAAGAAGGCATATTGTGGTTTAGCTGCAGCAGCTATTGTGATGGTAAAAAAAGAAGGCGAAAAAGTTCATCAATCGACTTCTCCATTACAATCTCTTGTGGTTTGTGACCCATCTTCAGCTGCAGGTACCTTCGACCATAGGTGTCCCTATGGACATTTGAGACTCTGTATAGTATGCCGAAGGGATTGTTTATTGCTCAACTAGAAGCCTATCCATCAAGTCCAACAAGTGATTTACCCTCAATGTGCAAACTCTTGTCAACTTTTTGTTTTCGTCCTCATTCACTTGTTGTGAATTCTCTTATCCCTCAGAATGAGAAGCTATATTGTACACAGCTCTACGCGACATTTGCGGCCCTTGTATTCTGCTCTGAAATTGTGATAACTTTAGCAGGAACAGAAGCTAAAGGACGCTGGAGTTCCGAAGAAGAGGAGGCTCTTAGGCGAGCAGTCAATGAATTTGGATCAGGCAGTTGGAAGGAGATTAAAGAAAATGAACCCGCTCTTTCGAATCGCTCAATTTTTCAACTTAAAGATAAGGTGATTAGTCTTCATTTCAACTTCATCGCAGAACGCCGAAATAGCTTTGGCAGTGTTCATGTTTTGGGCTCAGGATCAAACTACAGTGCACCACTTGAACTAGTCTATCATTCATAGAATTTCTAGATTATCGATTACGTGTCGATTTCAGACAGTCAAGCTACTTGGACCACGGGTTGAGTGCACCATCATAATAGCAGCAAATGGATCGTGAACATTTCTCTATTCTTTTAAGGGAACCTCTTCATCAGTTCTCAAGTTATCATGATGTGATATCGGTTCATTGTCGAAATCTTTTCTATATTTTTAGGACTATTCCCTGAGCTCGTGTTGAGAATTTTTTTTCTTTTTGTGTCGCGCAGTACCGATTGATGAGAGTCGATTGGGAAAATCCTGGAAAGGAGAATGTGGTAAATGTATCTTCAACAAATAGCAAATACAATCATTCAGACCGCCACTCTTCAGCTACCACTATACTGCAGAAGGTCGAGCCTTTACCCAACCTCCCAACTTGCCTATATCTAATTCTCTTAATCCGTCTTCTCTAAATTACCTTCCTTGTCTAAACTGATTAATAGTAGGGCACGCAACGAGAGAAGCAAAATTTGGTCATGTACCGAGGTAGCTTGCAATTTATATTCGTTGTACATGGGTACGTACAGATATTGTGTTTTGAACAATTTTCTCCTTCCATTTGCTTAAAATTGCTTTCTAAACTGTCTTACATGCCTCATCTACTCAATCTGCTTTGAGTTATTAACAATCTCATCCTTATTTCGTTATAGGAGCTCCGTGTGAAGATCATGAGAGAGGAGGAGAAACGAGAGAAAGAGCATGAAATTGCAGAACTCGAAGAGACTGTTATGAATTTGAAGCAGCAGAACGAAAAAGAGCGATTGCATGCCATACAGCTTGAGGCAGTGCTAACCAAACATAAACGGAGTGTTGAGAAGCAACGGAGGTGGGCAGAGGCCCAGTCGTCACATCGCCTTTGCTTAGAACGGATGATCCGTGATACCATGCACCAGTAAGTAAAGTTTTTCATTTGTGATAGAAGGTACAAAACCTTTTTGGTATGATCATTGTACAATTTTTTTTTGCTGAATTTTCTGGACTCCTAAGTGTCCAAGTGATGCACGATGCTTGTAATGGCAGTTATTTTAGAATTATTTAAACTGTGTGTTTATGGCTGTAAAGGAGCATCTCATATAAGGAGCAAGCTCGTTTGAATCAAGCAGCATGCAACGCACTCATGGCTCGACTAGATTGTCAGAAGGCTGGATGCAAAGTTGCAGAACAGGACTTGTTAAGAAGTTATTCCCAAAGAGAAACGCTGGAGGTTACTGTAGGAGATACCGACTTGAAATTTAATTCGACTATTATCGCAGCAAAGAAAGATCCTTCGCTGGGTCGAGAGATAGTAAACGCGAACGATTGTGAGTCAACCCCAGGTGATGGTAAAGATGAAGACGAAGAGGTAGACAAGAAGGTTCTGCTCCAATGTGATGATATCATTGAAAGTGATAGCGGAGATGAGACTGCGATTGAAATTTTCAAACTACGCAAGGAGATTCGTCGAGCAAAAGATATATTGCATCAAAATCAACAAGAGACTACTCAGATATCCCTCAACATAGAAATCGATGATGGTAACGCTTTAAACAGAACCGTTTAGTTTATGTCAATACTAATTCTGTTTCTTTCAGCTATTTTATGCACGCATCATGTGCATGTTGAGATTTCTCATTCTGTCGTAGCTTTCGAAGGAGAAGATTTGCTGAACATCCAATTATCTTATTTCTGTTAACTCCACACGACTAGTTTCTCTGTAGTTTGGATTCTTCACTTAAAAATTTAGATATGGGACATATGATTGACGAGGATTATTATTGGTTTTGCAGTTGCAAACTTGGAGAAGGATATTAATGAAGAAGTTGAAGTTCTGGCACCAGAAGTTCCAACTAAGGCATTACCAGTTTGCAGTACCAAGGATATGGAAGATGTCAGCGCACTCGAAGAGAAGGTTACGAATGTGGAAGTTGCTGTCCCCCCCATGCAGTTAGATGGTAATCGAGGTGCGTAGAGGACTAGCTCAAAAATTACTTGGACTTTAGTATTGCATGTCTTTCCATGATGGATGAAATTAGCATAGAGAATGGAGAACCTGTCAGCCTGGCTGATTTCAATGATCTAAAATTGTAGACTCAAACTTAAGTACGAGAGAGCAACAGGTTAACTGCTATTAGTGTGAGCGAGGGCACACTGATTGGTATTTCGAAGAATATTGAATATGATGCACCCTTTGTGTAAATGTACCTCATGTTTGTTTGTTCAGTTTATGTTCAGTATGGCTTGATTTGTTTTGAATTGGCAGGGGGCAGTAGCCATGGCGAATTTGCGGATGATGACGTGGAATGTGAACACCATTATCTTGAAGAAGTGCGGCGCTATGATGTTCAACCTCACCATAGGCTAGCAGATGTAGATGTTGGACTTGATCTTGAAACCTCGCAGGTTCGCACAGTGACTGCAGAGCTAATCCGTGCCAAATGTGCAATCAGGAACCTGGATTCTCTTGAAATCTGTGATCATATGGAATGTTCAGTACCAGAACCAAGTGATCTTAGTGAGGGAGCAAATCCTCTCTCATGTTTAAGAAAAGAAGTACAGAAGAATGTCATAGTGGTGCAATCTGAGACCTCAAAGGCAGATGTGGCAGCTAACATGATTGAGAAGGCAGTTGTGTGCAAGCAAGGGTATTTGGATGAACTTCTTCACCATGTTCAACTTCAGTTTCCCACCTTGGGGGCGGCTGGAAGATATGTGAAAGATGATCTATCGCGGAAGTCACAGGAGCACCTTGATGACGTGCTTCAACAGGTGTGATTACTTTACCTCTATAGATCCTAAGTTATCTTATAATTTGAGGTCTTCTTGTTCAACTTGGAGTCTTTAAGGCCTTGTGTCTTATTCCTTTGGAGGTTTTTTCGCTAAATATTGTTTAGCATCAACGCAAAAATACAACTAATAATGCTTTGAGAGTTTTAGCTTTAGCATTCAATTCAGTCATAAGCGAGATAATGCTGGAATTGAATGCATTTCCTGGACATGAAAATTTATAACGCCTCGTGCTCAAATTTTAACACCTTATATTTTTCTTTTTCGTAAACATCTTTTTTTCTAAGAACGTTTTAAAGAGGGTTTTTCTTTGTGCAGGTGTTGGATACCCATCTCGATGGGATTCGCCAGACTGACACTGGAAAATCACAACCATCTAATGCAGACGATGAGAAATTACGGAAAATTGGAAAGCAGAACTTGGACAAATGGTTACAAGTGCTGTTATTTAATGTTGAGTCTGCAGGCTCCTCGCCTGGTCAAGTAAGCCCTTTGCATCGGGCTTTCTCGGACCCACCTTTCTCCCAGATCAGTGTTGCAGCCATGCGTGGAACCTTGGATCTTGAAACCAATCAGAATCAGGTCAGACAAGTTCCGTCGGCGAGTAGCTTCAAAATGCATATATATAAATCACAAGATACATTGTATGTTGGTTGATTCTAATTTCATAAAGCTTGCAGAACAAGACTTAAATTGTCATGTGAAAAATGGTTTGTCTTGCTACAGTATTTTATGATCGTTAAATGATACGTGACAGATCCCATTATGTGGCACACCACCATGTCTCACCTGAATTTCTCTTCTATGTGCTATTTTGCTGAATACATACAAGTATTATTTTCAATATCTTTCAGTTTGTTTGATGTTTATAATCTGACATATAGTAGTCTTAGATTGGATCAATTGCTACTTGACCTTTTGTTGGACCTGATTAGCCTTCCACTGTTTCGTCAGTTGTATGGTACACTCCAGGCATTGATGTGGTTGTTTGTGGTGATTCTCAACAGGAGTTTTCTGAGAAAACTAGAGAGAATGTGGAAAGTTCCAAGGGATTATGGG
This sequence comes from Physcomitrellopsis africana, assembly GCA_036785485.1. Classification (NCBI taxonomy): domain Eukaryota; kingdom Viridiplantae; phylum Streptophyta; class Bryopsida; order Funariales; family Funariaceae; genus Physcomitrellopsis; species Physcomitrellopsis africana. Next base: position 308,524 of record JAWRVF010000253.1, read on the forward strand.
GAGGCCTCCTTCGGAAACTGAGCGCGAGGCAGCAGTCAGAACAGTGCTTGTCAAACAAGTTGGATGCAGAATCGGACGGTGAAGTAGACGTGGCAAAGTCACGAGGCATTGCAAGCCGTGAGATTGATAACCCTTCGACATTAAATACCTTCTCTTTCAATGCTTATGTGACATCCAACAATGGCGATTTCCAGGCTCTTGATGCCCAACGATGTGGCGGCATTGCAAACAGTAAAACCAATTCTATAGATACTGTTTCCGTCGTTGCAGCCAAGAAACTTGAAGGTGTGGTGCCTGACCATAAATCTTTAGATTCAGAAGTGCTCCCTGGCGACACAGCCCTCAAAGGAGTGGAACTAGGCGTATCTGGGTGCAAACTCGACCAACACTCTTCCATTGTTAAGCGTTACTTCCCCAGGCCCCTCTCAGATGTGGATGAAATATCCGAGCCTGATAGTTTGAATAGTAACAACTACTCTGATTCTCGTCAGTCGGAAAACAAGGACCCAAACAAGAGTAGTCTGCGAGCGTCCATCAAAGCCGCTGGACTCGCATGGAAAAAAGCCGTGAAGAAGCTCTGAGCAAGACTGCTCAATGTTCCACCTCCTCCAACTATGGAACAAAAGAGTGCACTTTTCACATGATTCCTTCGTGTTCTGGTAGGGGAGCCGCAGTTCGTGTCACGTAAAGGATGTTGCGCTTCCAATTGGCTTCAAGCTCTTTTTTTAAGATCTTGATCAGAGGTATGCAAATGGGATGAAAACTCCTACATGAACATAACCAAGTCAAACGGATTGAGCAACATTCCATTAAGGTGATTCTGATGGATTCTTGCACTGATGGCAACATAGTAACTTGTCGCCACAGAGATCGTTAACTATTTCTTAAGCTCATAGTTATAGTCTTGCCATTACTTGAAGAGAATACAGTATTGGTTATGTACAATTTTTAATTCCATTTATGTGTCGCATGTTAACGAGGAAACCAATTTTCCTTATCCTTGAAAATGGAAAACTAATATGCTGTTTAATATTGGAATGGATCTGAAAGCAAGTGCATGGCAACTTCTGGCAGATACTCCATCAAGTATCTATATTATTCTCATTAACTTCTGTTTATGTGTCAATGCAAGGGCTTTCTAAACCACTCATACATTGGTGCAAGCGGTAAAAAATTACACAGACCCCTAGTTCATATTGAAGTCATCCAGGACAATGAAACGTTTCTATTAATTATCTCTTAATATCTATTCAACAAGAAGTCATGCATCCTTGGCCTTTCACTTAGACTAATGAAGCATTGTCATACCTCTACTTAGAATTAATATGCCATTGCCACGACATTGTAAGTGCTTTTGTGTTGAATTACCGCAAGCATTTAATGAGCTACACTATTAGTAGTTAATTAAGAACACTATGGCATCTGGAACTCAAAATGTAAACATATTGTTTACCATAATAATTGCATAAGTGCAGAATATATTATAAATGGAAAATTATAGCTTTTAAAACAATACCTAGACATACATTCGTAAATTTAATAATTACAGTTCGATAAGACAATCAAAAAAATTATCCGTATGAATCGTTATTTAATTTATTCTAAAACTCAGATGGTTAAATTATAATCATCAATTTGTGTGTGTATATTAATTTAAAAATCTTTGATGAATTTCATGCAATAATTTTTTTTATCAAAATTAATTTAGTTCTTAAGACTTTTATTGTTGAAACAATTCAATGATATATATATATATATATATATAGATATAGATCTATATATATCTATCTACACAAATACACATGTAAAATTAGGAATATGAATAAATATATCTTTTTTATTATTTTTTATTTCAAATATAAAAAATAATATAAAAAATAATATTTTATATTTTATAATATTTATGTATATATATATATATATATATATATATATACACAAATTTTAATATAATTTATATAATAAAATTTTATTATTTTAAATTCTTATATAGTAAAAAACTTAGAATATCATAAGAATTTTAAATTAATGAATTTTAAAATTTATTTAAATATTATTTTTATGTTATAAAATTTATGTTTAAGTACTTTAAAAAAATTCCAAACCAAAATAAAAATTTTGATACTAAGTTTGTAGAATATTTTTAATTAAGTTTAAATTAAATTTAAAAAGCTATATAAAAAAATAATTAAAAAATACTAATGCATTTTTTTTTCTAGATTATAAATTAATGTGACTTATTTATTTAATTAATATATATTAAAATATAGTTTTTAAATATATCTTTATTTTAATATTTTTAATTAGAAATACAATCAAAGAAAAAACTTTAGATATAAGATACTTCTTTTTTAAGATTTAAGAATAAAAGAATTGAAGTTATTTTGACTTTTTTGCATATTTTAAAAAAATAGTTATAATTATCTTTATTTTATGTGGTTTAATAAATATATGAGATATAATATTTTAAATTTATATTAGCTACAATAATATAAATCTCAAAATTTATTATCAAAACTGATTATTTAAGAAGTTTAGATTTATTCTTTATGTGTGTGTATATATATATATATATATATATATATATACACACACACCCACATATACATATGTATGTATATAATTCTTATTTTTAGATAAGAATCTAAATTATATATATATATATATATATATATATTTCTTTAGCAATTAGTATAATAAATATTTTTTATAACAATAAGTTATTAGTATTAAAATTTTAATTTGTATGAATTAAAAATAATACTATTCTTATTTAAATATTTAACTAGCTTCATAGGCCTTATTTAAAATTTGATATTTGTTTAGTGATTGTACAATAGACTATTTTTATTCTTAAAAAAAATTTATATCTAAAATATATATTTTAATACAATAAATATCATATATTTTAATATTTTAGTCTTATTAAATATATACTTAAGATGGCTATGAATAAAGTCAAATAAGATAATTTAAGATATTTTTATGTAAAGCATTGTATACTACTCATATTGCAACATTTTTTTCTTTTCTTTTCATTTTAGCTAATCTCTTCTATAATCTAAGTATCACAACTTATAGAATATTAAGAGTACTACAAATGCAATACATTCTTGTATTTATATAAGATTATAAGTAGGCCTCTAGTTTTTGCACAATTTAAGTTATATCTTAAATTTTTAAGTTGTTTGTCTAAATAAAAACTCATCATATTTTGTAGAAGAAATATATTATTGAAGTTGTTAAAATTTGAATTTTAAAAAAAAATTAATGCATTTAGAAGGTGATTTTTTTGGCAATATCCAATTAATTTAGAAGATGCAATATGATTATATTTGACATATAACTAGTTTTTAGAAATGCTAACTATTTACACATTATTTCTATCATGTCAATGTAAGATGAATGTAACATACCAAAAATTCTTACAAAAGTGTCAACGTAATTCTTCAGATTAAATTATTTTGTTAACAATGCTACAATTATAATCTATTATTTATTTTTAAAAAATAAATCAAATTTAGGTCCTCAAATAGAAAAAAATCTACAAATACATCTAAAATAAGTCATCTTATAATATCCATGAATATGTAAAAAAAATTCATTATTCCAAAATATTTTTTAATATTTTTTGATTTTTGTAAAACAACAGACAAAGAAATAAACACCTTTGGCATAAAATATTAAAAGCACACAGAAGGTTTTTATTTTTAGACAAGTAGCTTAACATTTCTACTTATGTAATCAACATTTACATGAACCTTTGCATTCTAATGTTGTAAATTAGTTTTTCTTTCCAAGAAAATGATTATATATCAAAGATCTAATAGGGAGTTAATAAAATTCTAATTTACAATATATATTCGGTGAAAATTGCGTTCTGTATGACAAACAATCCCGAAAATGAGCACAAGTTTAAACACAGAGGTCCAAAGCAGAACAGAATTCCCGACCCCTTGATTATATTAAATCGATTAAACAAATTAACTCCATCACATGAATTGCTGCTTATTACACGAAGTGCTCAGAAAACACTTTTTTACGCTTCCTGTTAGAGTAGGCGAGTTGCACACAACGAAGTGGATGCAACACACCGTTGTCTCAGAAAGCTCACACCATCATGCAATACACTATCACTAGAAATACACAACAGAACGCGTGGAGCAGACGATTATAGGGCAGGAAAGACATGTCGACAAATGGCTGGAAATGGTGTGCCAAGCACCGAAGGAAGACATGCGGGCCCTGTATTGAATCGCATTCCGGCTTACCATCATTCACATGGCACACTATGCAGCCTGATGATACGGTTACGACTCGGGATCGACCACATCTGCACCAATCCAGCCAACCACAATGAGCATCCAACTCCCAAATCTGAAAGCCGAAATCAAAGTAATGAAATCCAAACACAGTAAAAAGGACAAACGCAGCGCTAACAACGAAATAGAAATCTCTCACACCCGAAGGGTCGGAGACAGGGGGAATGTCGATGGGCTGGTCGATGGAGACCGAATCGGTCAAGCCTCTATCAACGTCGAATTCGAAGAACAAGCATCGACCCGAAACACCACTTCTGTTGTTCATCGTCATCACACTGCGCAGCAATGGAACCCTACTGTTAAGGAGCAGAACAGCTGCGACAGTTGATGTATATCCGAAGGGGCGGACTCAGTCACCTCCAACGCCGCCCTGAAGAGAAAATTGTCCGTTCGAACACAGCCTGACAGAAAATTGTCACATTAATAAGGTCTTGGCCTTCTGCTTTTATAGTTGGTCTTAAGAGGTTTGGATGGAAATCCTTTGACCGACAATTTGAAATGCGCCGGCCCGGCTGCGAACAAATCCGTGCGCTGCCACCGGCCTTGCAGAAACGAAATAACAAAAAGCTGCAGGCGCATCTTGATCGATCCATGCCATGCTACAGGGTGTCGGGGGCGCTGCTCGATCCATGCGTTCGAAGAAATGCTGTGACCGACACTTTGAAATGTGCGGCTTAAGCAAAACCTTGGGCATCCTGATCGATCCATGCGATGGTAGTTTACCCTTGTTGAAAAAATTGTAAAAAATTATAAAGCTGGGGCATGACATGGTGCCTGCTGTCCACTGCGCCAGCACACTTGTTTGCTGCCACACCGTTTTCCGCCTCCGCGTGTTGTGGGAGGTTGGCTGAAAATATTTAAATATGAATTTTGGAGGGCCTTGCTTTATTTCGTGAGCAATATTTTTGTGGCAGCATGATGTGTAATAATGCACAATACAATAAGGAATCCAAATATATGCAATAATCACACAATGATGTTCCATTTTTACCAAACAAATTACTACATTCATAAATGCAAAACAAAAAAACAAACAAAAAACCAATATCACATAAATGAAACATGAAATTCAACTTCTTGAATCTCATGGTTTTGTTTGTGGTATTTTATTTTATTTTTCTATAGAAATTTTTGTAATATTTTAATTAATATTTTTCTAATTTTAGATATTATTTAAAGAAATTATTTAAAAAATGTATCCTTTATTTTTACCATCAAATTTATTTTGAGATGTTATAATATTAAAGTTTATTATATATATATATACAAAAACATATTTATATATTTATTATGGAATATTTTTTTAAAATATTAGTATCATGCATATATCATAAATTTAATATCTGAAGTAATTTTGATTTAAATTATTTTTTATGAAGATTTTAAGATGATTAAAATATCCTTAGATATTCTAATTTATTTTTGTTTTAAATTATCTTGTTAATATTTTAAAATTTTGATATAAAAATAGATTTTAAGATTTATAAATAAATTATTATATTTAGTATATATATCATATATTATAAAAATTAGAGATATTTTTTTAGTAATTTAAATAATTATGCATCTATTTATATATTCTTTTATTTATCTACATAAGTTCATCTATCTTAAAATTATTTAAATATATATAATTTAAGAAAAAATAAATATACAACATTATTTTATTTTAAAGTAAAAGAATATAGGTCTGTAATAATCCTAAACTACTAGATGATGGCAAGTTGGATCTAAGAGTTTTGAAATTTGTTCCAAAGACGTTGACAATTTATATTCCAATTGTAAAATCTTAACCACGCTTGATAGAAATTATATTGAATATATCCTATCATTGTTGTGAAGGTAAAATTCAACCTTCAATACAAAGTATAAGATGGCCTCAATTAAGAGTTGCTTGTAATTGGTAGAATAAAATGAGAAGTACAATTAATAAGAAATAAGGAAAGAAGAAGGACAAAACAAGTGAAAATAGTCAATCAAACAAATACACATTCCAAAAACTTATCACAATCTATTTACTAGATTTTTATTGATAAAGAATAAAATATTAAAATTAAAAGTAGATTTTTATATAAATAATTTTTTTTTATCTTTCTAATGGCATAAAGAACATATAATTTTAAGTTACTATAAGTAAGTTATGAAGGTTTAAAGACATGAAGTAAAAAATAAAAAAGTTAAGTGAATGGATTTTACCTCAAGAATAACTTGCTTAAGAAGTCAAGGATTTGAGCCTCACTAAGGCTCACAAAGTAGTGTTTAAGGTGTCCTAGAGGGGCCACAAGGCCTTAGTATTATCCTCCTACTTACATCTAAGGTGCTATAATCCATATGAGACATATACACCTCCCTTCTTACAACCAATATACTAGCTAGTAGTCACTATGACTTTTGCTAGTAAAACATGTTCTTTTTACTATTTTGACTTCACCATGGTATTCAAAAAAATCCAATTAGTCTAGGAATCTTGTAAGGCCTTTAAATCTTGCTCCAATTCTTCATAATAGCCTTCCAAAGTGATAAAGTCATTTTTACCAAAATCTTAAAAATATGTTCTAATTTTTTTTAAATATTTTAAAATAGAATTTAAAAAGTATTTTATTATTTTAAAAATATTAATATCAATTTTAAATTACTTTATCCTATCTTAATGATTTTTTATAATAATAAAATTAATTTAAATCCACAAAAAAATCTTATTTTTTATATAAATCATTAAAAGCCATAAGATTCTTTTTCATGCTTCTTTTACCTATTAACTATCAATAAAAAATTTCTAATAAGTAATACATGTGATTAAAAGATTGATTTAGATATTGGTCTTAATAAATAAATATTTATCATCACAATTAAAAGAAATATAATAAATCAACTAAGATAATTGCTTCTAAGATTGTTATGGATATATAATAGAAGAAGATTTTAAAAGGTTCTAGAGGATCTTTAATGGATCCAAGAAGAACTTGATAGATGCTAGTAGATTCTAAAAAGATTTTAAAAGGTCTTAAAAGATTCTAAAAAGGTTTCAAAAGGTCTCAAAAGATTCTAAAAAATCTTAGATTATCATGGAAGGTTCTTGGAGGCTTAGATATTTTAAAAAGTTGTCAAAAAAAGATCTTAGGCTTATTTCACCTCCAAGCAACAAGAAAACTCTTCAAGGAGCTTCTTTGCATCTATAATATATAGGAGTCAAGGCTAAGGGGATCCTAAATCTTTTGATAAAGAATATATTTTGTATTTGTTTATACTTTAAAATTTTAGCAATTAGTATGTGATATCAATTGGAGTGAAGACATATTAATAAATCAATTTTATTAGACATTATAAGATGGTATAAAGGATCTATTACTGTTTATGTTTGATCTTCACACTCTTAATGAACTTATTAGTTAAATTGTAAAGTATAATAACTAGCTATTTCAACATTGTTAAGATAAAGTAACATTTATTACTTGTAGTAGAATTTTACATCTATTACTTGGTATCTTCTTTATTTTCTAAGTATAGCAAATATTTAAAAGTAAAAGATATGAAAGTAGAAAATTTTATAAGTTTGGTAGTAGATCTATAAGTAAAATTTTGTGAGTTTCTGATTGTAGTTGTATTGAATGCATGCTATAAATTTTAGGTTGGTCAAACAATTAGATTGAAGATTATTAAAATTTAAGTGAATCAGGGTCTCAAAAATTGGATTTAGAAGGTTAGTGAAGATTTTTAGGATATCTAGCAATCTATTAGTTGAATTGAAGTGAGAATTTTGTATATAGGTGGTATATTTGATTTCTTACATATTTATAAATTTTGAAAGCAATTAAAAAATACAAAAAGGAGATACTAGCATTATAAGATTAGCATCAAGGATGGAGAAGGAAGCTAGTCTACACCCAAGCAGAATTTTGGATTTATCTTCTATATGATAAATTGGATCTTCTTCAAATTTTTTTTTGCATATTTTTAACTTAGTTGTTGAAAGATGTAAAAATTTTGAGTCAAAATCAATAGTTCAATTATTAGTTATTACAGTTTTTAATTTGTTATAGGATTTATTAGGATTTGATTAGAATTTGGTTAGAATTTGTTAAGATTCATTTAGAGTTTGATTAGGATCTCATTAGGATTTATTTAAGATTTAAGATTTGATTAAGATTTGATTAGAATTTGATTAGGATTATATTAGAGCTTGACTAGGATTTGACTAAGATTTTATTAGGATTTATTTAGGATTTAAGATTTGATTAAGATTTGACTAAGATTTGATTAATATTTGATTAAGATTTGATTAAGATTTAATTAGATTTTGACTAGAATTTAATTAGAAATTTATTATAGATTTTATTTTTATTATTTTAAAGATATTTTTATTCTAATATTTTTTTAAAATTTATATACTGATATTTTAAAAAATATTATTAATTTTTTATTATTTTTAGAAGTTCTTTAATATTTTTTAATATTCTTTTATAATTAATTAAAATTTAATTGAATTTTTTTAATGGTTGAATATACTTATTAATCATTAATTAAAATTTATATATAATTCTATTAAAGGTATTAGGACTTATTCCAAATTCTTTTTAATCTTTTACAACCAAGTGCCTCAAACATTTTCAAACAAGACTTCACAGAATACAACATTGTTGTTGTATTATATGTCATCTTATTTGAAAATGCACTAAACTCTTAGCTTTCAAAATTTTTATAAATATAAAATATTAAATCATCTATTAACTTATAAAAATTCACTTCAATTCAATTAGAAAATTACTTAAAATCATAGAAATTCTCATTGACCTTCAAAATCCAATATCCAAGCTCCTTATCTATTTAAATTTTAATAACCTTTAATTTAACCATTTTTGTGGTAGAGAGAATTTGCCTCAAGAAAGCGCTAGGATTCTGGCTGCAACTAAATACTCAACCAAGATCCAAAATAATAAAACCCTCAAACTTTTATAAAATTCTCTATTTTAGGGCTATTAGTCATAATACATAAGTTTTATTTCACAAAAACACTCAAACTATAACAAAATACTCTTAATCCTCATTCACTTGTAAGAGGGGAATTTTTCTTGAACTTCATCAATCTATAACTCTTAATCTAACTATTAAAATTCACTAAAATTTTACATGAAGTACTGATGTGCTCTTAAAAACTAGCACAACAAGTTTCAACTATTGATTGTTTATTGATCTTTAGATATCATAAAAACCCTAATATTAGTTTCAAACCCTTATTTATAAATACTTGTGTACTAAATTCTTTGTATCTCACAAACCTAATGTCCAAATGCTATGAAACTTTGATGTATAGCTTTTTAGCACAAAGATTCACCTTCTTGAAAATTTTTAGATAAAAATTCATCCAAAAACTCAAGATATGGCGAAACCCATCACTATGAACAAAACGGCCTACTTACTGCCTTGGAAATCGATCTTCTATCTTTGACTCCCAATGACTCATTCTTCAAAATTCTAAATGTAGTAATTCTTCCTCATCAGATGTAGATCTTAAAACCTCCTCTCCAACCGCACCTCTCGATCTCTAAAAGCTTTTGTACAACTCTTCCAATCCTCAAAAGTGTGACAGTAGGTACAATTTGCACACCTTAACTTCAAGCGCCTACTTCTCCCTCATAAAAAATCCAAATCTCTCAATTTTTACACCAAAATTGTAGTCCAAAAAACAAGCTTTTTAATCCTAGTCTTTGATTTTCTGAATGGCCTCTTTGAAGTTGCCGAAACCCTTATTCTTATTGTGGGCAACCTCCTCAAAGCCTATTGGGCATGACCATTGACCAATAGAAATGAAGAACTTCACCCCTTATCTTCATTCATCCTCACTTTGTCTTCATCCTTCCAAATAGGCCTCTTAGTAGTTTAATTCTTTTTCTTTGGACCTCAATTGCCTCTTAAGGCTTTATACTAAATATTTAGGTTCTATATAATTTAAAAGTCATAACCAAACTAAGTAAAAATCTAAAATAGATTTTCTCACATCAATCCTCTTTAATTTACTTTACTAATCATTCTAACATATATTTAAACTTATAAACATATTATACATTTTGAGTGGATTTTACATACTATAAGCAATTACAGTATGACATCCACCTCTTCCAAATCTGCACATCCTCTGGTATGTGCTACATATTACCTCTATTCATCTTCTTATAAATAGTCTGAATCACTCATAGGTTTTTCTACTTTATGTCCTTCCTCCAAGTGTTGAGGTGAAATTTCTTCAAGGTCTTCTATTGTAAATTTTTCATCTCTTTTCTTGAAAGTCTTGACCCTCTTTTTGGCTACTGGGATTCTAATGATAGTTCCATCTAGCTCGCATAAAGAATATGTGGCTCTATCATCGACCGTGACTACCACATATAGACCAAATTATTTTTTTGTAAATTTTCTCTCAGTATTATGTTGATGTTCTAAACTGCTATCATAAACTAGAACCCAATCCCCAACTTCTGTAGGCTTAGGCCTTAATCTATGAGTCTTATCAAACCTTTCTTTATTTTTCAACCTTGCCTCTTTCAATCTTTCAGATGCAATCTGTAGGTCCTCAAATAACCTTCTCAACTACTCAATCCGGAGCTCTAATAATTTTTTTCTATCAATTCCATCTTTCCAAGATAGAAACATCTATGTAGGATATATTTCTTCAGTGGGCATCATAGGCTTTTATCCTAACATCAACTCTATGGACATATAACCAGTGACAGTATTGTGAGTAGTCTTATCAGCCCATAAAGCAAATGGAAGTAGCTTAGGCCATTGAATTGGCTTATCTTTACATGCTTTGACCAATGCATAAATGATAGGAGGGTGACTCCTCTCACTCTTTCCATTGGCTTTAGGATTATAAGAAGTAGTCAACTTTAGCTGAATTCTATATCTGCTAAAGAATTTTCATACTTCAACAGCATCCAATTCTTTTCTATCAGCTCTCATCCTTCCAATGCTTCCATATCTGCTAAAAATATCTTCCAATATAAACCTGCATATTGCTTCTCTAGTCTTGGTTCTCAATGCTCTCCCTTCAACATAATTTGATAATTCTTCTCTTGCCACAACCAAATATTTCATGCCCCAAAGTCTTGATAGCATAGCTACCAAATCAATTATCCATTGAAAATATATAGCAAGTGGATAAGTAGGATATAGCCTGTCTCTATGCCTGATCTTAGACTGTAGTTGATACTCTTTGCATGAAGTCACAAAATCTTTAACATCCTTGTACAAGCCCTTCCACCAATATCTCTCCTTGATTTTGGTATAAGTGGCCCAAACTCCTCTATGTCCTGCCTAGAGTGTATCATGAAATTCTTTCAAAACTTTATTCTTGGTCTCAAGGTCTCCCACCACCCTCAATGAAATTTTATCACCCCTTTTAGGCCTCTTCCATAAAAATCCATCTTTAAGCAAATAAGTATAGGATTGATGCTTGATATTCTTGAAAGTCTTATCCATCTAGCCTTCTTGCCTCCTCATTGTACTTAAATAAATTCCAATATCCCTCAACTTGTCTTCATATAAATCTTCATGGAAGATTTGAATCTCATCTTCAAAATCCATTCCATTAGTAGTAAATTAATATCCGTAGTTCCTCTCTTCTTGATATTCACCATCTTTACATGCCATCATCTCCTCTTCAAAGATATATCTAGCTCTAGACAACATATCTGCCATTGAGCTCTTTTTATCAATAATGTGTATCAAAACAGGATTCAATGTTTTTATATAGGCTATCCATTTCAACATAGCAATGTCTAGAGTAGTGTAATTGATTACCATTCTAAATAAAGGCAAACAATCTGTCTCCTAAACCACTCTAGCTCCAATCAAATAATCCCTCTCAGTCTTTAGAGCAGTGAGTGCTCCCCAAAGTTCTCTTTTAACTTGTGGATAAGCCCTTTGTCTTTTTGTAAGAATCTTGGCTCCAAATCTTATAGCAAACTTCTTTCCCTCTCCATCATCTTGTCCAATAGTCCATCCAATTGCTATTGGACTTGTATCCACTGTTACAACCACTGGTCTCTCATACTGATAATCTACTTGTCTAAGGACAGGCGGTGAATTCAAACTCTTCTTCAAATTTTTCATAGCTACTTCTTGTTCATCCTTCCAGATAAACTTCTTACCCTTCCTCAATAATTTGTATAGTGGCTCTGAGATATGTGCAAAGTGAGGCACCCAAATGTGATAGAATTCACATGCATCCAAATGTGATAGAATTCACATGCACCCAAATGTGATAGAATACACATGCACCCAAATGTGATAGAATACACATGCACCCAAATGTGATAGAATATACATGCACACAAAAATCTTCTAACTTCTGTAACACTTTTACATACCTTCATTCTAGATATAGCATCAATCTTTTCTGGATTTGATTTTCTATCATACCTGCCACACATGTATCCCACCATCAAAATTTTACCAACTCCAAAGCTTGATTTTTCCATAGATAATATCAAATTAACTGACTCAAGCTTCTCCAATATCTGAGCCACATCTTCAATGTGCTGCTTGACAAAGTGCCTGCAACCTTTAGCATCCAAAGTTTTATTGTTATCTTTTTCCTTGTAACTCTTCATAGGTATATCATCCAAAAATGAGATGGTCTTCTCAGGTACAAATTTGTTCAATATTTGATTCATAGCATTTTATATATGAGCCACTGAGTTGGTTGCACCTTCAGGTAAGATATGCATCCTCATTAAACCCAAATGAGTCTTCATAGTGATCAAATTTCTACTTTCTTCAGCCAACTAAAACTGATCATATCCAGAATATAAATCTCCAATAGAATAAATGGCATGACTGGCAAATTATTCACCTACTTCATCTACTATATGACCTGACTCTATATTTCAAATAGTCACCCTGTTTGCTGGTTGCATATCTTGAATGAATCTCAATGCCCTTGATTTCTTAGGTACAGTGAACCATCTGTTTGAATAGGGAGCAATTGAAGGTTCAAGGATATCCGTCTCTACTTTTTCTTTTAATAATTCCATCAACTTAGGAAGCAAAGCTCTAGGTACAAGTATAGGCTTTAAATCCCATGGAATATGTGGTACAGTGAAAATTACCATAGGTGCTACAACACTAGGATTCACACATCTAATTTCATCAGAAATTAAGGCAAATGCCTTACCATGACTAATAAATATTTTTTGAAACATTATTCTTTTTGGTGTTGTCAAGAAATCACCCCCTCCAATCTTTAGCTTAACCAATGATTCTTGAATTAATTGATATCCAATTTTGTACTTTTCTTTCAATCTTAGTTCTTTAATTGCTTGCTTGATGTACTCCATAATATCAGGTGGTAATTGAATGGCCATTGGTTTCATCTTTTTAGCCACAATCTTATACTTGGTTTACACAATAGCCTCAAGTTTTAATCCATAGCTTGTAGCAGATCCAATATATGTTACCATCTTCTTCAATTCCTCATAAGCCTCCCTTGATTGTATCTCCACAATTTCATCTTCATCCATCCTTGTGACTAAGTTCTCTATAACTTGTATCAATCCATCTTCTAAACCAACTTCTTCTAGTATTTCTACTATGGCTTCATCATTTGAAACTAATCCCACTCTTTTTAAGTTTTTTTCTTGCTTCTTTATTCTTCTTTTATTTATAGGATTTAAATCTTCAATCCTTTGGAAGCTCATAAATCCATCATCATTCAAATCCAATATACCAAAATTCAAATTATCTGCATTGGGATTTGTAGATAATCTATTGGCACCCATATTCCCCTATGCTACAAAGGTGCCTTTTAGAAATCCAAGAATCTGTTTCTTGATTCTAAAGATATTTCTCTCAACTATTCTCTGTGCCTTTCATGAATAGGTTTTATAGTAAGGAATTGTACAGCCTTTTTTCCATCACAACTATGAATCCTAGTATAATGTGAATTATCATCTAAGACTCTAGTCTCCATTCTAGCAGCTGTAATATAAGGTTGACCTAGTATTACCAGATATGTAGCAGAGTTTTGCACAAAGAAATTTTGTTCCACCTCCACATCTCCAATCTTGGCCTTCACAGTTGGACAAGCTCCATATAGATCACTTTGCTCATTGTTTGCAGCTCTAATCACCCAGCCATGGTTGATATTAATTGGCCACTTGTTCTTCTCATATACCCGCCTAGACATGATGTTAATTTCTGATCCATGATCAATCAAGGCTAAAATTGAATCTTTAGAATCTTCCAACCTCACTTGTATTTTTGTAGTAGCTCTAGCCCAATATGAAACTGAATAGCTATTTTTTTCCATTTCATCACCATCTTCTTTTGAAGAACGGATAACTCGTACTTTCCATGTAATCTTCCTTTCTTTACCAGATTCTACTGATATACACTTTGTTTGATATCCTTCCATATCCTTGGTATGATTGATTTGAACCATGCCCTCCATATCAACTATATTTTCAAACTCTAACAATGCAGATTGTGCAAATACCTGCCCTATTTCTTCTTCATCATCTTTCATCATACAAGTATCTAATGCTTCCACTATAATAGCTTCAGTTGTTATTTGCCTCTTCTTCTTTATTACATCAATAATTAGCTCGTAAAAATCTCTCTTTGCAATACCAAGAACCTCTCTTAGAGTGAAGTTAATTTTGGCATCCAAAATCTTCTCCTCTAAGATATTCTCCATATCTGTTGATGTTTCAATATTAGATTGAAGTTTATAGACATGACCTTTATCTTTGGATTTGCTTGTGCCATCCTTCTCCTTCTCTTTGTCCTTCTTCCACCATTCTTTTGGCAATGGTGCATTGCCAAGATGGACAGAAGAATGTATCTTCCCTGGTTTCTGCCCCTAAGAAGCTTCTTTGTTCTTTGGAGACCTCTTTTTGCTTAGAGGTTCAACATCTTCTTCTTCATGAATAGCTCTGCCTCTCTTCTATTCAACCATAGCATCATTCAAATCATCACTTTGTTGATTTTCATTTAAAAATACTTTGATATTAATAGCATCAACTGGATTATTCCAACCAGTCATCTTTCTGATGGCTTTAGCTCCCGTGATCATGGCTTCCATAGCTGGTGGAGAAACAATCTTAATTGTACTTTGTTCAACTATAATAGAATAAGATTGTGCTCCCTTTTCGTACATGGTACCATCTCTGCTTATTTGCTCATCTACCAACTTCTTCATACCTCTTTTTTCAAAGTTGGTCCTCAAAGACTCATCAGAACCTGCTAGTCTTATCCTCCCTTCTTTGAAATGCACAATATTCTCTCTGATTGCAGCTCTATAGCTTTCGCATTCGCCATGCTTGTGGTCTAGATTGTCACACCACATGCATCTTTCTACAAATCCCTTTGAACCTTCAATTGTCTTCAATGAGTTGGCCTTGTGAGATTTCTTAAGTTTACTCATTTCTACTCTAAGATCTCATATATCCTTAACCAGCTCTTCAATGGCATCATCTTGAGTAGCCTTGTTTGTCTTTTGCAATGATACTGAACTTGAGATTGCAAATATTGGCTCCAACAATGATAATGACCCCCGTTTCTTAATCTTTTGCTCCTTGGCTACAAGCCCTACTGTCTCTTTTACCAACCTCCAATTATTTATAAATCCACTCTTAGATGTCTTATTTGCAAGATGAAAAAGCAACTTGTCCTCCAAATCTTTATCAGTTGCTTATAAAAATAACTCAGTCTTCCTAGTGTCTAATAGTTGCTTCTCTTGTCGTGGTAATTGGCCAAACTTCCTTTCAAATTCTCTGATCAATTCATTTGGAGCCATCTGATTCCCTAGCCTTTATTCAATCTACTCTAAAAATGATCTTTTGGTCATCTTCTCTGAGTCTTCTTCAAAAAATTCATCCTTCAGAAGTTCTTCAAATCTATTCCACGATATAATTCCTTCATGCAACTCCTGCACCCTCTCCCTGATCTTAGGTATCACTGCTAAATCAAAGGTGGTAATCATTCTCACCTCTGAAATTTGATGTATCTCCATTTCATACGTATAAACACTCAAGAACTTGGTAATGTTTCTCCCTTCAAACCTCCCAGCCTTATCTACCACTACTTGTAAGGCATTAGTAGTGCTCCAATCATCCTCTTGAGTCCGTTGCCTCTCATCCATAAATTGAACAAATGCCCTAAATAAATCTTGGATACCTACTCCCCCTGGTAATCCAAACCTAAGATTTTGATCTTCCATTTTGGCTAATTGAGTAATTAATGCCTTGAGGCTCTCTCAGTGGAAGCACTAATAATGTCGTGGTAGAGAGAATTTGCCTCAAGAAAGCGCTAGGCTTTTGGCTATAACTAAATACTCAACCAAGATCCAAAATAATAAAATCCTCAAATTTTTATAAAATTCTCTATTTTAGGGCTATTAGTCATAATATATAAGTTTTATTTCACAAAAATACTCAAACTATAACAAAATACTCTAAATCCTCATTCACCCGTAAGAGGGGAATTTTTTTTGAACTTCATCAATCTATAACTCTTAATCTAACTATTAAAATTCACTAAAATTTTACATGAAGTACTGATGTGCTCTTAAAAACTAGCACAACAAGTTTCAACTATTGATTGTTTATTGATCTTTAGATATCATAAAAACCCTAATATTAGTTTCAAACCCTTATTTATAAATACTTGTGTACTAAATTCTTTGTATCTCACAAACCTAATGTCCAAATGCTATGAAACTTTGATGTATAGCTTTTTAGCACAAAGATTCACCTTCTTGAAAATTTTTAGATAAAAATTCATCCAAAAACTCAAGATATGGCGAAACCCATCACTATGAACAAAACGGCCTACTTACTGCCTTGGAAATCGATCTTCTATCTTTGACTCCCAATGACTCATTCTTCAAAATTCTAAATGTAGTAATTCTTCCTCATCAGATGTAGATCTTAAAACCTCCTCTCCAACCGCACCTCTCGATCTCTAAAAGCTTTTGTACAACTCTTCCAATCCTCAAAAGTGTGACAATAGGTACAATTTGCACACCTTAACTTCAAGCGCCTACTTCTCCCTCATAAAAAATCCAAATCTCTCAATTTTTATACCAAAATTGTAGTCCAAAAAACAAGCTTTTTAATCCTAGTCTTTGATTTTCTGAATGGCCTCTTTGAAGTTGCCGAAACCCTTATTCTTGTTGTGGGCAACCTCCTCAAAGCCTATTGGGCATGACCATTGACCAATAGGAATGAAGAACTTCACCCCTTGTCTTCATTCATCCTCACTTTGTCTTCATCCTTCCAAATAGGCCTCTTAGTAGTTTAATTCTTTTTCTTTGGACCCCAATTGCCTCTTAAGGCTTTATACTAAATATTTAGGTTCTATATAATTTAAAAGCCATAACCAAACTAAGTAAAAAATCTAAAATAGATTTTCTCACACCAATCCTCTTTAATTTACTTTATTAATCATTCTAACACATATTTAAACTTATAAACATATTATACATTTTGAGTGGATTTTACATACTATAAGCAATTATAGTACGACACCATTGTTGTATTACATATCATCTTATTTGAAAATACACCAAGCACCTGATTGTAGAAGGTATATTTATATATTACAACTAATCAAAAATCTAATAATCCTTATATAATCCTAAATTAATTCTAATTAAATTTTAATAAAATTCTAAATCAATCCTAATATAATTTTAATCAAATCTTAATTAATTTTAGTCAAATCATAATCAAATCTTAAATGAAACTTTAGTCAAATCTTAAATCAAAGTCTAATTTAAAATCCTAAATCAAATCTTAATTAAATCCTAAATCAAATCTTAAGTCAAATCTTAAGTCAAATCCTAAGCTAATCTTTAATCAATTACTAAATCAAATCTTAAATCATAAATAAATTTTAATGAAATTCCAACCAAATCCTAAATCTTAAACAAATCCTAATAAAATTCTAATCAAATCTTAAATCCTAAAAAAAGACTAATAAAATTCTAATCAAATCTTAAATAGACCCTAATAAATCCTAATAAAATCTTCATCAAATCCTAATAAATCCTATAGTAGATTAAAATCTCAATAGCTACTAATTGAACTATTGATTTTAATTCAAAATTTGCAGATCTTTTAACAACTAAATTGGCAACATGTACAAAATATTTTGAAGAAAATCTAATTCACCAAATAAAAAATAAGCCTAGAACTTTACTTGGGTATAGGCCAGCCTCATTCTCTAACCTTGATATCAATCTTCTAGCACCAGTATCTTCTTTTTTGCATCGTTCAATTACTTCCAAAATTCACATACAAGTAAAAAATTAAGACTACCATCCTTACAAATAATTCTTATCTCAATCCAATTGATAGATGGCTAGATATCTTAGAAATCCTTATTAACCTTTAAAATCCAATTTTTGAGACCTTGATCCACTTAAACTTCAATAATTTTTAATTGAACTATTAGATCAAGCTCAAACTTATATCATGCACTTAACACAACTACAATTACAAATCCACAAAATTTGACTTATAGATCTATAATCAAACTTATAAAATATTAAAAAATATAAATCTCTTTTTATTTTATAAGAACCAAAGCCATTCAAATCAACTCTAATTTTGCAAAGCTCTTACAAAGTCAATATTTATCAAAACCATTTAAATACAATGATTAAAAAATCTTCTAAAGTTTGCTCTTAAGTCTCTTTTTTGATCAACTAAAGAAATCTCTATCTACCATAGGTGCACAATTTTATACCTTGGGATCTAGTGTTGGCCTTGAATCATAAC
This sequence comes from Physcomitrellopsis africana, assembly GCA_036785485.1. Classification (NCBI taxonomy): domain Eukaryota; kingdom Viridiplantae; phylum Streptophyta; class Bryopsida; order Funariales; family Funariaceae; genus Physcomitrellopsis; species Physcomitrellopsis africana. The sequence goes on from JAWRVF010000253.1 coordinate 327,623, forward strand.
TAGACCTCTTCAAGTATCAATCCAAGGATTTCTTAGATAATTTTTGTTAAAAACTATCTTTTACTTTGACCTTAAGATGCTTATAGTAATATTTTTGTTAATCTATCTTGTCTTGTCTTGTTTATAGTTCTACAAAGTAAATAGAATTATTTTTTAAAATAAAAAAGTAATATTAATATTAAATATTTTTACTATCTTTTTTTTTAAAAAAAAAATTATTTATCTATATTTTTAAAAATAATTTTATAATTTAATCTTCAATTAAAATTTTCTATAATATATGTCTTATTTTGCTCTTTCATTTAATAGCTATATTACAATACAATATCCACCATTTCTAAACTTATGCATTCTCTGGTATAAACCAAATAAATTATATGATGTTGTTGGCTTCATACTATATCTTCAATGTCTTCATCAATTTCTTCTTTATCATTTTTGTTATCCAAATTAAAACCATCTTCTTGGCTTGGACAGTTAAAGTCTTCAACAAAATCTTCTATATTGGCTTTTGAATGTTATTGTTTAAATATCTTTACTTGCTTTCCAGTAATTGGTATTTTTAACTTTGTTCTATCCAACTCTCTTAGCAAATAGGCTGCATTATCATAAATTGTTGTTATTACATACGGTCTAAACTTTCGTTTAATAAACTTTTGTAAGGTACTATGTTGATTATCCAAATTACTATTATAGACCAAAATCCAATCACTTTCTTCAATTGCTTTAGACCTTAATTAATATTGTTTATCAAATTAAGCCTTGTTTTATAATCTTGTTCTTTTCAATCTTTCGAATATTATTTGCACATCTTTTGGTCTTTGTTCAAGTTATCAAATTCTAATAGATAAAGATTCTTCTATTGTCAATCCATCTTCCTATGTTAGCACAGTTCAAGTTGATATTTTTTTTTCAATTAACATAATAGGTTTTTGACTTGTCATGACCTTAATAGGCATATATTCCATTATTGAACTATGAGTTGTTCAATCAATCCACAATGCAAATGGAAAAAATTGAGGCCATTCTTTCACTCTTCTATTACATGCTTTAACTAATACTTTTATAATTGGTGGATGATTATGTTCATTTTTTATATTTCCTTCTAGATTATAAGTAGTAGTCAATAATAATTTAACTCTATACCTTTCAAAGAACTTATGAGCTTCTCTTACACTTAATTCTCTATAATCTACAATAACCTTTCTTATACATTCATAGTAGCAAACAACGTCTTCAAGCAAAAATTTACAAATCCTTTCAATAGACTTTATTTTTAATGCTCTTCCTTCAACTTAGTTTGATAAATCCTTACAAGCCAAGGCTATATATCTCATTTGTGATAATCCAATTGGCATAATAATAAAATCAACAATCTATTTAAAATGAATGGCTAAAAAATATGTTGAATATAAACTATTTTGATGTTGTATATTAGAATACATTTGATAAGTTGTACATGACTCTACAAATAAAAGCATATTTTAATATTTATTTTTCTACTAATATTGTTCTTTAAGTTTACCAAATATGGTCCAAATTCTCATATGTCTTATTTATAGATTATTATGAATTTTTTTTAATAATTTTTATTGATCTTTCTTATTATCTATTATTATTTGTGGTATTCCAATTCCTTTCTTTGGTCTCTTCTATAAAAATCCTTTTTAAAGCAAAAAACCATATATTTTTTTTAAAATTTTTTAAAATTTTTATTATTATATCTTATTCAAGATAATATGTCTGCTATTAAATTATCTTTCCTAGCAATATGCCTAAATTTTGGATTTAATAACTTAATGTAAACAATCCATCTTAGTATTACAATATCTGGTGTCATACAATTAATTATCATTCTAAACAATAGTAAGTAATCTATTTCAATTACTACCACTATACTAATCAAATAGTCTTTTTTGCTTTCATTGCTAAAACAACTCCTTATAGCTCTCTTTTTATTTGTGAATATACATATTGTTGAATATTCAAAATCCTAGCTCCAAATCAAATTGCAAATCTATTTCTACTTAACTTGTCTTGACCTATAGTCCATCCAATAGTAATAGGACTAGTATCTACAATAAGAATTATTTGTCTATTGCATTCATAATCAACTTTTTTAAAAATTAGAGATGATAATAATAATACTTTTAACCTTTGTATTGCTTTAGTATGCTTCTCCTTCTATTTAAATGAATAATCTTTTTGTAATAATTCATATAATGGATCTATTATATGAATATAATAAAAAATCTATATATGATAAAATATACACGTATCCAAAAACCTACGTACTTTTGTTAAAGAGTCACATATCTCTTTCATCCTTCTAATTGTATCAACTTTACTTGGATTTGATTTTCTTCCATAAAATCCACATAAATGTCCAACAATCACAATCTCTTATATCTCAAATATAGATTTTACTCCAGATAGTGTAAGATGAACTTTTTCAAGTCGGATTAAAATCTTTTTATAATCTTGTATATGATTAATAACATGCTTGTAATATCCCCTCTTAAGTAAAGTCTTATCTTTTTCTTCCTTTTTACACCCCTTTATAAGAACATCATTTAAAAAAGGCATAGTTTTTTTAAGATTGAAGTCTTTTAATACCTTATTCATTCTATTTATCATATATACAATTGAAATAGTAGCATCTTATGAAAGAGTACATATTTTAAGTAGCATAAGTGGTATTTTCATTGTTATCATATCTCTACTTTTGTATGTAAGTTAAAATTGATCATAGTCCAAATGCATATCATCCATTGAATAAATTGTCCTTTTTGCAAATGCTTCAGCAAATTCATCTATTAAAGATCCTATACCTATATTTTTAATAGTTGTTATATTTATTTACTATATATCTTAGATAAATTGTAGTAAACCATTCTTCTTAGGTATTATAAATCAGCGATTAGAATATGAAGCTAAAAAAGGTTCCAAAATCTTCATTTGTATCTTTTCTTTTAATAAGTCCATTAATTTAGATAAGTGAGTCTTTAATACTAGAGTTGGTCTCAAGTTCCAAGGTACATGTGGTATTGTGAAGATAACCATAGGAGTTACAATATTAGAATCCACACATCCTATCTCATGAGATTCAAAAGTAAATGATTTACTTTGTTTTGTAAGTATCTCTTTGAAATATATAATTTTTTTTGATAATAAAGAATCATCAAATTTAATCTTTAATTCTTTAAAAGTCTCTTTAGTAAATTAATGTTCAATACTCCTTAGATTTGTTAAATTCTTTTTTTTTATGCTTCTTTTATTTATTCTTTAAAATCTTTTAGTAAAGGTCCAACAACAGGTTTTACCTTCTTATCCACTGTCTTATATTTTATTTCCATAATAATCTCTAGTATTTAAAAAAATTCAAATATAGAATAATTTTTTTTTGAATGAATTTGTACAATTTCATCATCATATTTTAATTTAATTGATGCAATTAATTCCAAAAAATCTTCCAATCAATTTTTTTTATAAACATCAAAAATCTTTTCATCATTTTTTAATATTTTCAATTTGCATAATATTATAAAGTATTTTTTTTAAATCCTCAATTTTTATATACATAATACTTTTATTTTTATAAATACCAATAAAACTTGTATCAAAGGCACCTACAGCTTACAAGAGTACCTCCTCTTTTGTACCTCTATAATCCTGCTTTATAATGGTACTTCTCCAAAATCCTTAAATTCTTCAACAATCCTTAATAATAGATTTTTTCTCAATTTGTCTTAATTCCATTCATAATTGGGAGATGCAATTATAAATTATATAGCCTTCCTTCCATCCTTACTACATATTTGTGTATAAATTAAACTATCATTAAGTATCTTTGTTTCCATCCGTGTTGCCGTGATATGTGATTGCCTCAAAATAAGCGGATAAGATGTTGTATCTTGAATAAAAAAATTTTGTTCTGTTACAAGATCACCAATCTGGATTTTGATATCTAAATAAGCTCCATACAATTCACCTTGCATATTATTAGCTACCCATATTATCCATCCATGCTCCATATCAATTGGCCATTTTTTTTTTTATTAAAATTCTTTAGATTTAATATTTATTTTTGAACCATAGTCAACTAAAGTAACAATTGGTTTTTCTATATTTCCAACCTTCACTAATACTTCTATCGTTGCTTTAGCCTAATATTTTTGAATATAATGACTTAAAGCGTCTATATCTTTTTTATTTCAATTCTCAATATGCACTCATTGATTATAACCTCTTCCTTTACTTGTTGATTGTTTCCAATAATTACCAAATTTTTCTTCATCCTTATATATCTTTGTATCAATATCAATATCAATAATATGATTCAATCCTGCTTCATTTGTTAATTGCGTCTTTCATTTAATGATGTTAATAATATTATCATAAAATCTTTTTTTTGCAATCTTTAGAATCTCCTTTAATGCAAATCCAACCTTTGTATTGAATACACATTCCTCAAGCATCCCTTTTAAATCTATTATTGCTTCAATATCAGAGAATAATTTATAAGCCATTGATTTATCTTTCTCTTTTATTTCTTTTTCTTTTTCCTTCAAATTTGTTGAAGCATCCTCTATAGGTAATTCTTATGAAGCCATATCACAAGCCTTGTCTCTTTAAATTTATCTTTTTTAAAAAATTTCTTGTTTTATATTATCAAAATTTCTTCTCCTCTTTTCTTCCATTAAAGCTTTATGTTAGATTTTAGCAATATATGCATAGATTAAAAAAGCCTCTACAAGATCTTTTCAACTTGTAGTACTATAAATTATAGCCACACTCCTTAATAATACTTCCTATGTCATCTTTTTTTTTTGCATTGCAGAAATGGTAAAAGACCAAAATCCACTTGTTTCCATATTTTTGTTGAAGTCATTATTTACCTTGGCACCATAACTTGCAACTTCTTATGTCGCAACTCTATATATTATCAAATAATTTTGAACCAATGCTTTCATACCTCCCTTACCAAAGTTGGCTTGAAGAAGATTTCTAATATATTTTAATGCTACTTTTCTATCCTTCCAAAAAATAACTCCTTATTGAATCATGTCATTGAATTCATCACAATCTTTTCAAGAATAAAAAACATCATCACACCAAATATATCTTTGTATATATTCTTATTTAAAAATAGACTTTAAATTATTTATAGAAGTCTTTTTTTTAAGCCTTACAAATTTAATTTGAAGATCTTGTATTCGATATATAATCTCATCAACTCCCATATCTTCTTTTTTTGATGTAACTATTAGAGTTTGAACAATAGGTAATATTAATTGTATAATAGACATTTGAATTCTAGATGCTTATACTCTTCATTGAATACTAGCTCTATTCTTTTTTTTTTTTCTTGTTTTGCAAGCAATTCCACAGCATCTTCAAGATCCTTCTTCTTTGTTGTTAATCCTTCATCTTCCTCTTTATCTTCAAGAAGAACCTCTAATTTTTCTTGTAATTCTCAATCAACAGCTTGAAGAAATAATTCAACCTTATTTGGCTCTAATATTAATTTTTTTATTTTTGACAATCAAGAATATTATCTTTCAAACTCACTTAATAGTTTTTTGGCTTGCAAATTCCTATTAGGCTATTCAATTCATTCTAAGAATAATTTCTTAGTAACTCAATCAGTGTCTTCCAAGAAATATTCATCTTTCAATGCATGTGAAAATATCTCCCATGAACTCCCAAAATACTCCATAATTAATTTTACATGTTCTCTTATCTTCAATATCATTGCTAGTTCAAATAATTCAATCTTTTTTTTTAAAAAAACATAATTTAATTCTATTCTCCAAAAATAACATCTCAAATATTTTAAAATATCTTTTTCATCAAATTGGTCAATCTTATTAACCACTGCTTGCAATGCTTTGGTTGCTAAAGCCTCCTTGCAATTATTGCATTGTTGTTATTGTATAGATAATGTAAATGCTTAAAACATACTTATAATATTTAGATCCATATACATACCTTGTCTTCTAATAGAAAATCTACTAGAAGCTCAACTTAAATAACCACTTGAAATTCCTATTGAAGTTTCAATTTCAACCTTGTCTTCTTTTTTCATCAAATTCAAATAAAAATAAACAAAATCCAATATCCCTTACCTCAAATTTTCATATTGAGTTCACCACTTATGTCATATTATGTGTCATCTTATTTGAGAATACACTAGGTACTTGGTTGTAGAAGATACACTTATATATTGCAACTAATAAAAAATCTAACAATCCTTTTATAATCCTAAATAAATTCCAATTAAATTTTAATAAAATCTTAAATAAATTCTATTATAATCTTAATCAAGTTTTAATCAACTTTAGTCAAAATATAATCAAATCTTAAATCAAACTTTAATCAAATCATAATCAAATCTTAAATCAAATTTTAATCAAATCATAATCAAATCTTAAATCAAATTTTAATCAAATTTTAATCAATTTTAGTCAAACCATAATCAAATATTAAATCAAATTTTAATCAAATCATAATTGAATCCTAAATCAAACCTTAATCAAATCCTAAGCCAAATCTTTATTCAAAATCCAAAGTCAAATCTTAATCAAATCCTAAGTCAAAACTTAAATCAAATTCTAAATCAATCCTTAGTCAAATCCTAAATCAAATCCTAATTCATAAATAAATCTTAATAAAACTTTAGTCAAATCTTAAATCCTAAAAAAATCCTAAAAAAATCTTAATTAAATCTTAAATCTTGTAAAAATCTTAATCAAATCCTAATCAAATCTTAAGTCCTAAAAAAATTCTAAAAAAATCTTAATTAAATCTTAAATCTTTCAAAAATCTTAATCAAATCCTAATCAAATTCTAAATAGATCCTAACAAATCCTAATTGAATCCTTATTCAAATCCTAATAAATCCTATAGCAGATTAAAATCTCAATAGTTATAAATTGAATTATTGATTTTAGCTCAAAATTTGCACACCTTTCAACAACTAAATTGGTAATATGTACAAAATATTTTAAAAGAGATCCAACTCACTAAATAGAAGATAAGCCAAGACTTTGCTTGGATATAAGCTGGCCTCCTTCTTGAACCTTAATGCCAATCTCTTAATACCAATATCTTCTTTTTTGTATCATTCAATTGCTTCCAAAATTCACTTACAAGTAAAAAATTAAGTCTACCATCCACACAAATAATTCTTACCTCAATCCAATTGATAAATGGCTAGATATCTTAGAAATCCTCACTAATCCTTAAAATCTAATTTTTGAGACCCTGACCCACTTGAACTTCAATAACCTTCAATTGAATTGTTAGATCAAGCTCAAACTTATAACATACACTTGATACAACTACAACTACAAATCCACAAAATTTGACTTATAGATCTATAATTAAATTTATAAAATATTAAAAAATATAAATCCCTTTTTATTTCTTAAAAACCACAATTATCCAAATCAATCCTAACTTTGCAAAGCTCTTTCAAAATCAATATCTATCAAAATCACCCAAACACATGCTCAAAAAAACCCTCTAAAGTTTACTCTCAAATTCCTTCTTTGATCAATTAAAGAAATCTCTATCTACCATAAGTGTACAATTTTGTACCTTGGAATCTAGTGTCAGCCCTAGTTCATAACCGGCCCTCCTTGAGTATTAATCCAAGGATTTTTTAAATAATTTTTATTGAAAATTATCCTTTATTTTAATCTTGAGATGCCATATATAGGTAGTATTACCAACTTTTCTTCTTGGTTTACCATACCAATATATTTGGATGTCTAAAAATTCAAAATCCTTGCTTTATTAGATTTAAGAGCCTTTGCTTCTTTTATTGATTTAGAATTTTATAAAATTTATAAATTTCTATAGTCAAGAAATCCAAGGTTGTTTATATAAAGGTTGTAGATGGTCAATCCTTATCCTTTAGAGATGTTATGTATGCAACCAGTCTATTAGAAGTAACATTAGAAAATCATAGTAGTCAGGTTGTATTTAATATCATTAGATCTCCATCTAATCCTATTATTTTAAAACTTTCTTGACTTGAAAGATATAATCTTTATATATCTTATAAAATAACATTCTTTAAAATACAACTTATTATTATTAAACTTGATAGAAAACAATATACACCTTGTAGATCTAAAACCATAAAGCTTCTTTTTATTAAAGCGAGAGCTTTTGTGAAAGCAACCAAGAAAGGTACTTCTTTTGTTGTTTATGCAACTCTAATATTTAAAATAAAAAATATTCTAATAGCCTTTTTAAAAATATATATAGATTTTAAAGATGTATTTGAAAAAAAAAACTTGGACATTTTGTTAGAATATTGTCTATATAAATATATTATTAATCTTCAAGATGGTACACAATCACCTTTTTGTCCAATTTATAACTTATTATAGAACAAATTTACAACATCAAGAAAATATATTGATAAGAATTTAATGAAGAACTTTATTTGATATTCAAAATCTCCTATTAATGCACTTACATTCTTTATAAAGAAAAAAGATGGATCTTTGTAAATATGTGTCAATTACTATTGTCTCAATAAAGTAATAATAAAAAATTATTATCCTTTGCTATTGATATCTAGGCTCTTTGGCCAATTAAGTCAAATTAAGATCTATATTAAAATAGATCTTTGTGGATCTTATAATCTAGTATGCATCAAAAAAGGAAACAAATAGAAGACTACTTTTTGTACAAGATATGGACACTTTGAGTATAATGTCATGCTTTATGGCCTTACAAATGCGCCAACTCTTTTTCAACATTTGATGAATAATATATTTTGTGAATTCTTTGATGACTTTATTATGTAATATTTGGACAACATCTCTATTTATTCTAAGACTCTAAAAGAGTATGAACGACATGTCTATCTTGTCTTATAAAAATTATAAGATATTAAATTATATGCCAAATTAAAAAAATATAAATTTCATAAGTTTTAAATAAATTTTTTTAGTAATATTATCTCAAATGAAGGTATAATGATGGATCCAAAGAAGATTAAGACTATTAGCAATTGGACATTTTTAAAGTTGATACATAAGGTCCAACACTTTCTTGGATTTACAAATTTCTATAGGATCTTTATCAATAATTATTCTTAGATAGCTGCTATCATTTTGTAATATGGCTATAGGATAAAAGAGCAAAAAAAGACACATATTACAAAGAAGTATAATTGAAGACTTAGTAAAAAAATTACTTTAAAAAATATAGGTAAAAAAATAGAGAAGTAATAAAAATATTTAATATTAATATTGATTTTTTATAAAAAGGGCTTTTATTTATCTTTTTGGACTATAAATAAGATAAAATAAGATAGATTAATAAAAATATTACTATAGATATTTTAAGATTAAAGTAAAGGATAGTTTTTAGCTAAAATTATCTAATAAAACCTTGGATTGATGCCCAAAGAAGGCCAATTGTGACTTAGGATCAAAACTAGACTCTAAGGCACAAAACTATGTGCTTATGACAAATAGGAAGTTCTTTGGTTGATCAAAGAGCAAGGTTTGAAAGCAAACTTGATAGGATTTTTTTGAGCATTGGTTTTAAGGTTTTTGAGTTTGTAATGACTTTGTGAGGGCTATGCAAAGTCAAGGTTCTATTTGAATGACTCTGATTGTTGAAAAATAAAATGGATTCATATTTTAGAATATATTGAGAATTTTGTAGTAGATCTATAAGTGAAGATTTATAAGTTTGTAAATATAGTTGTGTTGAATGTCTATTGTGATTTTGAACTAAATCCAATAGATAGATCAAAGATTATTGGAATTTAAGTGAGATAGGGTCTCAAAAATTAGAATTTAAAGGTCAATGAGAATTTCTATGATTTTGAGCAATTTGCTAATTAGATTGGAATGGTTTTTTTTGAGCTAGTAGTTAACTTAATTTTTAAGATTATTGTAAAATTTTAGAACATATGAATGGTGCAACAAGAAGATATTAATACTAAAAAATTGATATCAAGATTGGAAAAGGAAATCAACCAATACTTGAGAGGATTAAAAGATTTTCTTTCAATTTGTAAGTTCAAATATCTTCAAATTTTAAATACTTATTTTTAATTAATAGATTAAAAAGTTTAAAAATTTTAAATAAAGATCAATGGTTAATTTAATAATTATTGAGGTTTTAAATCTACTATTAAATTTGACTTAAGATTTGATTAGAATTTGATTAGGATTTATTTAGAATATTAGGGATTTATTAGGATTTGACTTAGAATTTGATTTAGGATTGTATTAGAATTTTATTAAAATTTGACTAAAATTGATTAGAATTTGATTAAAATTTGATTAAGATTTAATTAGGATTTACTTAGAATTTGGTTAAAATTTAACTATGATTTATGTAGGATTTCTTTAAAGTTGGCTAGGATTTGGTTAGAATTTCTTTAAGATTTTTTTTATTACTTCTTTAAAATTTCTTTAAAATTTTTTAAAGATATTTTTATGATTTTATTAGGATTCTTTAGAATTTTTTTATAATTCTTTTAGGATTTGATTAGGATTATTAAGGATTCAATTGGATTTATTTAGGATTATTTTAGGATTTTTAGATTCTTGGTTAATTACAATATACAAGTTTACCTTGTACCTAGTGTATTTTTAAATAAGATGATATGCAATACGACACTATTCTACTTATACAATTCATATATAAGGATAAGCTTGAATAGAGATTAAAAGCTGAGAAAGCCTTTGAATGCTTGAAGACAGCATTCACCGCAATTTTTGTTAATAGTTACAATATTTATGAAAATATATTCTATTTTTTATACCTTTCTTTTAAAATCTTATAAAAAATCAAATATATCAATAAGAATGTAATTGCCACTACCTTATGTTGAAGTAGATAGCTATAGGGAATTTGAGGTCAAAGAAGTATTTAATTTAAGGCTATGGGGATGATAACTAGATTATTTTGTGCATTAGCTCAGTTACAATATTAGTGAGTGCATATAAAATCAGCTTCAAATTTAGTCAATGCACCACAAAAGATATAAAAATTTCATTAATGACATCTTTTTAGACCTAAAGTAGCAACATGTATTAAGTAATACTTCCACTTGGTATATCCAAATATGATACATGCTAGACTTTGTAATTTTTTTATAAAAAGAGTGGAAGCAATTCTAAAAGCTCTAGAGCTCAATTCTCATATGTATATAAATTAAAAAAATTAGAAATAATCCTATTTTATCTTAAAATTGTGATATATTTTTTATTTAGCTTATATGATTTAAAAGATCTTCAATGATTTTAAAAATGTCCTAGTAGATTTTAATAGATTTCAAGAAGATTTTAAAAGATCATAAAAGATTCTAAGAAATCTTAGATAGTTATTAAAGGTTCTTGGAGGCTTAGATATTTTAGAAAGTTTCTAAAGAAGGATCTCACGCTTGCTTCACCTCCAAATATCAAAGAAACTCCTCAAGGAGCTTCTTTGCATCTAATATATATATAAATATATATATATATATATATATATATATATATATATATAAGAGTGAAGGCTAATGGGATCTTTAGTCTTAATGACGCAATCCTTGTGGCTCAACTTGGACCTTTTGGTCTTATTCTTGTAACTTGTTGTGGTTCTTTGCTTATGATATAAAGTGAACTTCTTTTATTTTAGTTCTTTGAACTTTTAGAGTCTTATTCTATTTGAGTAGTGTGTTTATAATATAGATTTATTAAGACTCTATTTTTATATTTGTTTGCTTAATAAGATTCTTTTAATTTATAAAACCTTCTAAACCCTCATAAACACTTGAAAAATCAATTAAAATTCATAATTTTAATATTTTAATATTTTAATAATTCCACCAATTAAAATATACTGATGGAATTCACAATTGTATTAAAAAAATGATAGAAGAATATTAATTTGAATTATAGAAAAAAATTATAATAAAACTTTATGCTATAAATGCTACATATGTAGCAAATAAATATTTTAATATTTTTATTGCATATATTTAAGACTTAATTAGTTTTTTTATATTTCTTTGATTTAAAAAGAAAACTATGGCTTTGTAATAGAATTCTTATTCAAAGTAAAGATTTGGCAAGAAAGTTGTTTTAATATAATAAATCTAAGCGAAATCAAAAGCAATAAAAAAGACATAAGATATATCACCACCTAAAATAAGTCATGTAGTGAGAAGTAAATATATATATATATATATATATATATATATATATATATATATATATTCACTTGAAGAATCAATTATTAACTTTGGAATTGAAGTAAATATATAAGACATTGAGGTCCATCACTCTTTAAAAGCTAATCAAAGAGCAAATTAAAAAAGTGACCAAATTAAAAAAAATATACTCTACCTTAGAAGTATCTATACAACAAAAAAAATCATATATTGATGTATAATTGGTAGTTAAAAATCAATATTATTTTGCCAATTTCTTACCAAAAATTCTATTTAATTTGCTATAAGTATCATTAATAGAATATAAATATAAAAAAAATTATAAACATTCTTACAATTATATTTATTCTAATGAGATAGAATTATTAAATAAAGTGTAAAGGATTAAATAAGAGGACTTAGCAATGAGATCAAAAATAGTACTAATAAGCTAAGTATTTTTTAAACTAGAGCTTTATTATTTGAAAGTTAATAGGAAAATATAATTAAGTGTAATGTGTAATTTCTTTGAGTTATTAAGTTATAATTATATAATAATACTTTAATAAGAATTAAATAACTACATAAGATTTATTGAAGCAACTTATATCTTTTTATACAAAAAAAAAGATAATATAAATTATTATAACTATCTTTTCTAACTATCTATATTTAATAATAATTATATATTTATTATTAATAAGTAGATAAGTAAAATAATTATTTTAATTATCAAAATATAATTTTTAAAAAATAAATATTAAAGTCAATTAAATTATTCATAAAGCTATTTTATTTTGATTTTTTAAATAATTTTATGATTATATTAGCTTTCATTTTATTTATTGATGAATATTTAAATATTATTTTATTTATCTATAATTTTTTAAAAATATAATAATATTTTATATTAATATATTTTATATAATTATATAATTATAATTTATTAATTATAATAAAATATTATTTATAATTATATTAAATTATATTTTATTTTATTATATATATTATCTTTATTCTTTTAATAGTATTTGTAGTTAGATTGATTTTTTTAATATTGTAGCTATGACTATATATATAGCTTTTGTTCTTAATTATATTATTACAACATCTTTTTAAAATCCTAAATAAAAAAAAATCTAAATAATAATTTTTAAGATAAAAGATTTCTTACATAATCTACATTATACTATCTATAGAATTGATATGAAGATGTGGATGTGAAATAAGTTAAAAAAACATAGTCCATAATGTCTTGTTCTTTTTAAAGAATCAAGACTTTTTTTCAAAGCCATCCAATGAAAAAGGCTTGATTTTACTATAAATTATGCCATATAATAAATAAAAAATAAAAATTATATCTTTTACAATTTAAAAGGTATCATAAACTCTTCAAAATATATGTAAAGATATAAAGTTATTAGTTTATTATATCTTCCATTTTTTTTCTATTTTTCTTCCTTTAAGGTTGATAGCATCTAAATAATAAATATTAGCCTTAAGAAAAATAGACTTAATATTTTAATTATTTATAATAAAATATATTAAATTATTTGAGATTTAATCATTTTAAAAAGAAGAAATATAAAATTTGAATAATTCTTCAATATTTAAATATTTCAAATATATTTTATTCTATTATTATTTATTATAACAAAATAAACAAACTTATATTAAAAAACAAATAAAGGATTTAAAAGATAATATATGGCTTTTGTAATCTAGCTGCATAGTTCCTAATGCTGTTGAGCAAACTCATTTTTCAATATATTATCTGCTTTTAGAATTGTATTCCTTATCTCGTGATTTTTTTGCATTTTAAAACAATATTGAATAGTATATTCTGATTTTCCATAATATAAGCATAATTCTTCTTATTAGCATTGAATTTTTTCTTATATTATGGGAGGTTTAAAATATATAGCATCAATCTATATGTCTTCCATGTTTGATTGTATATCTTAATTGATAGAAGTATTTGTAGTAAAAGTATAGAAGCATTGAAGTGTTACGAATACAAATTATAGACTTGAAGTCTAAACAAGAAGTTCAAGAAGAACTGGCAGGAATTAGATTAATATCACGGACACAGAATATAGACTTAAAGTCTAAACAAGAAATTCAAGAAGAACTAGCAGGAACTGGATTAATCAGATGAGTACAAAAATAACACCAGAGAGGTGAGCTAGAGCTTCAAGAGATGTGTTGTCGAGACTGAAGAACTCTTCAGCCTTGACTCCAATATATATTCCTATCTAGGAAGCTTCTCAAGCAGCTTCCACCAACTAGGGAGCTTCTCAAATAACTTCTACTAACTAAGAAGCTTTTCAAGCAACTTCTACCAACTAGGAAGATATTAAAAGGCTCTGGAAGGTTCTAGAGAGTTCTAAGAAACTTTTAGAATGTTCTAGAAGGTTCTAATAAGTATTACCTTGATATCACCTCCTCCTCTAGCTTCGAGGTCTCCGAGAAGCCATTTGAGATGTATACTCACAAACGTAGGAAATCAAAAATTTGTCGCATAGTCTCTGCAATATACTCCAGCTGTCGTTCACGAGGCAAATGATTCATGGGTCCTTGTAGCCACTGATAATCACCAATACCTTCCACTTGAAACCATGCTTGAACTTCTGTATCTTTATTGTGAAAATGACCTGAAAATATCGCTTCGCCACTACTTGCATGAGCTGGTTCAACTTCAAAGACAATTACAAGTGACCTGCTGCTTGGTATTCTTTGACGTCTTCTTGGCTCTTCTAATTCTTCATCTCGAGATCGACGTTGTGAGCTTCTCGGTTGAGATGGTATCACTAGTACAGTATCTACATTCTCACTAGCCATATCTAAATACACCTTGATATTAGTTATCTTGATATTACGAAATACAACAAGTTATATTTTGATAAGACCTAAATTCCTTTTCTATTCATTTTTCCAGAAAAGGCTTCATCTTCACACTTCGTTAATGACCAACTTTTGGTTTATTAGGATATTGTCGATGGAATTCCCGTACCTTTCGTATTGCATTGGCAAGATTTTTGGCCGGTTCCCATATTCTTTCATTAATATCATAGCCGCTCCAATGCACAAAGTACTCTAATTTATTCCATCTTTGCCGTGAATCTAGTATCCTTTCCACTTCATATTCTTCGTTGTTTTCAATTTCTATACTAGGTGGCAGATATTGTACTCTTCCAAGAAAAGATGATTCTCGATAAAATCCCTAACAGAGAAACATGAAAGACAGGATGTACTTTCATAGCAGCTGGTAACTCTAAGCAGTACGCCACAGGATTAATCTGCTTCTGGATAACAAATGGTCCCAATCTTTGATAGTCCAACTTATCACATGGCCGCTTGGTCTTGATATTCCGTCGAAGTAACCATATTTTATCTCCAATCTTGAAATTAGGTACTTGATTCCGAAATTTATCCGCGGATGCTTTGTAAGACTCTTGGGCAATTTGCAATTGAAGCTTCAATGTGATTTGAAGCTCCGATAGCTGCTGCACCAATCCTTCAGCTGTTAGGTTATTATTCGCTGATGGATTCAATAGATCAAGCTTCGGATGGTACCCATAGTTGGAAAAGAATGGTGTTTTTTGAGTTGATCCATGAAGGGTGTTGTTATATGCAAACTCGGCTAGCGATAGATATGCAGTCCAATCATCTTGTTGATAAATGATGCTGCATTGTAAATACTGTTCCAAAACTTGATTCACGCGTTCCATTTGGTCGTCAATTTGAGGATGGAATGTCGAAGAAAGCTTGATGTCCACCTTCAATATTTTAAAAAAAGATCTCCAAAACTTTGATATAAATTGGGTTCCTCGATCCGACATGATATCATCTGGTAGACTATGATATCGATACACATTATCAAGGAAGAGCCTTGCTGTATCTTCGCTTGACGATGTCTTTTTGGAAGGGATAAAATGTGCCATCTTTGTAAGTTGATCCACCACAACAAAGATGCTGTCAAATGAATTTGATGGCGGCAGATCTGTAATAAAGTCCATGGAAACTAAAGACCATGGACAATATGGAATGGGCAATGGCTGTAGAAGTCCATAAGGGCGATGTCGAGGATTCTTAGATCTTGAACAAATGTTACAAGAGAGGAAAAAATCCTTCACATCCTTCCACATTTGGGGCTACCAGAAATCTCAAGAAATGAATTCCAAGGTCTTATTGAATCCGAAATGTCGCGCAACTGGAAAGTCATGACGAGATTGAAGAACTCAAAGTCGTGCTGGCCCTTTTGGGATATACAATTGCTCCTCAAAGTATAAGAGATCTCCTTCAACCTTGAACTTGTCATCATTAATACGCTGCTTAATATCAAGGACTATTGAATCTTCAATGGTTGCAGCACATACCTGGTTGAAGAAGTCAGCATCCATTGGCACCATAGCAACACAAATCCTGAATTGCTCTAGCTTTAATAATGTCATACATTGTTGATCAAGCGTTGCTTCTCCAATCTTCGGCGCAAGATATGATCTTCTTGATAAGGCATCGGATAGTCTTTGCTGCTTTCCACGCCGATAAGTAATAACGAAGTCAAATCTAGATAGCGACATATTCCATTGAGCTTGGCGATGGTGTCGTGGCAAAAGTCCACTTCAGGTAGAAGCAAGGTCCCTCTTTACAATCAAGTTGGATCCAATATACACAAACTTTCTTAAATTTTTCTTTTATAGTCACAAAATCATGCGTATAATAAATCAACAAACTAGAAGTTTAAAAATTTATAAATCAAAATCCAGTCGTTTATATAAGTTCAAATTTTGGAAGCATAGAGTCCACTTCTTTAGTCATCTTCACAAAAACTCTCAACTGTGAATTCATTACTGATCACCAGATATCATCAAAATATTAGCAAGTAATTATATAAGTAAAAACCAAACCAGAAACTTGAAAATTCATAATTTAAGATCCAACTATTCAAATATGCTCAATATTTGGGAAAAAATAATTCATACCTTTGATCTTTGTCACATAAATTTTGAGCCTTGAATTCATTGCTGATTGTTAGATAACATCAAATCCTTGGCAGATACTTTCACAAGTCAAATCTCAACCAGAAACTTAAAAATTTATAATTTAAGATCTAGTCGTTCAATTAAGCTCAAAATTTGGAAAAACATAACTCGTATCTTTGATCTTGATCACATAAATTTTGAGCTATGAATTCAATGTCAATCGTTAGATATCACGAAATCCTTGGTAGGTACTTTTAAAAGTCAAAACCCTAGATACCTGAGAACAAATTTGCCATTACTCCCTAATCAAAGTCTCAATTGATATGAGATTTTACAAATAGACTCTTTATAATATAAGTAATATGTACACAAAAAATGAGCTTCAAATTCTTCTTGCAACTCAAGTTCTAGCTTAAAGCAAATCCTTCTATTTATCTAACTTCTTCAAAATCCCAATTTAGTTACTGGATTTAACTAGCCATAACTCACTCATTCTAAACTCATTTCTATCAATTCTTGGATGTAAAATGTATAGCTTGAAGTCTAGTTTCATACCCAACTTCCTTATTCCTTGCTAGTATCTTAAAACTTCTAATATACCCTGAAAAGTGACAATAGGTGTCATATTAGTAGTCTAAGTTCAAATAAGCATATCTCTCTCATCTAAGCTCCGAATCATGCGTTTCTACCACCTAAACTCATGCCAAGAAGAAGCTCTCTCTTAATACCTCTTTGGATTTGCCAAAAAATCCTGTCTTCTTCTCCTCCGAGCTCGTCAAAGAAGTCACAGCCAAGGTCTTTAAAGTCCAAGTCAACAATTAATAGTTTAAAGTTATAAAAACCCCAAATCTAATCCTCCAAGTCAGCATTATTAATGGTAGGCAACTATTGACATCCAAATCTAGTATTTATCTTTAGTAAAATCCTAAATTCAACCTCAAAGTCAAAACTCCTTATATCTACAAATATAACCCTGAATCTACTAAAATTTAAGATTGGAAAAAAGATAAAAGAAATAAAAGAAAGTTTCAAGGCTAAATCAAAGTTAAAGTTAAGATTAAAGATAAGGTAAAATTTTAACCAAAGAAAAAGAAAGAAAGTGAGAAATTTTTCCTAAACTATATAAAAACTTAGATTAGTAAGAAGAAAGAAAGAACTTAATAAAATTTTGAAGAAAAGATAGTTAAATTAGGTTTCTATATATGAATATATTTACTTCACGACAACGGTTTAGAGCCCGAGTAGACATGAAATATTCCAGATTCTTATGATCTATATATACGGTCATCGAATGTGCAACTCCTTCAATGAAGTGACGCCATTCTTGGAAAGACTCCACTATAGCAAGGAGTTCATTATCATAAATCTTGTAGTTGATCTCAGTCGCAAAAAACTTCCATGAATAGAATGCAACTAGATGAAGCTTATTGTTGATGCCCATCTGTGAAAGTACGGCTCTTAAAGCAAAATCCAAAGCATCAGTTTCCAAATAAAAAGCCTTTGCAAAGTTTGGATGTATCAAGATTGGAGCCGTAATAAATGCCGTTTTAAGATTTTGAAATGCTTTTTCCGCTAGAAGTCCCCATTCCAGCTTATCCTTACATGTTAAACGAGTGAGTAGAGCAGCAACTTGAGAATAATTCTTGATGAAGATCCGATAGAAGTTAGCAAAGCCAAGAAAATATTGTATATCTCTAATCGTCTTTGGAACTTCCCAGGACACAATTGCTTCCACCTTCTTCGGATCCATCTTCAAGCCTTCCGTAGTCGCAACAAATCCTAAAAACTCCATCTTAGTTTGGTGAAATAAGCACTTCTCCAACTTGGCGTAGAGTCCTCGCTTGCATAATTTTTTGAGTACCAAATAAACGTGCTTCTTATGCTTTTCTTCATTCTCAGAAAATATCAAGATATCATCAAAATAAATGACAACAAAATCGTCTAGATATTCTCAAAAAATATCATTCATCATGTGTTGAAAAACCATCGGAGCATTGGTAAGGCCAAATGGCATGACATTATATTCAAAATGACCATACCTTGTACAAAAAGCTGTCTTCCATTCGTCTCCTTCTTTGATTTGCACAAGGTTGTAAGCTCCCCTTAGATCAATCTTTGAAAAGATCTTTGCACGTCCAAGTTGTTCTAGAAGACTAGAGATCAAAGGTAATGGATAGCAATTCTTCTTTGTCACCTTATTGAGACCTCGATAGTCCATGTACATCCGTAGTGAGCCATCCTTCTTCTTCACAAATAAGATTGGTGCCCCAGCTGGCGATTTTGAATGACAAATGAAGTTCTTGGTTAGGTTCTCGTCAATGTATTTCCGCAACTCAGCCAACTCCGTCTGCGATAGATTGTAGATTGGACCAAAAGGCGGTTGTGCTCTTTCTTGCAATTCTATAGTACAATCATATGGTCGACGTTCTGATAGCATGTCAGCATTTTTTTTTTGGAATACGTTTTGAAAATCCTTATATTGTTCCGGTATTCTTGCTGTTGAAATCTGCTCTACACTAATTGGAGCCGCATAAATGACTAATGGTGTACCTTCCTTGCATGATCTTACAAATGTTCTTGCTCCAATGAACAAGGATTTTTTGATTTGGAATCTTCTTCAAAGCTTGTCCTCAGGTTGTTCTATAGAAAATGTTATCCTCCGTAACCTCCAATCTATGGATGGATTATATTTTTCCAACCAAAAAAGACCAAGAATAATAGGATTTGATGGGGTGCTAATAATGTTGAAAATAATATAACTACTGTGGTCTTTAAATGTCACTTCTATAGGTTTTGATTTATGGGTGACACTACCAAATAATAAAGGTTGTCCATCTATTACTTCTACGTGAACAAGTTTGAATTTTTGTACTAGGGGAATTTTGTGATGCTTAGCAAATTCTTGGTCTAAGAAACAAGCAGATGCTCCTGAATCTAATAAAGCTAAGATTTTTAGTTTTTCAGGACCAAAAGACAAAGGAATTGTAAAATAACGAGCAAATTGAGTAGAAAGAGAAGAACCTAGTTTTGATTTGTCCAGGCGCACGGTTCCTATTGTCGTTGGGCATCCTCATTTTCCTGAACAAACACACCTCTATTCTTGATGATGCGTCCATTTTGCTTCTTTGAACAGTTTTCAGCTCTATGGCCTTCTCCACCGCAATAAAAGCACAAATCTTTCTCCATACGCTGCTTCTTTTCTTTTGGAGTAAGGGATTTGATACGTACCGCATCAATCTGCATGTCTTCTGTCTCCGCTTGTGAATTTAGGCTACTTGCCAATATAATTGTGCCGTGATGACTTGTATATTGTCTGGAGCATTGATCTTGGCGACGTTAAAATAGGTGGTTATCGCACTTTACAACTTGGCTAATGGCTTTGTTGAGCGTTCGTAGATCATGAAGAGATAACAATAAATCCTTTGCGTCGTTCTTTAGACCCCAATAGAATTGGCTCATCAATGCTTCTTCATCCCAGTTGATGTCGCATGATAATTGCCTGAAATCCGATATAGAGCGAGTCCCTTGTCGTAGCGATTGAATTTTTGTTGTAGCCCACCGAGCCTTGTCATGCTCGCTAAATGCTTCTACAAATGCCTCCAAAAAAATCTCAAAGTTGTTCAAAATTAATGATCCTTTTTCAAATAGAGGAGCAAATCACGATAGAGCTTGTCCCGTAAGCAAAGTTCCAACCAATCCAACGTGTGATTCCTCCGTCATATAACGTTCGGATTGTAGAGCTGTTATTAACTTAATTTGATTGATGAAACCTCGAAACTTGGAGCGTGTGCCATCAAACTTGTCTGGAAGGCTAATTCGAGGTTCTTTTTGTTGTAGAAGTAATGATTTTTGTTGAACCACATGTAAAGCTGCTTCTTCTGGTGCAGAAGCTCGAGGCTGATGAAGCCCAGATTGTGCTATTCCGGATGCTCCATCATTATGAAGTCTTGCAAAGACTCCTTCCATCACCGTAGTTCTTTGTGATAACGTAGCAAGAGTATTCATAATGGCATCCATCTTGGACTCCAAACTTTCACTCATATTAATGTCTTGACCTCCAACCATTCTAAGAGAAAGGAAGTAATTGTTTCTACAAGGAGGAAATATTGGTTTAGAAGAGAGTACTCTGCAACTTCTAAAACGCCTTAAAACCTTCAATAAGAGGGATAATCCACTCTCTCCAAGAAGAATAAGACTCCAATATTATGACAAAAAAGATATCAGTTTAGAGGAGGGTAATCCGCAACCTCTAAAATACTAGTATACCTTCAAGAAGAGGGATAATCCACACTCCAATAAGAAAGAACTAGCTTTGATATCCAAGGTGAGAGTAGTCTCGACAAATTATCACGGACACAAATTATAGACTTGAAGTCTAAACAAAAAGTTCAAGAAGAATTGGCAGGAATTAAATTAATCAGATGAGTATAAAAACAACACCAGAGAGGTGAGCTAGAGCTCTAAGAGATGTGTTGTCGAGAGTGAAGAACTCTTCAGCCTCGACTCCAATATATACTCCTATCTAGGAAGCTTCTCAAGCAGCTTCCTCCAATTAGGAAGCTTCTCAAGCAACTTCCACAAATTAGGAAGCTTCTCAAGCAGCTTCCACTAACTAGGGAGCTTCTCAAGTAACTTCTACTAACTAAGAAGCTTCTCAAGCAACTTCTACCAACTAGGAAGATATTAGAAGGCTCTGGAAGGTTCTAGAGAATTCTAGGAAATTTTTAGAATGTTCTAGAAGATTCTAACAAATATGTCCTTGACATGAAGTGCTAAAGTATGACTTTTTTAAATTAAAACTTAAAAAACCAATTGCATTTGACAAAAAAATCAATAGCTTGACTCAAAATTTGAGGATCAAATAAGTTAAGATATAATTTTTTAATATTATGTTATAATCCATTATCAAGGTAAAGAGAGTTTGCTTTAAGAAAGTACTGGATTTTTGGTTATTACTAATTTCTCAATCAAGTGTTAAGATAGATAAAAATTCCAAATTTAAATAAATTTTACTTTAAAAAGGGAAATTATATCAAATATATAAGACTGAAATACTCTAGAATTTCCAAGATATAGCAAAATACACTAGATCCTTCATTAACCTTAAAGGGGATTTTTTTTAAACTTCAATAGTATATATCTTCAAATCAAACTATCCACAAGTACTCAAATTTTACTTGAAGTATTGATGTATCCTTAACAACTACCACAACAAATTTCAACTATCAATTCATTGCCAATCTTTAGATTTTGCTAAAATCCTAATAGTAGCTTCAAATCCTTGTTTACAGACATCTGCATGCTAAGTTCTTCATATCTCACAAACTAAATGTCCAAATACTATGAAAATTTGGTATATAGCTTTTTAATATAATAATTTATCTTTTTAGAAAATTTTAGATAAAAATTTGTCCAAAAACTCAAGATATGGTACAAATCATCTCTATCAACAAAATAGTCTACTTATTGCCTTGGTATTTGATCTACTGTCTTCAACTTCAAACATCTTCTTGTTTCAAATTCCAAATATAAGAATTCTTCTATATAAGATATAGATCTTAAAATCAGCTCTCCAATTGTACCTCCCGATGTCGTGGTAGAGAGAATTTGCCTCAAGAAAGCACTGGGCTTCTGGCTGCAACTAAATACTCAACCAAGATCCAAAATAATAAAACCCTCAAATTTATATAAAAATCTTTATTTTAGGGCTATTACATCCAATTCATAAGTTTTATTTCACAAAAACACTCAAACTATAACAAAATACTCTAAACCCTCATTCACCCGTAAGAGGGGAATTTTTTCTAAACTTCATCAATCTATAAGTCTTAATCTAACTATTAAAATTCACTAAAATTTTACATGAAGTACTGATGTGCTCTTAAAAACTAGCACAACAAGTTTCAACTATTGATTGTTTATTGATCTTTAGATATCATAAAAACCCTAATATTAGTTTCAAACCCTTATTTATAAATACTTGTGTACTAAATTCTTTGTATCTCACAAACCCAATGTCCAAATGCTATGAAGCTTTAATGTATAGCTTCTCAGCACAAAGATTCACCTTCTTGAAAATTTTTAGATAAAAATTCATCCAAAAACTCAAGATATGGCGAAACCCATCACTATGAATAAAACGGCCTACTTACTGCCTTGGAAATCAATCTTCTATCTTTGACTCCCAATGACTCCTTCTTCAAAATTCTAAATGTAGTAATTCTTCCTCATTAGATGTAGATCTTAAAACCTCCTCTCCAACCGCACCTCTCGATCTCTAAAAGCTTTTGTACAACTCTTCCAATCCTCAAAAGTGTGATAGTAGGTACAATTTGCACATCTTAACTTCAAGCGCCTACTTCTCCCTCATAAAAAATCCAAATCTCTCAATTTTTATACCAAAATTATAGCCCAAAAAACAAGCTTTTTAATCCTAGTCTTTGATTTTCTGAATGGCCTCTTTGAAGTTGCCGAAACCCTTATTCTTGTTGTAGGCAGCCTCCTCAAAGCCTATTGGGCATGACCATTGACCAATAGGAATGAAGAACTTCACCCCTTGTCTTCATCCTTCCAAATAGGCCTCTTAGTAGTTTAATTCTTTTTCTTTGGACCCCAATTGCCTCTTAAGGCTTTATACTAAATATTTAGGTTCTATATAATTTAAAAGCCATAACCAAACTAAGTAAAAATCTAAAATAGATTTTCTTACACCAATTCCCTTTAATACACTTTACTAATCATTCTAACACATATTTAAACCTATAAACATATTATACATTTTGAGTGGATTTTACATACTATAAGCAATTACAGTACGACACCAATCTCTAAAATGTATTATATAACTCTTTGTATCTTCAAAAGAGTGACAAAAGATATGATTTGTATTTAGATTCTAAATAATTTAAATACCATAATCAAAATAAAAATAAAAAAAACCAAAATAAAATTTTTTATATCAACTTCTTTTAATTTAATCTACTAACCATTCTATTATATATCTAGACTTATGAATATATTATATATTTTTGATTAGTTATTATATACTATAAGTAATTATAATACAATACTATAATTAAATTGATTGATGAATACAAAATTGTTCCACTTGACATCAATTGGTAATTATCAAAATTATAATGCATATGTTGATATAGATCAATTTTTTTGTCATAAAATTTATATTGTTTGTTGTTATATAAGTTGTATCATATTTTTCATATATAAATTGAAATTTTACTAAAAATCTATCTAAGTTATCTAATATAATATCTTATTGTTTTAAAAATGATAAGAATTAAGAAAAAGCAAATCTTTTGATTAAAGTTTTAATAAATTTAATTTGAGA
This sequence comes from Physcomitrellopsis africana, assembly GCA_036785485.1. Taxonomy (NCBI): domain Eukaryota; kingdom Viridiplantae; phylum Streptophyta; class Bryopsida; order Funariales; family Funariaceae; genus Physcomitrellopsis; species Physcomitrellopsis africana. The sequence goes on from JAWRVF010000253.1 coordinate 352,131, forward strand.
TGTTTAAATTGGATAATTGAAAGGTTGGAGTTGAATAAAAAACTATATTTAGTTGATAAATCTTTAAAACTTGGATCTAGTACTATCAAACTATTCAAAAAAATAAATTTTTATTCTATAGTTGGTGCACTTATATGAGTTATTTGAGGCTATGCAATTATTAAAGAAACTCCTATTATCTATATATCTTTATGATTAATCACTCTTGATATTAGTTGAAGTAATAGAGAAAGTTCATACATAGCAAATATTAAATTATTTATTTATTCTTATATTATATTATAGTATTTTTTATCTTTTTAAAATTTTTTTATACTTATAAAGACTTAAAAAATATTATACAAGAAATAAAAAAAATAAAAATTTAAATATAATCTAAAAATAATATCAATTTAAAAGAAGATAACTTATAATATTTAAAACACTTTGATGCTTTCAAAAAAATAGATTATTTATTCTTCATTAAAAAATATTAAGCTCTAATATTGTAAAAATTACTCTTATTAAATTATCAAAGATATGAATCTAAGAAAAATTCAAAAAAAGAAGAAATCCAAGTTTTAAAGATTCATCTTGGTGCAACTAAATAAAAAATAGAAGAAAGTAAGAAAAAAAAGATATAGATATAATATAAAAAAATAATTAGAATGGCTATTGCCAAATACAAAGAAGCTAGAGAATCTTAAATTAAGACTAGATTATAAAAAAGGCATTGATAAGAATGAGGATTGTCTTATTCTTATCTCTATATATACTAGCTACTAAGAAGATCACATGTTGGCTTTCTAAAGATTATGTGGTTGATGAAAGAAGTAGCTAATATATAACACAAGTGGCCAACATGTGTACCATGTGGCCAACTTGTCAAAACATGTGTCTAACATGTACAACACCATATAGTGCTTGTAAGTCCAAATTGACTTTAGAAACCATTTAGGATGTTACTTGAAAAAAATATTATTAAACCAATATACTTCTATCTATTTCTATTTATTTCAATAATATATATATATCTATTATAAAATCTAATATATTTAAAATAAAAAAGATGTAAGATTGCTCAATCTATTTGGTAATAATATCAAGCTTGAATAAATTAAATATTTAAAGTTATTAAAAAATATAAGATTTTTTAATTTATTTATCAATGGTATTTTAAACCTTAGATATTATATTAGTTAAAAAATATCTTGTTAACAGAATTATTTATATTAAAAATATATAAAATTAAAAAAAAATGAGGCATAAAGATTTTTTGTCCATGATTTGGATTTTGATACATCTTTAATAATCTTATTGTCAAAGTTTTGATATTTCAAATATAAGTTAGTTTGTACTTTAATAATTTGGAAATTTAGTCTAAATTATAGTATAAGTCAAAGATACTTATTAACTATCTTTAATTGTTGCCAAATTTTTATATATATTTTTTTTGAATATCAATTTGCAAATACTAAACTCAACAACAGTTCCTTTTACTAAAGATAATTGGCAAAACTTATGTCAAGAAGGTTTTTACACTAACTATTAGATTGAGCCAAGTTTCAAACAACTCAACTTTAATAAAAAGAACTATAAAGTTGAAATAGATCAAATAATAATAAATATATTCTATTATTTAATTAATTCAAATTGATTTTTAAATAATCAAAATAATAATAATAAAGAAAGATCATGACCAATACAACCTTGTTGTAAACTTATGCTACTCTTAATTAATTATGGCCGCTAGCCATCTAGTTTTTAATGACTATTTATTATCTTGTCCTAATTTATTCTAACTAGGATATTTAATTTTTAGGAGACTTGGATATCTTTGACTTATCTTAGACCATGTTAGTTAAAGTATTTTTAATATGTTATAGTATATAAAAATAAAATAATAAATACTATAAAAGCTATTAATAAACAAATGCATTCTCTTATAAAAAAATCAAAGTCCAACTATAGAATCTAGGCACCATAAATTAGGAATTTATAGGTGTGGATTGTGGAATACAAACTATAAGCAAATAAACCACATAGTCCAATTTTGTCCACAATTTCTACAACCACATATAAAAAAGAATCAATTCCAACCTTATAAGCTCTTTTACTATTTAAAATAAGTAGGTCCTAATTTTCTTTCAGCTCAAAGGAACAATATTATATCTTATCCTACTTGTAAAAGTTATATTGAATAAGTCAATATTGGATAGAAACTAGACTTATGTGTTCAAATTGTAGAGGATCTCACCTTACAAATTGTTGTAGAAGATCTAATAAGGTCATTTTTTTAACCTTCTACTTAAAAGATTATAGCATCTAAGTTAAAAAGAATATATGGAAAGTTAGATTTATAGATATTATTATTATCAATGATCTAATAAATCAATAGTATGAATACTCAATTAATGGTTAAAACCATCATCTTCTATTAGTAGTTTAAACCAATCAAGAAGTGATGTAAATGTTTTTAACATATAATCAAAATTAAAACCAATAATTACCATCTTTTCAAGATGTTAAGTGTATAATAGCTCAAATTGATATACCTTCTTTATCAAATTTATTGTCTCTTCAATCCAACTTGGTGCAACTAAATAACAAAAAGATTTCTTTGAATAAGAGATATTTATCTTTTTTAGTAGTTATTAGAAGTATGAATGCTAAAAAACCAATAGACTTAATACATCTTGAAGAAGACAAAATGACTTGGATACTTCAAAAGAATTGCTTAAGTTTACTAAATTGATAAAAATTATTCAAAAGATAGCGAAAAGACTAAAATATAAATAATTATATTTTTTTAAAAATGCACCTATAACTTTTAAGCCTAATGGTAGGCCATTGCAAGTTTTTGTAATCTTTTTACCAACATCCTTAAGTTCAATAGGAAACTTGTCTTAATATCTGTAAGAAAAAATAACAAACAATTTCAAATTTATTTCTTTATTAAATTCTTTAATATTTATTTTATATATTTTTATAATATAATATTCTATAGCTTTCTAATCTTAAATTGTTGTAATTAATGCACTATCAATTCTATCAAATAAATCATCCATAGGCACAATATCTTCAATTTGACTGTGATTCTTTATATTATCAAAGACTAGTATTATTTTTTTTTTGCTCAAAAATGATCTTAACATTTCTTGAGCTTCTTTCAAATCCTATGGTTTTTTCTCATTGAAAATTATTCCAATATGCTACAAGAGGTTTTATAACAATCACTATTGCTTTCAATACACTCAACAAAGCATGAGGCATCATGTGTAAGCTTTATATCATTTAATATGGCCTTTGTTATAGTGGTCTTGTCTATTCTATCCATTCCAATAAGATACAATGCTCTTACTCCACTTGCATATAGTTGTGATATTTGCAATAAGTATTGTGCTCTACCAAACACTTCTTCTTCAAATAATTCAATTTATAAGTAGAAATTAAACCATTAATTTATATGTAAAATCAAAATAAATTTATAATTCATATATTATATTCCAAATTAATTTATAAAACTTGAACTTTTATTTAGATATTTAATCAATACCATAGCATATAAGTATGTATAACTAAAATTAAAATAAAATCATTCAAATCAATTCAACATATTTTTTTTTAATATATAATTTAACAATGGTAATTCATTATATTTTTTTTATAATTTATATTTTGATAAATTTTATCTTTAGATGCACCAAACATGGTACCTTTGTCACAACATTTCTATCCAAAAATTTCTTTTTAATGCAATTAAACTTTCACATATATTTGCAAAGCTTAGCCATTGCAAAAGATTGAAGCTTCAACACTCTTCAATAAGGTTAATCAATTCATCATAATTTGAAGGTAATTTTGGTCTTTTATTTATTTTTATTCTTTCTAAGATGTATATTTTTAAAATACCATCAAATGGATATTTTTTAGAAAGAATCTCAGAATATATTATTGCAAACAAATAAATATTTGCTTCAAAAGAATATATTATAATTGTTTAGAATTTGTTTTTCAATGCTTCAAGTATCATGTAAATTGTACTACCATAAATATGCTTATTTTTTATAACTTTTGGATTGCTCCCAACTTCAATTTTAGACATTCAAAAATTAATCACTTTCACAATAATATATTATATAATCTCATCTATAATTTTCTTCTCAATGATATTAAATAAAATATTATCAAGCTTCAAATTACAATGTGTAATGTATATGTCATGCAAGTAACACATCTCTTTTGTAATTTGGTACATGACATCAATAATATATATATATATATATATATACATAAGATAGTTGTATATTTTCTTTTAATATATTCTTTAAACTTATTTGCATTGATTTTATTTCCAAATATAAATATTTTTTTTCTTTTATAGATACACAACATCCACTATTTTTATTTTTTTTATTTTTTATTATAAAATAATATGTTATTAAATTAAAATGGCTTAGACTTACTAGAATGTTCATTCCTTTGATAAATAATATATCAAATCCAACATCTAGCTTTTTAGTTGTATACACAAGTTTCAATCACTTTGATTTATAAACCTCTTTATTTAATTCTTTATTCAAGTGTTTTATGATTTCAAGACTTTTTTTATTTGATGATATTTTCAAATCATCCAATTTTCTACCTTTTATATGACATAAGTCTTTCAATCTTTGTAGTAGATGCTTTGCTAATTTATAATTTTAAAAATGATCTTCTTTATTTGCAAGGCTCAACCTTTGAAGATGATCCATCTTCATCTTCTATTTCATCATTGATTGCAATATCAAAAGTAATAATTGTATTGTCATCATATTTGTTAGAATAATATTTTACAAGTATATCACTTGTTATATTACAATAACACTTCAAATCCAAAAGTAATTCTCTAAATATCTCTTTATTCTTTAATTGAAAGATAATTACTTTGTAGCAATTGGTTCTTCACAATTCTTTACTAGTATATAGGCTTTGTACAATATAAGAAATAACTCACTCAATAAAAGCCCATATTGCAATACATAATAGCTACAAGTCATTAAATAGCCAAACACCTTCATAACATGTTCAATATTCTTACATAGATTTGCACATTGGTTTTGATTCAATATGTTGTCTTTTTTTATTATACTCTTTAATGATCTATCCTAGACTTGCCATTTTTTAAAAATATCTTTACCAACATCTTGGATGTTTGATATTGTATTAATATCTTATAAATAATTATTATATTATTCCATATCAACTAAAAATCTTAGCATCTAAATACATGATAAAGACTTCTATAACATTTATAAATATTTATTATATAATTTAAAAAGATATGTGATGTTGAATCACTTACAAATATTTTAATTTCTTCCTATCACCACACATTTACAACTATACATTAGATTTGCTTTGTATTTCAAAGTATTTATATCACATTCTTTTATCTATGTAGCTATATCAAGCATATATTTTAATACCTTCTATATTAAATTCATATTCTTAAGACTAAATAAAATTCATATTTTAGTATTTAAATAGATTTTAATAATCTAATTTTATATTAATTTAATTAGATAGATATTATTCATCTTATATATTATTTTTATTTCTAATCCATCTTAGAATTTAAGTTATAACTATAATCTATAAATAACCACTTTTCTAAATAATCTACTCTATAAGCTAAGATAGAAAATCAAAAGAATTTCTTAACTACCACAAATAGTTGTTACATAATATCAAACTTAAATACATATCTTACTTACTTATCTTTTATTACATTTAATTAGAATTCAATAATACCATTTAATACATCTCAATCCTAATATTGAATATATATTTAATTTAACATACTACCAAATTTTAAGTCAAAATCTATTATTATAATAATTATATTTTTAATCTATTTTATCTTAAGTTTAATTTATCCAATCTTAATAATTCTAAAATAAAAAATCTTAAATTATAATATATCCTAAGGAAATCCTAATTCTAATCCAAATAATTTCTAATAATTACTATGTCTAAAAGATATTTCCAACAAACCGTAAGATAGTAGATTTTAACCATAATCAAATTTGTCAAGGATGCAAGATAGCAGGTTAGCCAAGAATCAAGGAGAAGAATTCAAAATCATAATAAGTTCAAGAATAAAGAACTGGATGGACAAGAACAAGAACTAGATCAAGAATAAGAAATTGGATGAATATCAAGAACAAGACAACACTCTGGATTGCTCCAAGACTTGTATTGGCAAGACTAAGGTACTCCTCAGTCTTGCCTCTTATTTATACTATGAGGCCTTATGTCCTATTGGACCTTCTAATAATATCTTAAAATATTCTAGAAACTTAAGGAAGATTCTAGAAGACGCTAAAAAGTCTATGGGAGATTTTGGAAGGTTGAAGAAGATTCTAGAGGGTCCTAAGAGTATCTTAGAATATTTTAGAAGTTTGAGGAAGATTTTGGAAGACTCTAAAAAATCCACGAGAGGTCTTGGAAGATTCAAGAGGATTCTAAAAGATTCTAAAAGATTCTAAAAAACTATAAAAGATTCTAAAAGATTACAAAAAATTCTAGTAGTGGCTTAAAGTATATCTGTGACATCATCTTTTCTTCTAGCAACGAGTTTCATGAGGAGTTGAAGTAATTTGATGATCAAATCACATGTGTAAAAATTCTAGAATTTGTCAAAATAGAGAAGCAACATATTCCGTCTTTTGTTTATTAGTTATCGATTCAATAGGATCCTTGAGATGGCGTCGATGACCTCTAGATATAACTTGTGTTAGGCCAATATTCCACCCAAGAATTTTCTTTTCATTGCGACCTTCAAAACATCCTCCGAACATAATTTCTGGTTCACCTGGAGTCACTCTTCCAACTTCAAGGAATATAATCAAAGCTCGAGCATTTGAATCAAGATTTTTGTGATGAGGCCGTATCTCCAAAGATTCCAAGCGTGGCCTTACTTAACGTTGGGATACTCCTTCTTTATCTTATCCATGTTCTTCAAACCTAACAGATTATAAAAGTTGCAATGATTCCGCAGCCGCTAGTATGGCAGAAGAGTCTTCTGACTCTTGTTTCTGCAATTCTTTTGAAATGCAAAGATTTGACATGATAATTAATAAGCTTCTAGCAAGATCTATTCTATCTTAGAAAAATACAAGTGCAGGTCTTGGTATAGCTCTCTCTTTTTTATATTGGTCTTTTATTGTTGATAGGAAGTATCATTTAGAAGCCAAGAGATGTTACTATCCACGAAATCTTCAATGACCATTGAATCTAGGTTTTTTAGGATATTGTTGATGGAATTGGCGAACCTTCTTAGGTGCATTCATAAAGTTACTTGAGGGTTCCCATGTTCTTTTGCTAACTCCATAGCCCTTCTAATCTTAAGTATTTCAATCATCCATGTCTTATACGTAAATCCAATATTTTATCTACCTTATATTCAATCTTTTGATTGACTTCAACTAGAGCTGGTGGTGGAATAATTTTTCTAATAATATTTGATTTATAATAGATTTTTAAAAGCGAGACATGAAAGACTGGATGAATATGCATGCTACTTGGTAGTTTGAGACAAAAACTTACTAGATTTACTTGGTATAGAATTCTAAAAGGTCTAAGTCTTTGATAGTCTAATTTTTGTGATGGTCAATTTGTTTGTATATTTTTTCGAAGTAACCAGACACAATCTCCTACTTTAAAATTTGGTTGATTCTTGTGATGAATGTCTGCATAGTCTTTATATCGATCTTAGGCTATTTGTAATTGGAATTTCAATTCTTCATGGATGGTTTTTAAATAGGTAGCTTGATTCTCTGCAGCAGGGCTTCCCACATCTTCAATTTGGAATGGATCTACTCTAAGGTGGTATCTATAGTTTGAGAAGAATGGAATTTGCTTTATTGAAGAATATTTGGAGTTATTATATGCAACCTCAGCTAATGGTAGAAAGTGCGTCCAATCATCTTATTGATAATTTATATTAGAATGAAGATATTATTCCAAGATCTGATTCAATCGTTCTGTTTGACCGTTAGCTTGAGGATGATAAGCGGATGACAGGTTGATCTTGACCTTTAAAAGCCAAAATAGTCATCTCCAAAAGTTTGATGCAAATTGCAATCCTTGATCTAAAATAATGTCAATTGAAAGGCTATGTATTCAATAAATATTATCAATAAAAAGCTTGGCTATTTCCTCCCCGGAAATAGTCTTGTTGCATGGGATAAAGTGTTCCATCTTAGTAAGATGGTCTACCACTATAAAAATTGAATCTTTTCCATTCAAAATTGGAAGGTTTGTAATGAAGTCCATAGATAACAATTGCCATGGGCCTTGAGGAACTGGAAGGAATTGCAGAAGTCCATATGGTTGGTATTTTGGAATCTTTGTTTGCGCATAAATTTCGCATGATTGGATGAATTTTTTCACCAATTTCTACATTTGAGGCCACCAATAGTCTCTTGATATCAATTCCAAGGTCTTATTGAAGCCAAAGTGTCTAGCTACTGGAAGGTCATGTTGAGCTTGAAGAATTTGAAGTCTTGTAAGTCTTGGAAGAACATATAGGAGATTCTTGAAGTATAATAATCCATCTTTCAATTTGAAATTATTATTTTCTTCCACATGTGTATTTTTTAAATATTGTTGGATATTTTTTATAAATAGATCTGTCTTCATTGATTTCTAGATTTTTGTCTTGAGAGTTGTATCTGTATAAGAAAATATCATCGATGTCTTTAACTACAAATTGGACGGCTTCAATATGATTGATTTTTTTTGATCTAATACAATATCTCCTATTCTTGGTATAAGATATGATCATCAAGAAAGGACATCTAGTTTTCCTTGAAGTTTTTCCAGACGATATATAATTATAAAATCAAATCGGGATAATGACATGCTCCATCATGCTTGTCGATGATTTAGAACTCGAGCACTCATAAAATATTCTAAATTTTTGTGATCAGTATATACCATGATCTTGTGTTGAGCCCCTTCTAACACATGGCACCATTCTTCAAAAGCATCAACAATTATCAATAATTCTTTATCATGGATCTCGTAATTAATCTCTGCACCTGAAAATTTTTGAAAGCAAAATGCTACTGGATGTAGTTGACCATCATCACCAGTTTCAGAGAGTATAGATCCCAATGTAAAATTTGAGGCATCCGTTTCTAGAATGAATGGTTTTATTGGATCTGCGTGGACAAGTATAGGAGTAGAAGTGAAAGATTCTTTTAGCTTCTTGAATGCTTCTTTAGCCTTATCATTCCAAACAAATATGTCCTTGCCTATTAGTCGCGTTAATGGAGCCGCAATCTTGGAATAATCTTTGATGAAGATTTTGTAGAAATTTGTAAATCCCAAGAAACATTGTACATCTCTAATTGATGACGGTTGTTTCCACTCCATAACAATTTGTATCTTCTTTGGATCCATGGAAATCCCATTTTTTGAAGCAATATATCTCAAAAATTTGATTGATGGTTGGTGGAAAGAGCATTTCTCTAATTTGGCATATAATCTACTTTCTCGTAGTTTTTCTAATATCTTCCATACATAATATTCATGCTCTTATTCATTCTTAGAAAAGATCAAGATATTGTCCAAGTAGATGATTATAAAGTCATCTAAGTATTCTCGTAAGATATCATTCATCATTTGTTGGAAGACTGCAGGTGCATTTGTAAGTCTTCCATTGATCTCCTTCTTTAATCCTGACTAGGTTGTAAGCGCCTCTCAAATCAATCTTTGTAAAAATCTTTACTTGTCCTAATTGTTTTAATAATCTTGAGATTGATGGTAATGGATAGCGATTTTTTATAGTTACCTTGTTTAGACCTCGATAGTCAATACACATATGTAAGGAACCATCGTTCTTTTTCACAAATAATATAGGAGCTTCAACAAGTGATTTTGAATGTCAAATAAAATTCTTGGCTAGATTTTCATTAATATATTCTTGTAAGGCTGTAAGCTTTGTTTGTGACAGATTATAAATTAGACCAAATAGAGGTTGAGCTCCATCTTGTAATTCAATTGCACACTCATAAGGATGATGTTTGGGTAATATGTTTGCTTTTTTTTTTTTCAAATACATCTTTTAGGTTGTGATATTGACTAGGAATATCCTGCTTCAGTTGCTCCATTGGATCTTTCATTGGGATAGTATACAATGTAAATGCATCTTTTTTTTTTGTTGATTGTATAAATGCTTTAGCTTTAAGAAATAGAGCAGTACCTCGTTTCTTCTTTTGATGTGTGGATCTTGAAAAAATCTTCCACGTACTCTAATCAATATCAGGATTATGTAGCTCAAACCAAGGAAGTCCAATGACAATAGGATTTGTTGGATATCTAATGATGTTGAAAACAATTTGTGATACTTGATCTTCTGGTATCACTTCCAACGGTTGTATTTCTTTGACAACATCTCTTGATACAAGGTTTCATCCATCAATGACTTCGAGGGGTCTAATTTACAAGTAATAGATTGTACCTGGTTACAAAATTCTTATCTATAAAGTATACTGAGGCTCCAGTATCTAAAAGGACTTTAGCAAAAATTTCTTGTTTCAAGGTTCTTATATATACAGAAAGTATAAAACAAGATATTGGATCCAAAGGTAAAAAGAGAGTTTTTTCTGGTACTTTAGATTTTGGGGTATCCAACCGCAAGGTCCCTATTGTGGTTGAATGTCTTTATTTTTCAACCTTTTTAATTTAGATATTATACCTTGTACCTTGAATTCTCTAGACTTATTTGGATAATTTGCTGCCTTATAATTGAATTTTCTACAATATAGGCATAAATTCTCTTACCAACGTCTAGTCTTTTTTGCTATTATTAATAGCTTGAATTGAATTGCATCAATTTGCATAGCTTTAGGATACGTTAATGGCTTTTCCAATACTCTTAAAGATGTAGCAGTTGTACCTTGATAGGTATTGCTAAAAATTGATCTTCTTTCTTGTCATAGTTCAAATAAGCAATTGTCACAAGTAATAGCTTGAGCTATGAGTTCCTCTAAGCTTTCAACTCTTGACATCATGATCAATAAATTCTTTACATCATCTTTTAGGCTGTAACGAAATTGAGTCATAAAAGCATTATCATTCCAATCAAGATCACAAGTAAGTTATTGAAATTCTGCGACATAAATTGCAGTTGAACATTGTCCTTGTCATGGATTTTAGATCTTCCTCTTTGCCACCCTTTCTCGATCACTGTCTCCAAATGCAGTAGTAAATCTTTCCATAAAAGCTTCTAAGTTATACAAGATTGGAGAATTTTTTTTTAATAGTGGCGCAAACTATGATCGAGCACTTCTTGATAAAAGAGTGCCCACAAAAGCAACTTGAATGAATCTATCTCAGTAACAAGATGGATATAGTTGTAAATAAAGTCGCACTTATTATATAATCCTTTGAAAGTTGGATCTTGTTCTATCAAACTTATCTAGTATATTAGCTTTTGGCTCTTTTATGACAATCCTTGGAACTTCTAGAGAAGTTGTGTGTATAACTTGTTTACCACTTGCTTCTCTTAATCGAATAACCTCTTGTTGTAAGTTATAAATTTCTTGTTTAGTTTCTTCAGATACTTGCTCCATTTGCTATTCCTTTCTTGGGTTGTGAAAGAATGTCATTTCTTCTCGTACCATATCCAATAGGGTTCGAAGATCTGCAAGTATTACCATTCTATTCTCTGTTTGTGAGGATGCATGTCCATTAACCTGATCTATTTCCATCTTAAAAAAGAAAAAATCAATAAGCCATTAGTATTTTTTATACTAAAAGGAATACTTTGACACAATTAATTTAGAGGAGGATAATCTGCAACTTTTAAATTGTAGTGATATAACTTAAGAAAGGAATAATCCACTCTTTCCAAAAAAAAATCAACTATAAAAAGTAAGCATATCAATCTAGAGGGGGATAATCCACACTCCTCTAGAACGCAATAGTATCTTGAAGAGTGGTAATCCACTCTCTATCAAGAAATCTAAGCTTTGATATAATTATATAAGTCACTCTTGTCAAATTGTTAGGGATGCAAGATAGCAGGTTAGCCAAAAACCAAGGAGAAGAATTCAAAATCATAATAACTTCAAAAACAAAGAACTGGATAGACAAGAATAAGAACTAGATCAAGGATAAGAAATTAGATTAACATCATGAACAAGGCAATATTCTGGATTGCTCCAAGATTTGTATTGGCAAGACTAAGGTGTTCCTCAATTTTGCCTCTTATTTATACTATGAGGCCTTATGTCCTATTGGACCCTCTAAGAGTATCTTAGAATATTTTAAAAGCCTAAAGAAGATTCTAGAAGACTCTAAAAAATCTATGGGAGGTCTTAGAAGGTTGAAGAAGATTCTAGAGGATCCTAAAAATATCTTAGAATATTTTAGAAGTTTGAGGAAGATTTTGGAAGACTCTAAAAAATCCACAAGAGATCTTGGAAGGTTGAGGAGGATTCTAGAAGATTCTAGAAGATTCTAGAAAGCTATAGAAGATTCTAGAAGATTATAAAAAATTCTAGTAATGGCTTAAAGTATGCCCATGATAAAATCTTCACTTATCAATCCTATCAAATCTTAATTATTAATAATCCTAATCCTTATGACTTCTCTTGAAGATTTATAATTATTATATATATAATAATGAGTAATCACAATCATAATCTAAATCACTTTATCATTCCACATAAAAAATTATTAATTTCTTTTTTATTCTTTTTATTTATTAAAATCAACCACATACATAATTTTCCATATTATTAATGTTCATACAATAGCTCTAGCTTAAAGACCTCCATACTAGTAGTTCTAATCTCCTACATGATCTAATCTAAATAATCTTTAGCTTGTTGAAATCAAAGTTTGTCCGACTTCAACAATATAAAAATTCTCTAAAATCCAACTATATAATACTAACAGCTGCTTGTTTGAAGTGCTCAAAATTGTTCAACCAGTCAATTGCTTGTCACTTGAGCCAAAATTTTGTCTTACCTCCAAGTTTGATGATTCAAAGCTTATTTAAAAGCTAACATCAAGCGGTCTATATATTATAAAATTCTACCTCAAAAATTCACAAATCCAATAGATTGATTAAATATAATTCAAAGTCCTCCAATCATGAATCAACTCACCTTCAATGGCATTGTTGTATGTCATGAATTCTTGCTTGAAAATACTCTAGGCTTCTGGTTGTAGAAGATAAAAAGAAATAACAATAATAAGTTCTAATACTTCTAGTCAAAATCTAAATAAATCTTAATCAAATCCTGACCAAATCCTAAACAAATCCTAATCAAATTCTAAACAAATCCTGATCAAATTCTAAACAACCCTAGTCAAATCCTAAAATCCTAATCAAATCCTAATTAAATCCTAAACATCTTGATCAAACCATGACCAATCCCTAATCAAATCTTAAAATCTTTGTCAAATCCTAAATACCTTGGTCAAACTTTAATCAAATCTTAAATATTCTAATCAAATTATAATCAAATTCTAATCAAATCCTAATCAAATCCTAAACAAATCCAAAACATCTTGATCAAATTCTAATCAAATCTTAATCAAATCCTAACCAAATTCTTATTAAATTCTAAATAAATCTAAATAAATCCTAATCAAATCTTAATCAAATTTTAAACAAATCTTAAATAAATCCTAAACAAATCTTAATCAAATTTTAAACAAATCTTAATCAAATTTTAAACAAATCTTAAATAAATCCTAACCAAATCTTAATCAAACTCTAAATAAATCCTAAATAAATCCTAATCCAACCCTAAATACCTTGGTCAAATTTTAAACACCCTTGTCAAATCCTAATCAAATCCTAAATACCTTGGTCAAATCCTAAATATCCTGGTCAAATCCTAATCAAATCTTAAATACCTTAATCAAATCTTAAATATCTTAATCAAATCTTAACCAAATCCTAGTCAAATCCTAAATAAATCCTAAATAAATCCTAAATAAATCCTAGTCAAATCCTAAATATCCTGGTCAAATCTAAACAAATTCTAAACACCTTGATCAAATCCTAAAAAAATCCTAAATATCCTAGTCAAATCCTAAATAAATCCTAAATACCTTAGTCAAATCCTAAACAAATCCTAAACAATCCTAAACAAATCCTAGCCGAATCCTAATCAAATCCTAAACAATCTAACTAAATCCTATAGCAGATTTAAACTACAACTGCTAAAGATCTAACTATTGGTCTTAGTTCAAACTTCACACATCTTTTGATAATTAAATTAACAACACATACAAAAAATTTGGAAGAGATCTAGATTATCCAACAAAAGTTATATTCAAAATGCTACTTGAGTATTGGTTGCACTCCTTCTCCAATCTTTGTGTCAAATTTCCAATACAAATAACTTCATTATACACCATTCAATCACTCTCTCAATTCATATATAAATAGAAATTTTTTTCTATTATCCATATAAAAAAATTTTCACCTCAATCCAACTAATAGATTGCTAAATATCTCAAAAATCTTTACTAACCCTTAAACCTCAGCTTCCAAGACCTCAGTACACTTGAACTCTAATAACTCCCAATTGAACCATTCGATCTAGCTTAAAATTACAATATATATTAACTACAACTTCAATTACAAATCCTCAAAATTTCACTTATAGATCTAATATCAAACTCTTAGAAAGCTCAAAGTTGTAAACCCCTCTTTACTTCACAAGATCCAAAGTCCCTCAATACAACCTTAACTTTGCAAAGCTCTTACAAAGCCAATTCTTCTTCAAATCACTCCAAATCAACACCAAAATATACCTCCTTAAGTTTGGTCTCAAATCCCATTCTCCAATTTGCCAAAAAAAACTTGATCCACCATAGACACGTGATTTTGTACCTTAGGATCTGATTCAACTCAAGCTCATAACCGGTCCTCATTAGGTATCAACTCTAAGATTTTTAAGGTAAAATTTTCTAAAATCTCACCTTAATTCTTCTCTAAAGGTGCTTATATTATTTATTTTTCTAATATACTTTTTTTTTACCTTATTTATGGCCATACAAAATAAATAGAAGCCTTTCCTATAAAAATACAGCATTAATCTTTTAATTTTTTTCTACTTTCTTCTCTATTATCTATAATTTTAAGATAAATTTGTTAAAATACTTCCATTGAAATTCCTATACATATTTAATCATTCCTTCTCTCTTTCATCTAATGGCTATATCACTATACGATAACATATTTTGCTTGTATTAGATACTTGTACAAATCTTATCAAGGCTTTAGAAAACAACTAGTAGCATTCATATCAAGGGCTTAGAAGGTAGTCTATTCATGTAGCAATTCACATTATTCAATTCATAACTTTAGCTTATATAATGCATGGATTCTATATTAATCCAATGAGCACATCTATAACACCTCTAGAATCATATCTGTTGGAGCTTCCGAACAATACAAGAATTATTATTACCATTGTCGTGTAGTGTGATCTTCAATCTAGGAATACACTGGGTACCTAACTATAAAAAAATTTACTTATAACTTATTAGCAAGACTTCAATAAGTGATTTTTTTAAATAAAAAAGACAAATAATATGATAATATTATAAAAAAATATATTATACTGATAAAATCCTCTTATATTTAAATAGATTTTTATATAAAGTCCTTCTATAGCATATATAAAATCCATAATATTCTTTTTTTAGAAAAAAAATCATCTAATCGGTTGTTGATAAATTAGATTGTCAATAACTTTCATGAAAAATCCATAATCCCCTTTCAAAACCTCATCTTCACATCAAAAGCTTATTATAATTCTAAATATCTATTTTTTCCACCTCCATAAAGTCTTGGCTTCTAAAAAAATCCCTTTAGTTTGTAAAAAACAAGCTCAAATTGTAGAAAAATCCTTCAATAACTTATTCTCTTATAAAGATTTATTTCTTTCTAAACTTTAGAGTTCAATAACTCTTGATTCAGTTGTTTAATTTTTCTCAAATTTCTTCAAAGTATAGATTATACTCTTAAGCTTTATCAAAAAAATAATTCAACTATAGATTCACTTCCAATCATCTAATATCTTAAAAATCCTAGCAAGTACCTAAAATCCTAATTTATAGACACCCTAGTACTATTTTCTTCATATCCTACAAATCAAAAACCTTAATGCCATAAAATTTTTATATATAATTTTGCAACATGAAAATACACACTTTTAAAATTTTTGAACCAAAAATTTATCAAATTGTCTAAAATATAGTTCAAAATATAATCCCTAATTAAGCAAGGTTACTTACTATCTTTAGATTACAAGTATTGACTTCAACTTCTAATATCTCTTTTATTCTAGCTTGGATTTTATCAAGCCATATGTGAAAAGTGTAGCCAAAAAAGTGTTCTTTTCAATTCTAGTTGTCAATCCTCTATTGTTTTATTTACACAAGTTATATCCAATAGAGTGATAATAGATAAAATTCAACATCTTAACTTTGAGCGCCTATCTCTTCTTCATAAAAAGTCCACATCACTCAATTTTTGTATCAAAACCATAGCCAAAAATCCAAACTTGCTGACCTTAGCCTTTGATGTTCAAATCTTGTCAAAAAACAAATCTTAATTTCTAATAAGGCCTCAAGCAACCTCCTTGAAGCCCATTGGACATGACTTTAGGCCAATAGGAATAGAGACTTCTATCATCCATCTCCATTCATTCACATGGATGGCCTAACTACTCCTTTTTATATTAAAATCCCTTTTCAACCCTTTTTCTTATAAGATTTACATAATATGTGTTCTAAACGACAAATAAAAGAAGTAAATAAGATCTGAAGAATCACCAATGTCTAACAAAGGTGATTTAAGATATATAAAAGTTATTATCAACATAAAATCAACTTCAAAAATCACTATCCAAAAAAAAATAAGTTTGTATAAATCTTAATAATAGCCTTTTAAACGGATTCTTTTTAAATTAATAATCTAAGTATATTTTATAAACAATAAAAATCCACTGATATGACTCTCACTTAGCTATATAATAAATTATATATTAAATAAATAAATATATATATATATATATATATATATATATATACAATATTTTCACATGGTAGCCAAACCACAACACAACATTGCCTCTAACTAAATCTATAAAATATTTTTGAAACACTATAGCACAATCTTTGCCTACAACTTATTCAATCCAATGACTCTACTTTTCTACTCTAATCTTGTTCTAATGAAAAAATTAATAAAAAATTCAAAAGAGTGTCTTTTTTTTTTTTCTCTTCTTGCTATATTTGCTACCTCTCTTCCTACTTATAAGAAAATCTCAAGCCAAATGAGTCCCCTTGCACTATTGTTATGAATATTGACATCCTATGAAATCCTCTCATTTTGCTCTAATGCATGTCAATACATTATAGAGCCCTCTTGTCATGCTCTAGTGGATATTGACTCCCTTGTTGTTAGGCAGTATTATCCATATACCTCACAAATCTTGTCCACTTATCTTTTGTATCATCGATATACCTCACAAATCTTGTTGTTGTGCTTAACTGGTTATTGAAGGATGTATTAACGCCAATCATGAATCACTTCCTATCCTTGTTGAGTTTTTTACTAACAAACTTATCTCTTGTGTAAGTCCAATTCTTACTTTCATTGTTTATTTTTTTGCTTTCTTTGGCTTATTCTTTACTTTACTTTTAGACCCTTTGCCACATATACATTTGAAACTTTGTCCAATTTGGAATCCTTCTCCACTAACAAAATAAGAACTCATATTACAATTTGCAGTTATAGCCATGTGGGATACATGACATGCTCTTTATTGTCTACCTCGCCTTTGTTGCCTGTATTTTTGTAGTAGGCATGAGGAAGAATGTGGAAAAAGTTGAAAAGAAGTATTGGAGTAATATCCTCAAATATATGCTTTGTGAATTTTCATGTTTCCAACGTCATGTAATCAACCAATTCCATCAATGTCTATTCTTGCAGGTCTTTATTTTCATATCTTTTATTGGATTTGTAAAATCAAATATATAGTAAAATCAAATATATAGTAATAGAGGTTGAGCTTCTATATAAAATAGACCTTATTTAAGAACAAATTTTAGATTCCCACCATGGTAAGTTCTTAGCCTTCATGATATCTGACTTTTTTGCATGACGATTATTTTAAATATAGGATTTGTACTCAACTATAACAATGGAATCAATCACCTCCTTCACAACCTCTCTACATTTGTTCTTGGATGGAAACTATTGGCTAATATCTCAATTATTCACTTTTATTTATTGTAACTACTTGCATTAATGGTACTTGAGAATAACTAGGATTGTATATTGTAATGCACATATCAAACCAATACATGGTTTGATATGGTTATATTCTTACATGTTGCAATGCATATGTAGCCTATATCATGTTGCATTTTTTTCTTGAATTTATTTCAAACCTTTGCTATCCATTATTTTACTAGTTGGTATTTCAATAAATTTGTTTCTACTCAATTACAATATCTTCTTTAATACACAATGCATATAATTCTATTTGATTAAATATTACAATTTTTTAAATATATAATACTAGTTTTTACAACCTACCTACTACTAATTATTTTTATATGCATCTATCTTTTCTATATTACATAATACACAAAACAACACAATTCCTACAATTGTATAGGCACAACTTAAGTTGTGTCAAATTCCAACTTTTATAACTTGCAATATTACTCCATTAGTTGCAAAAAAATTATATTGTTCTAGTCTTGTGGCACATTCATTTGATCAAAGTAATGAACTACAAGTACCATTATTAAAATATGTTTAAAATATATTTTTTAAACATATATTTGAGTAGTTGCAATATATTTGAAATATTTTAGAATTCAATTTTGATTTTTTTTTTATTTTTTTTAAAATTTTTTACTACTCCTTATAAATATTTGATAAAATGATAAAGAATCCCAACTTGCCAAACATAACCTAAATTCTTTTTTTGAACTAAAAATTATAATATTATCTAAATTTGATTATAATGGAGTTTAATTAAAATATTGTGTAATATTTGTATTGTGGACTTATTACTAAATTGATTGCTTATTACATAATATAGAATTTTTAACAACTTACAAAAAAAATAGAAATTTATCTTTTAAAATTAATTAGAGAACAACATATATTATATCATAATAATATTAATTTGGTAGTCACATATTTCAGATATGTGTATTTTTAAATAACTTCTACAGAGTAGTTATAAAATTTTGCATAATGTAATAACAAAGAAAGACTTAATAAAGAAATATTGAAAAAATGTAAAGATTTAATATGCAAAATTTGTAAGTATGCACCTCTTAAATTTTAAAATTTAAGAGTTGATCCTTAAAAAAATGTTAAAAAGAATAATATACAGCTTAAAAAGATTTTTAGATTAATTGTATTTATTCATCAAATTTTAAACATAAACTAATCAAACTTAAAGATATTGTAGATAATAAAAACATTATTTTATACATAATTTTGTTTAGATTGTATTAGAAATGATTTATATGAAGATGTTTTATTTTTAAAAAACTATTATTATAATTTGGAATAGAATATCTATACAATATAATTACTTTCTAAAAGATATTGATAAGACAATAAAAGATATGCATAGCAATAATAAGTCGGTTGGTAAAATCATTAAAATTTATAATAAAGACTTAAAAAATTTGGTGTAGTTGTAGAAGAAAAAAGATATTATTGTGTATATTCTTTAGCACTATAATTTTCAGTAATAGATTAAAATCTAAAAGTTAACAAATAATATGTGTTTGCATGCTAAAATAAACAATACTAATAGTAATTAAGAAGAATAACTTTTTTTTTAAAAATTAATTTAGTTTTTCAAATTTTTTTTTTTAAAATTATTTCTACAATTTTATTACTTCTTAAGATAATGTTTTTTGAGTTTTTGCGTTGACAAGAAATAAAATTAAAATCTGATTACAAAATAGAGATTATTTAAGTATATTTGAACATTTAAGAAAAAAAACGTTTTCACTTAGTCAAATAAAATTTATTATTAATATACTTTGATGAATTTTTTTAATAGAACTCAAAAATACACATCAAAGAAAAGAGAAGAAAAGAAAAGAAAAACTTATGCATAGTTGGCCATAAATACATATTAAGACTCAAAAATCTATTCCTAAATTCTGCAATGACTAATTTTAAATCTTGTTGTTAAACATTGATAACACATCCTTCATTGGAAATTATAATTATTGGAACTCGGAATTGATTAAAAAGATTTTAAAATGATGATGGGTTCAGAACCATGATAGAAAAAGACTAAAAATAAACTCAGTCTTTTAGTCCATCTTCCAATAATACATTTAAAAAGATACAAGATGGTATCTAATTAATCAATATTAGGAGGGTGATGACACCTAACTACTTTTCAAGAGGTCAGATCCATTTCAACAAATTTGTTGAGGTCCTTTACTCTTGGAACTCATCTCCTAGTACTGCTGGTTACATCCTGAATCATGTACCATGAAGGTGGAAAAAATACGACACCTGGTTCTGTATATGATTGATTTGTTGGATGTTTTGATACCTGTTAATGATTATGTAGTGACAGCAATATTTTCTAATAAATCCCCAGCTTTCATGTTACCTATACTTCATCAAGTACAATCCTATCTGTTATGAGAATCACAGGCCTGGTACTAAGTAGTAGTTTCAGGCGACATGCTGACAACACGAAGGACATGAAAATCCACGTTAACTTGAGATAATGACTGTAAAAGATTGCGAAGACTCCATATTCCATCTAAGGCTAGCTCTAGTCACAAAGAAAATTCTTTTGTTTCAATCGCGAAATGCAACTAACACAGCATACGTCTAGAACTCTAAATGGTATTAAGCATTTCTAAAATGAACCTTTTCCTTGCAGTAACAGGTGCACGGCAAGTGCACTGGGCTGAGAATGTCTGAGCTTTCCATGTTCAGCTGCAGCAATGCCAAATTACGAACACAATAAGGCTAATGGAAGCTAACGGAAGCTAACGGAAGCAAAGACAGAAAAGTGAAATCGTGCAAAACCACACATTATATTCAAAAAAATATAACTAGGTCAACATTTTCTGTGGAGACAATTAGTTAAAAATATAAGTAAATAAAGGAATTAAAAAGTACTTGCTTAAGAACAAAAATTTGATGAGGTTACATACCGACACAGCTAGTGACCATCAATCACTGCTATCTGCAGTCAGCTGACAAGAGCTCAAGCATCTCTGTGACGGTCATTGCATCTATATTTGCATCCTCCATACTCTTGGACGCGATCGTGTTACAGCCCCTTTATCAGTTAAGTATGACATCTGCATAAGTATGCAAGTCAATACAAGCAAAACTCACAAGGAAACTGATGTTGTTGGACAAAACTCAACAGGCACTCCAAAACCCATCAGGTCCATGTTACTGGAATCCATCGTCAAAATCTCTTATAATCTTTCTACATTGACTTTCTCTTCATTACAATCGCAAGAGGGATTGGATTTGACATCTTGACAAGCACAAATTAGTACACATGGTTATTGTCTAAAATCACAAGCACAAAAATTTCAGCCATGAATCTTTATAACGATAACCTCTAGATCAGCTTAAAATCTACGAATCTAGAGACAATGCAGAAGTATGGATAAAAGACTAATCTAAAAGTGGCTCAGGCCCGTAATATGTTTTATCATCCTCCATCCTACCTTCCATTTGAGTTGGATATATACAATTCCTAAAACCTCTCTCAGCGATTTTTGTTGCCATCCACAACTTCTAAAATCCATAGCGATAAAACCTCAAAACAAAAAAATTCAGTCGGATCAGTATATACCAGTCCGGCTGCACAACGTGTTCACTGCTTGATGACGGCTGAGTTCCTTCCGCAACTATAACATTGCCAATTATTTGCCCAATACTTTAAAACCACAGGATGCCCTAGCTATCTTACGCTCTGCATTAGATGGCCTGTTAAGATCGTGGAGCAGCTTCTTCGTCTTTAGAATCCTCCAACCATGCTTCAAGTTTCGCTGCCTGTTCTGCTTGTAATTTTGCATAACCCTCAACTACCTCAGGATCTTCCAAATCCAACTCTGGATGTTCAGGCTCTTCATCTTGCTCAAGATCCCCTTGTTTCGGCAAATTTTGAAGATCAAACTGGTCCCCGCGCCCATCACTTTCAGTTCCTTCTCTCCGACTAAGATTTCGAAGGGCAGTACTTGGGAGCCTTAACCAATCAGCCAACTTGGTTTGACTTTCGGTTATGCCAGGGAACCGTTGCTCCTCATGTTCACGAGCCGGTTCGGTGTCATTACTATTAATTGGAGCGTCCAATCTTGTGGCCGAAGTTACTCCAGTATCAGCTGCTTCCAGCGATGGTTTGACTGGTTTTTCGTGCGCAGACTCTCGCAAATTTACAGCAGAAAAGCTTCGAACCAAGGATGGTTTACAAGAGGAATCTGACGTACTGCCAGAACGAATACCCCCCGCACCGATTATGTGACCAGCCTTTTGAATTGCAGACTCCAAAACATTCCAATATGGGATATTCGGTATGAAACCACCATGAGAACCCGGAGTAGAAACACTATGTACTGGGAGATTTGGTGCAACACTGACATTTGTGTCAATATCCTGTTTAACAAGATCTCTGTCATTAGCTTCCAAAGTAACAGGCATAGACATCCTCACACTGCTGGCCCTTTGATAAGCCGAGTTCAATAAACTGCTTACATAACCCGATGTCTCTGCTTGAGTCGAAGGCAAATTTACGTTATCCTGCCACTTCCAAAAGGTCAACTATTAAATACAACAACCACAGAAAAAGCAGCATCTTTTACACTAGGAAAGGAGAACGAAGTGTACTCTTAAAACATTGCAATCCGTTAACAGGTAACTTTCTTATATCTAAGATCTGTTGCCGCTAGGAGAGTGAAGCACTATGAAGGAGAAAAGATAGTAATAAAGGATCTGAGTGCAAATAGAATCCAAGTAAACGGTGAAGCTTTACTTGAGAAGATGATGACCGAGATGAGACAGGAGGGAGTTCTTTCACTGAATTTAACACTGAGGGTGATTCTCTTGAAGCTTCCTGGATAGCGCCCTCCAAGGGCATTCCGCGTTTAGTCTCTTGCTGCAAGCCCGAGAACGGCAAAGCACCATGATGCGTAGCAGACCTAGGCAGGTGTGTGATGGGGCGTCGACTGCTCCTTTGTGAATCAAGACATGATATTATAAACTATGAGTATTGCATCTATATGTGGTTTACGATATACAGTTTCATTCGCTTCGAATAAGCGTGCAAAGATTCAGAAATCAGAAAGCAAAAAGAATAGAGAGCAAGGGCGAGAAACTGAAGTAACACACCAATAACAAAAACTAAGTGGACACACAAAGAGATTGACTTCGCGTACTCACTTTACAGGGTGGTGAACAGTTGGCAGGAGTTGAAGACTAGCATTAAGTGTGGCAATCATTTTGCTGAACACAGGGGGCCCAACCTCTTTCATTGTTTTCACAGATGTGAGAGCATCTCTCACATCTTCTGTGAACAGCATAACCTCTTGTACTTCTTCTACAATTTGGCTCTGCTTGAAAAGTAAGCGACTGAACAGCTATTAATATCATGATCGTCTTAATCATGCACAATGACGAGCAACTGCTTGCGCGGATAGGTAGATCGCTAATTAAAAATAAATAAATAAAATTGAATCAAGCAGTTGACTATCACATAGATCCGATCACAAAGGCGAATAACTCTCGTGAGAAATAAGCACCATCTTTAGAATCCTCCTCCAACTCCACAATTAATTTAAAGCACCCGCAAAGTTTGAACTAAAGTAGTGACAGAAAAGAGGTTTAACCTTGAGCGCTAGTAGTCCTGGAACAGCCTTGTGCACGTGCTGTTGCACGAAGTAAAGACCAACTGACGGCTCATTGGCGACGTCTTTCACCATGTCCGTTACTGAGTTATGGACTGGATTGGAGAAAAACAAATGAATAAATAAATAAATAAATAGATAAACAAAACAAAACAAAACAAATAAATAAAATCTCCAGTTAAATTATCAAATGATTTTGATTGACGTTCCATCACAATCAAAAACGATATGCGATATATTTATACATACCTCCTTGGAGAATATCTCTAGGCGCAGAGGGCTGCATCTTCGCCATGTCAACCAGACAACGCAAAAATAACTCCCTCAATTCCCTTTCGACTTCGATAAGCCAGAGCTTGCAAGGGGGCATGCATATCACTAGTACATCTGCAATTAAGCCATTAATCCTCAAAGCCAAGTACGCAATGTGCAACGTATTTCCACGAACGCCAATCCCTAGCGTCGGCAAACCTATCCGAATTTGGATTCGACTAATCCCTAAATTCCAGCACTGTCAACAGTAATGCCTAAACGCTGAGCAATCCTTTGTTATCCTATCCCCACTTCTCAGTAACAAGGGTCGAGCACAAACCCTCATCGTAATGAATGCCTCGCGGAGTCACATCTAACAGGAACACGGCCACACTTTCAGATATCAAGCTCTGCGTCAGCCTTTCGGAAACACTCCTATCAGCACACGCACACACCCACACACATGGACCGAAATATCGCTATGGTTGCTAAGAAAGCGTCGACAAGTGTGCGATTCAAGAGCTCTTTCGCAAGCCAAAGTGATTCAGAAGTCTTCAAAGTCCCTTAACGACGATGAACTTCACATGTTCAAAAACACCTATACCCGTTGTATCTACAGGGACAGTTGATGTTAAGAATGTTCGCCTGCGCTGAAATCATACATCTAACTAATCGTGATAGGAACGAAGCCAAAAATTGTGGTCTGGATGGCAACATTCATTCCTCACGACATGTTCCGGTTCAGAATCATCTTGCTGAACCTCTGAAGGTCAGGGTATTGTCCTTTGGAATCTTAGAAAAAGAAGTTTATTTTCATGGAAAATGTAAGATGAATACATTTGACTATTTCCTTTTCACTGGGTTGTGAGTTTGTAGTTTGAAAGGGTGATCCATTCAAAGATGCTCTAATTTCTTAGAACTGAGTTGTTGGGTGTCTCTCCAAGCCTCTACTATTGACCCAAATTTTGTGGTAGACTCCATTGCCAGGATAACCCTTACCCTAAAAACATCACTACAAGTTAAATCAACAATAAAAGAAGGGTATTGTTAATGTCACCATAGTTTTTGTTATTGCCATCACAATTTGCCACCCACTCAACATTTTTTTTTAGTTTTTTTAATTCTAATTAAAAAATTGAAAAAATAAATAAATAAAAATAAATATAACTAACATATATTAAATTTTACTTAAAGTTTGTATCACATATATATATATATATATATATATATATATTTTAAATATAATAAAAATACTAAAATATAGTTATTTTAAAAATATTTTTAATTTTAATTTTAATTTTTAAGAATCTTAATAAATAAGTATATATATATATATATATATATATATATTAACAACTTCCAATTGTTACTAGATAACAATTGGAATGTGCTTTTTTACTGCATGACATGAACAATGTTGTTCTCCAAAATTTGCATTAGTCTACCTTAAAAGGCAATTTTTACAAAATTTGGAAAGTTGTGTAAAAAATTACTAAAAATTAATCATTAACATATAAAAAATAATATAATTTTTAAAATAATTTTAAATATTTGTTATAATTGCTGGAATTAAAATATAAGTTGACATGTTTAAATTTATAATACAAAAATAATTTGATCTATATCACAACCTCTTTTTACTTTATGCTGTCTCTAACATTGAAGGCCTTAAAAAGAAAAAATCCACAAAAAAAACCTTTGTTCTATAATTTTCAAAATGAGCTTATAGGTTTAAAGACTCCATTTAACAGATGAGTACGGTGTGGAACAAAGGAGTACCGTCTCCAAGAGGACCGGTTGCAGTGGAGTTTACAGTGCATTTTAGAGTCTACCGCTGGAGATGCTCGTGAATAGTAGCTGCCGTTGCGAGCTTGTCACTGGCATCGGCGGAAGGGAGATGGCGTTCAAGGACCGAACGAGACGGAGAAATCGATTGCGATGAGCACCAGAACATGATCGAGGGAGGTAGGTTAGGTGCGGGCTAATTACTTCATTAGCATATGATTCTAGCTGTGAGATTGTTTCAGAGCGGAACACAGCTCTCCGCACAGCGTGTGATGCCCTAAAATTGGCAGCGATCGAGACCACAGTGCATTTCCGGATCTCTCAGATGATGGTTTTGTGAGGAAGATTGAGCAATCTTAGTTTAATTGTGGCGTGTCCAAGTGGAGAAGACGCTCCGGGTTTTTAGTCTCTAGGTTGACCAGTTGGGAGATAAACCCTAGTGACTGGGAGCCAAAACAGGCATGAGGAGAGAAGATGCATTACATCGTGGGTGCTCGTTATAAATGTGAGGGCTAGGCGATCGGACTTTGCATATGGATTGAATTGCAAGTGGAAGAGTATTTGCAGGAGCGAACATGATTCAGTCATAGGGCGTGGGAGTTCAATGGGTTCTTGGTCGCTGCCTTGTGCTGTGATTTCGGATCTTCGGTTGCTGCTGGAAACATAGCGATTGAGCTGGGGTTTTGCGAGTATTGAGGGGTTGAACCAGTAGATCCGGATGAAGGGAAGTGTTCACATCGTGTTAAATTGAGAGGCACGCTATGGCTACAAAAGTTGAGGTCAGTTTTAAAGAGTCGCCGTTGAAGTTGGATTTTTGGAATGGTAGAGGTGGGTGTTAGGGAAGTTGAATTTTGACATCATTGATCGTTTCAAAATGTCATGGATCGCTTCATGGGCGCTCGCTCGATGATCGAGTACGGGTCTTGATTAATAGGGTATTGCACAATTGGAAGTAACACTGGCACCTAAGCAGGATTCTGAATTTACAGAGGTGGTTCGTAGGTGCTTCTGCACGATTTTGATATGTGCATTCAGTTGATTGTGGAGTAAAATGTTTTTTTTTTTTTTTTTTTTTTTTTTCTTGGGTGGTCACGTGCTGCTGCCATCCTAAATTACTTACCTAAAACTCTTAGCGGGTCGAAACATACGTCACTTAAAAAACTGCTCTAAAAAGTATGTGGCTTCGTTCAAAATTTTTACTCAAGGGCGTTGCAAATATGATTAAGCTTGTTGTGTATGCGTGCACAGGTGCGTGTTGAGGGACGGGATTCTGACAGTAATGGCTACGAGACGATATGTTGGGGCTGCAAGCTGCAATTAACACTGCCGCGTTATTCTCCCATATTCAAGTGTGGATACTGTGGTGCGGTTACTGTCCACGAGACATCTCCTAAGCCTCGGTCACATTGGAGTCTTCCACCAGGATGCATCTCCCTGTTGGACCATTTCTTGGTCACTTTTGTCTTCCTCCTCGTGCTCCTCATCATTGGTGGGTTTGTACACTTCTCCACCCTCCTCTAGTGATAGTCTTTCATACCAGGAGCATTGGTGTAGTTACTAAATCCCTTCACATCCAAGCTGGAAATGACTTACAGCATTCTAGGGAACTTGTGCTAATGCGACGTGTGTGTCTGGACGCAGGTGGAGGCGTATGGACTACCTTTCCTATTTTGTTCCCAAGTGTTTCATTTGGTTTCTTTTTTCATTCGACCATCACTGCCTTTCTTGCATTTTACACAATTTTCAACTACGTGTTGGCGGCCTTCATTCCAGCAGGGCCTCCGCCTCCAGTTGAATGGGGCCAGGTCGAAATGGTCGATCGAGGTGGATTAGAGAATTACAGGTTTTGTGATCATTGTCAGAAACCCAAGCATCCTGCTGCTCATCACTGTCGCACTTGCAGAGCGTGCGTCATGGAAATGGATCATCACTGCCCTTTTGTATGCCAGTATTTTCTAACCATCTCTTCCTTCTTTTATGAGCGATGTTAATGGACTAAGTAATCTGCAGAAATTATATAATTAAAATAACTGCAAACCCGAACTCTGAACCCCGTTTATTTGTGCGTTTTACAGATTGGAAATTGCGTGGGTGCAAACAATCACAGATACTTTATTCTCTTTCTTGTGTTCACAATGGTCAGCTGTCTTTATGTACTTGCTATGGCTGTTTACACATACAATCACTCAACCATGTCTTTGACAAAGACTCTGCATGAGCCTTCTGAACCTGGAGCGTTAGGCTCCAGGTTGGATCATCTGGTCAATATGTGGAGTTCCTTACTCCTAGACAATGAAATGGAAGTTACCATCCGGTATGTCGGGTTGCTGTACTTATGTATAATAAGCCTTGCACTGCTTATTGCAGTTGGCCTCTTGCTCTATCAGCAGTTGGCGCTTATATACCAAGGCCAGACTTACCTAGACTCCCTCTCTGCTGCGAATGACGGCAATTCTGGATCAGGGAAGAAAGGCTGGGCAAATCTACAGCGATTCTTTGGTCAAAGGTATGGTAGACTTTGACTCTCTCGTGAAACAATTCCAAGAAATTCATGCTGGATAAGTCTCTAATATTGGCTCATGTTTGACCATAAACAGGGAATCGTCCAGTACAGAGCTTTAGGTTTGAACACGGTTCAAGTATTTGCTGCCTTATTAAGAACAGACTAGGCTTACAATGTAATTTGTGCACGACAACCTTATGTGATGTCTCAAAGATGATCAACTAGAGAATCTCTTGTTCTTAGTTTGCATAGTTGTATTCTTACACAAGCATTTCCGTCTATTTCACAACCACAGAGAAGGCACTAAATGTGTAATACGATATTTTGAACTGCAGACGTGGACGCTCTCCTTACCTGGGGTCGTTCCGTTGGAACAAGTTAAAACAAACAGCCTGGAAGCTCACGTCAGTGGCTTTTCTCGTGGCGATTTTCGTGACATGGCGGAATGTGCAGACTCTCGGGGCATGAAAGGTGAAAGGATATTGTTTCGATACCTCTCAAACTCCAAAAGCCGATCAGGACTCGGCTCCACTGAGAATGGAATATGAGCTGGTCTTGCATCACCTCAATGTTCTCAAACCTTCTGCGCACTTCGCCTCTAAGGGTTCCTGGAGGAGGTATCGAATAGAACACACGGCCAGTGCACCCACAAGAGTGAATCCGAATTATACACGTCGGAGAAGCTACTCATTGAGAACTACAGCCCTTGTCAGGTTCGAGAATTCCTACAGTAATGCACAATAGCATCGCTCAAAACGTTTTCAACTACTTGTGAATAGGTCAAGAGTCTTCTTGCAATGTGCTCTTAACAGTAGAAAAGTCCGCAATTTAGCCACGAAAGAATCTTACATGCATTGAGCTCCAGATTAAGGGATGCAAACTGTGAATTTTTTATGTGCATTGGGTTGTATAGTGTTAAGAGAATCGGCTTTATTCTGAAATTATTCGCTTTCCACAATAGCTGTAGGAAGCTCTATATTGTCTAAATTATCATGTACCCAATTCTGGATTGCCTATTGGAATTGTGATCAGAAATATCTTTCTTGCTCGCAGTCGCTGCTGGATCATGTAGATAGTTTCATGTTAAGCTCTAGTGCTGATTCTCGTGCTTTTAATCCAACCTACTAATCTGAGAAGATTTCTTCCAGAAGCAGTAAGCTGTTCGTGAGACTAGCAAAATGAGGTTCATTGTCTAAACTTTAACATATGAATATTTTGTTAGGTAAACGAGTGTGGAAGAAACTGTATAAAAACGTAGATAACTTAGCATAAAAAATGACGTCATTCCTTTTACAAAGTGGTGATAAACAAGGATGAAATCAAAGTCAATCAGAGATATTGTTTATCCAGATTTCTAAATTTTTCCTGGCTAATGTGAAATGTTATATGCATCTATCAGGAAATGATTTTAGGCAATCATACATGTAATGAATTTTGTGTTTGCTAGTAGGTAAATTTGTTTTTAGATATTTTCTTTTTTCTTTTCTATCTTTTTTCTGACTACTTCCTTATTTGATAGGTTGACATCGAGTAGTTGATTTTGATATCAGGATTGTGCATACTTTTCTAAAAAAATACATATACATATATTTAATGTATTTCATCAAATGTAATGATGTTTGAAAGTTTATAATTACAACATTATAATACATATATGCATGATAATTTTTTCTAAACATTTATTCTATAAATATTTTTTTAAATATTTCTTTTTGCAAATAATCCACTAACATCTGTGTTAAATATTTTATATCTGAATTTGGATGATTTTAAAATAAGATCTATGGACATAACTTGTTAAAGATATTATTTGGTTTATTAAATATGAACAGATAATTTCACAGGAAGCAGATTATTAAGTAAGAGTAATAATAATATTTAAATAAAAAATTACAAAGCAATTAAGAGACTAAATTAAATATGATTTTTAAAAAGATTATGAGATTAAAAAACATTTAAGAAAAAAACTCATAAGATCAATAATAATTTTAGTTTTACTTTTGTTTATATTATTTGCAAGAATAATATGTTGTTTTAAAAGTTTTTAATAACTTGCATTAGATGCTATAATAAGAAGTTTTATAAATATAACATATATATATATATATATATATACATAGTAATAAAGATTGATTATTTTTTTAATATAAGAAGTTAGTTCAATAGTTGTATTATAATATATATATATATATATATATATATATATATACCTCAAAGATTGCAAGCCATAAGTTAAATAATATTAATGAAAGAAATTGAATATATTTAAAATAATTTTATTTTTATTTATACTTCTTGCAACATCAAATACACCTAGTTTGTATTTATAATTATTTTCTATAAAAGCTACAAAAAAACAAAATTGTAATGTTGTGAGATATCTACGCTGTAACAAATTTGAATAAATGTTTTGACATTTTTTTACATTTGAGGCCACCAAAAATCTCTTAAGATAAGCTCCAAAGTTTTTTTATGTCTAAAATGTCATGTTATTGGAAAGTCATATTGTGCTTGTAAAGCACATAATTATATTTGACTTTTTGAAACATATAAATGTCTCTTAGAAATAAGATTGTCTTTAAAATCAAATATTTTAAAGTCATAACAAATGTTGGTTTTAATATTAAGGACAAAAAGATCTATTAATGTATTTGAACAAATTTCATTAATAAAAGTAGTGTCAATTAAAATTGCTAACTTAATAGTTCAAAGATGTACTTCCATTGGTTTTGAAAGAACAAATTCTTATTGATTTTATATGCCACCACCTTCTTTTGGTCCAAGATAAGAATGTGTAGATAAGCAATTTGACATACCTTATTTTTTTCAAAGACAATGTATAGTATTAAATACAAATCATAACAAAGACATATTCCAAGAAGCTTGATTATAATTTAAGACACATGGCGATATAAAATACTTAAGATTCTTGTGATTGATATAAACCATTATTAGATAAGTAATGCCTTTTAAGTAATGATACCATTCTTGGAATGAATCTATAATAGTAAAAAAAAATTTATTGTGAATTTTATAATTAATCTTAGTTGTTAAGATTTTTTTAAAAATAAAATATAATATAATAAATTCTATTTTCTATATCTATTTGTAATACAATTGAATCTAATATAAAATTTGATGTATGTGTTTCTATAAAAAAATAGATTGAAAAAATCTAGATGGTATAAAATTGTCAAAGATACAAGAATACAGAACAAAAGACTTGGATTAGAAAGAGGTTTCAAGAAGAAACCGACAAGGACTTGAATTATTTAGATGAGTACACAAACAACATCAAGAAAGGTGAGCTAGAACTCCAAGAGATGCATTGTCAAGACTTGATTCTTCAGCCTTGATTCCAATATATATCCCTGTTTAGGAAGCTTCTTTAGTGGCTTCTATCAAGCTAGAAAGCTTTTTGAGTAGCTTCTACCAACTTAGAAGCTTCTCGAGCTCCTTCCACTAACTACGAAGCTTCTCAACCTATTTCCACCAACTAAGAAGCTTATCAAGCAACTTCTACTAATTTAGAAATCTTTAAAATATTTTAGAAGATTCTATGAACTTTCGAAGTATATATCCTTAATATCACCCCTTCCTTTAACGACAATTTCGAAGAGGAGCTTATGTGTTTGGAAATTTTTCTACATGTGTAGAAAGTTAAAAATATGCTATACCAATGAAGCTATGTATTCTAATTTCCATTCTTAGATAATAGGTTCTACTGGTCCTTGAAAAAATTGCCTATGGCCTTAAACCAGTACCTTTGTTATTGAAACATCCCATCCAAGGATTTGATCTTGATTATGGCCTTCAAAACATCTTCCAAACAAGATCTCAAGCTTAAGAAGATTCATCTTTTCAAATTCAAGCAATATTATTAAAGCTTGAGTATTAAAATTGAGACTTGTATAATTGGGTGTTGCTCCTAATAGCTCTAACTATGGTTATTAAACATAAGAATACAAAGTACAAGACTTAAATTGAGATAAGGTTTCAAGAAGAAACCAACAAGAATTTGAATTAATCAGATGAGTATACAAACAACACCAAGAAAGATGAGGTAAAATTCTAAGAGATGCGTTATCGAGATTGAAGAACTCTTCAGCCTCGACTTCCATATATATTCCTATTTAGGACGCTTCTTGAGCGGCTTCAATCAAACTAAGAATCTTCTTTAGGAGCTTTTATCAACTCGGAAGCTTTTTAAGCTCCTTCTACTAACTATGAAGCTTTTCGAGCTACTTTCATCAATTAGAAAGCTTTTCAACTGACTTTCATTAATTCAAAAAATTCTAGAATGTTCTAAAAGGTTCTGTGAACCTCCAAAGTGTATGTTCCTAATATCACCCTTTTTTCTAGCAACAAGTTCTAAAAAGAGTTCATATCTTTGAAAGTTTTTCTATATATGTAAAAAATCAAGGATATGCTGCACTAATGACGTTATATATTTTTTTCTCCGTTCTTGGATAATATCTTCTATTGGTTCTAAAAAAAATCGCCTATGGCCTTGAGCTAGTACCTTTATTGTTGAAACATCTCATCTAAAGATCTAATCTTCATTGTGGCCTTCAAAACATCCTCCAAACAAGATCTCAGGTTTAAAAGGATTCACCTTTCCAAGCTCAAGCAATATCACTAAAACTCAAGCATTGGAATCAAGACTTGCATAGTTGAATCTTATTCCTAATGGCTCCAACCAAGGTCATATTTAGCGCTGAAATATATTATCCTCACTTTGCTCAGTTGAAGGTTGTAAAAATTATACTGGTTTGTTTGAAGCTTATATGGTATGTAAATCTTCTGAATCTTATTCTCTTAATATTTGAAGGTTTGACTTGCTTCTATCACTCTATTCTATCTTGAAACAAATGACTACATTCTGATGAAGGCTTTAGTTTAACTCTTTCTTTTTTATGAGTATTCCTCAAATCCAATCTTCACCAAGAAATTATCATTGAACACGTTTGGCTTTGTAAAGATAGAATTGATGAAATTCCTATATCTTTTGAGGCGCATTGGCGAGATTTTTGACCAGTTTCCATGTACGCTTGTTAATATCATAGCTCCACCAATAAACAAGATATTCCAATTTATTCCACCTTCGTCATAAATCAAATATCTTTTCAATCTCGTATTCTTTATGGTCTTCAATTTCCATATTAGGCGGTGATTGTTATATTCTTCTTGGAATATGCAATTTTCTATAAGGTTCTAAAAAAAAGATACCGCCTTCTACATTTGAGGCCATCAAAAATCTTGAAAAATAAGTTCTAAGGTTTTATTAAATCCAAAGTAACTTATAGCTAAAAAATCATGGCAAGGTTGAAGAACGCGTAGTCATGTTGGTTCTTTTAGGATATACAAACATTTTTCAAAATATAGAAGGTCTTCCTAAAACTTAAACTTGTCAGTATTTTTTTTCAGGTGATGCTTGACATCAAGGATCAAAACATTATTAATAGTTGCAGTACGCACTTCATAGAAGAAATTAGAATCAATAGGTCTTGATATAATAGTGGGACAAAGGTGAGATTGCTCTAGTCTCAACATAGTTGCATATTATAGATTAAATGTAGCCTTCCTTATTCTTGGTATAAGATATGATTTCCTCGATAAAGAATCAAACGATTCTTGTTGCTTCTCAGGTTGATAAGTGATTACAAAGTTAAATCAAGATAGCCACATATTTCATAGAATTATGTAGTAATTAAGAATTTGAGTTGATATAAAATATTCCAAGTTCTTGTGATTTATATATACAATTACAAGATACATTATTCCTTCAAGAAAATGATACCATTCTTGAAAAAAAATCCATAATAGCAAGAAGCTCCTTATTGTAGATTTCATAATTAATTTTGGCAGCAGAGAATTTTTGAAAATAAAATGCAACAAGATGGAGTTTATTATCTATATCTATTTGTGAAAATATGGCCCCTAATGTAAAATCCAAAGCATCAGTTTCCATGTAAAATGCTTTTATAAAATCTAGATATATCAAGATTGAAGTTGTGATAAATGCCATCTTGAGGTCTTAGAATGCCTTCTCTACTTAAGGCCTTCATTCTAACTTGTCCTTACATGTCAATTGAGTAAAAAGAGCGGCAATGTGAGAATAATTTTTGATGAAGATTTAATAGAAATTAACAAATTCAAAAAAATATTATACGTCTCTCACAGTCTTTGGAATGGCCCATTACATAGCTACCTCTACCTTCTTGGGATCCATTGTCAAATCCTCAATAGATACAATATATCCCAAAAATTCCATCTTAGATTGATGAAATACATATTTCTTTGGTTTAACATATAAACTTGCATCTTGCAGCTTTTGTAATACCAACTTGACATGCCCCTTGTATTCCTCTAGATTTTTTGAGTAGATCAAGATGTCATCAAGATAAATCACCACAAACTTGTCTAGGTACTTTCAAAAGATATCCTTCATTAAATGCCAAAAGATAATTGGTGCATTTATTAGTCCAAAGAACATGACATTATATTCAAAATGTCCATACCTTATTCAAATACAATCTTTCATTCATCTCCCTCCTTGATTTGTATTACATTGTATACTCTATAAAGATCTATCTTAATATAGATTGTGGCTTGGCCGAGTTATTCCAAAAATCTTGAGATTATTGGTAGTAGATGACGTTCTTCACCATTATCTTATTCAATCCCTGATAATCAACATACACATGTAAGAAACCATCTTTCTTCTTTACAAAAAATATAGGTGTACTTGTTGGAGACTTTAAATGCCTGATGAAGTTCTTTGCAAGGTTTTCATCAATATAATCCTTCAATACGGAAAGCTCATTTTGAAAATGATTATAGATTGGACCAAAAGGTGGTTATGTTTTTTCTTAAAGATCTATAGCACAATTGTATGGTTGGTGCTACAATGTTGTATGTCATGAAGTCTTACTTGAGAATGCATTTGGCACATAGCTATGGAAGATAAAAGAAAATAACAATAACAAATCCTAACACTTCTAATAGAATGTGAATCCCACTAATGGATCTTAATTGGTGGATTGGTTAAAAATATAGCCTTAAGTCATTTAATTATATAAATACAATGGTTAGAGAATCTTTTTGACTATTTAAGTATTTATTAGAATTTAAAAGTATTTATAAATATAAAAGTCTTTTTAAAAGAAAAGTTACAAAAATGAAATCTTAGTAAGTCTTGGAGGCAATTATTTTAGTTGGTTTAATATTTTTACTTATTATTAAGTATTAAGAGTTAGTTATTGAAACCAATATTATTTTAGTTATATTGGCTATGAGAGTTGAGTGGTGAAAGAGAATATTAGAGAGATGATTAGTTTTGGAATGGGTTCTTAATGAAAAGTTATTTCTAATAATTGGAATGCGAATTAGTTGTATGCAGTCTGTTAAAACAATGCAATATTGCTTGATAATGTTATGAGATCAAAAGAAGATAAGAAAATATAATAAGAGAATTATAAAAGATAGTATTACAAAGTTTATTCTTGACTATGTAATGATAGGAAGATGAAGTGGATGGAGTCATTTTAGAATATTTATCTATTCATTAAACTCTGCCAATTAGAAGCAGTTAATTGTGTGACTCTAATAGATGTATCTTGTGTGTTTAGTCTTTCTCTGAAAATGATTTATTTTTAGAGATTTTCTAGGAGCAGACTCAGATCAATATTTATCTCAATTCCTGATTGCATCTATAGCCAACAATGGTAAAAGTGAAGATATTTGGTTGAAATGGCTGCCAGTAATCTTGAAAGATACTACATTTGAATGGTATAATTACGAATCCATGGATCAATTTTCTAATTGGGAGGCATTGAAAAATATTTTTTTAATCTATTTTTGATCAATTGGATTTAAAGAACATCTCATGGAAAGGTTAATGAATAGTAGAATGATACCAAGAGAAGCGGTGCAATCATATTATAGCCAAGTAATAGATATCCTTTGTAAATAGCCAAATAATCAAATGCCGAAGTTGTTTGTTTTGTCTATATTGGTTAACGGACTATACCCACTAGAATTGAAGATGTTTGTGAAGGAGGCCCAATTGGCCACTGTTGCTTCCTCACTTGACCGAGCTAAGGTATGAGAAGAATGTCATTATGACCAATTCTTAACCACCAGAGCCACAATAATTCTATTCCAAGAAATTAATCAAATACCAATCTGGAATGAAATAGTGAGCAGTTATCTAAGAATGATTAATTATTGTATAAAATTTAATACTAATCCACAAGGAATAATTAATGCTATACCGTTGTAAGTAATACCACCAATAATTACAATTTTGTATTTTCCATACCCCCTATATCAAAATCCAGTATCTGCAAAAAAATTATTTAATGAATTAGTATCAAAGGATCCAAATAAGGCTTTATTACTAATTTTGATAAATAAGATGGATGAATTGGCTATTAATCTGGCAAAAGATAAGGAGAAGAGGCATAAACCAACCAATATGTGATTCAATATTTGATGTAATAATTATAAGGAATAAGGCCATTTGGTAACAAAATGTTCTTCACTACCCCAAATAAATGTACAATGTATCTTTTATGAGGATAAGCATAGCACCACAAATTATTGGAATTTACAAAAGCACCAACAGTTTAATAATTAGACTATGATTCAACCGACTTCGTGAAATATTAATCAAGTTCAAATAAGAAATAGGTTTGGCTAGAATGGAAATTGT
Organism: Physcomitrellopsis africana; assembly: GCA_036785485.1. Classification (NCBI taxonomy): domain Eukaryota; kingdom Viridiplantae; phylum Streptophyta; class Bryopsida; order Funariales; family Funariaceae; genus Physcomitrellopsis; species Physcomitrellopsis africana. The sequence goes on from JAWRVF010000253.1 coordinate 389,321, forward strand.
TCAAATAAACAAAATAGGAATTTTTTTAATTTTTAAAATTTAATATATAATAAAGAATATGGATCCAATCCTCAAGGTATTGTCCAAAATCAATAAGGATATTCCCAATATCCATCCATTCATAAATCAATTTTGGATTCTACAATACAAATTGATTAGCTGGGATGATTTATCCATCCAACCTGGAATAGGTCCAACTAATATATACCAATAGAAATATTCAACATCCTTGATGGTGTCGAAAGAAGACCACTTCAATGTTATTATTGTAGGTAATTAGGACATTATGCTAGTGAATGTCCCAATCCAAGAGCCAATGATGAATACGCTATAGTATATAGAAATTATAAGCAGTCAGGACATACATATCAGTAGTTCAATGCCCCGTTTAATTTTAATAATCAAGATCAATGTATCTAACTGCATGATAAGACAGAGGAAAATAATCGAGCCCCACAAGATTTTTCAATAAATCAAATGGAATGCATACATGTAGTACTTATCAGGGTCCAACAAAAAGAAAAAGACTCCATTCTATAATTGGATGCACCAGCTGTAAAGGACCAATTCAATTCAATGGTGGAAACTACAAATCTAATATCAATATTAGAGATATTACCAACATTGAGATCTGGTCTGTTTATGCAATCCAATGATGTCCCTAATACTAAAAGATTGATTGAATCTAAACCAATATCAATATTTGCAAAGTTCCAAGAGCCATCTTATCCATTAAAAGATTCTATTATGGATAGGCATTCCGACAAAGTTCATCCAGCAATTCCAATTCCGAATTCCGTAAGGCAAGATAAATTATCTCAAAAAATTAAATTGAAATCAATGAAAAAGAAAAGGGCCTTGAGAATCACTACGAATATGAAACCATATGATATTTTGAAAGATTTGGATGAAATTAAACCTTCAATTTCAATGAAGAAATTGTTAGCAATTGTGCTAGAATATCATTCTACATTGAATTCCTCGTTAATATAATATAGGACTCATAATAAAATAATTTGTGAAGTTAATTTGAATCCAGAACTAGTCGCATCGACTATTGATGTATCTATTGATGGTATTCTTATTTTTAGAGTTCAAGTGGATGAAGATTCTAGTGTAAAATTAATGATTGCGATTACAATAGAGTATTTGGATTTAACTTAATTGTTATCCATAACCTTGGTATTAAGAATGGTTGACCACAGGCGTATAAATCCTATAGATATTCTTTGTAGTATTGATACTGCTATTCTTGGAATCATATATAAAATAGATTATATTATTTTCTAATAACAGAGTTTTGCATTATCATATTTAATTTTATTGGATTGGTCGTGGCTATATTAAGCCAAAGCTAGGAACGATTGGAGCCATGTTACGTTGACTATTAGGAACGGTACAGATAAGATTATTTTTTAAATATATACCCAGTTCAATATCATGGAGAATCTCAAATTCTAAGTTCAAAGGCAACATCTGATCATGAGGGTCAATCTAATGTGGAGTATGATGAAGTTACCAATTCAATACAAATTGGTGATGACCCAATTCACATGGAGAAAGAGGCATATTATACCAATATGAGGGACTCGGAGAATATTTAGTAAATGTGGAAGATATAGTGAACTCTGATCATACTATCATTGTATAGATAAATAATCTTACGGTTAATGAAGTCAGTACATTGGAACTAGAATTGAGTAGTTTCAATTTTTTGGATCATATGAAAGATTCAGAGCAAAAGAGGAAAATCAAATGAAAGATTATTGCAGAACCTATGTGCCAATCTATTAATTTGGACAACAATGAAATATCACAGATTATCAAAGTATACACCGGTATTACGGGTATAGAGTTAAGAAATTGGAAAGATTTCTTCCTAAATCATAAATCTACTTTTGCCAGGTCCTATGCGGATTTAAAAAATATTCTTATCAAAGTCTGTGAACATCAAATTACTTTAGAAGAGGATGCTATAATAGTTCGTCAAAGTCAATGCCACCTTAATCCAAAATATTCCCTCATGATAAAACAAGAAGTAGATAAATTTTTAGATATGGGCTTCATATATCCAATACTATATAGTGAATGGATTTCACCAATTGTGATAATATTGAAGAAGAATGGAAAAATCCAAATTTGTGAAGACTTTTATAAATTAAATATAGCTACAAAAAAGGATTATTTTCTTTTACCTTTTATAGATAGTATATTAGACGCAATAGCTGAACATGAATATTACTCTTTTTTGGATGGATTTTTGGATTACAATCAAATTAAAATTGCAGCAAAGGATCAGTTAAAGACTACCTTCACTACGGATTAGAATACATTTACTTATAAGGTGATGCCATTTGGGTTATGTAAGGTCTTGGCCACATTTCAAAGGGTGATGATCTAAGTATTTCAAGATTATTTACAATTGTCAATAGAAATATTTTTAGGTGGTTTTTGTACATTTAATAGAATAATTGACCATTTGGAATATCTTGATAAATATTTGGATCAATGTAATAAGTATGGAATATCTTTGAACTCTGAGAAGTGTCAATTTGGCATATCCTTGGAAAAGCTTTTAGAACATATTATTTTCTTAGTTGATATTGCTACTAACCTAGATAAAATTACTCATATATTGGTGTTACAAAAGCCAAAAATAATATTGGGTGTTTGTGGTTTTGTAGACCATGTCAGCAATTATCGGCAATTTATTGATTCATTTGTAGTCATATATCAACCTTTAATTAATTTTTTAAAGAAACCATCGTCAAATGGATCTAGTCCAATTTGGACTAAGAAATATATAATTGCATTTGACGAATTGAGGTGAAAATTGGTGTCTGCACCACTATTTGTTGCTTTGTGTTGGACAAAATTATTTTATATTCATATTGATGCATCCAATGTTGTTATCGGATCTGTATTAAGTGAAAAAGATGAATAGAATTTGGATCATCCAATATATTATGCTAGTCGACAATTTGTTGTTGCGAAATAAAATTATACTATGATTGAACGAGAAGCCTTGGGCATGATCTACTTTGTACAAAATTTTTGACATTATCTACTTGGTTATTTATTTGTGTTTCATATCAATCACGATACTTTTAAGTATATGGTTTATAAACCTCAATTGAATGGATGCATTACTCGGTGGATGTTATTCCTTCAAGAATTTAATTTTATTATTAATGTTCGACTAAAAAAGAAATATACCAATGTGGACCATTTATCCCATTTGACTAATATATTGGAAAATGAACCTATCAATGATGTACTTCATAATACGGAATTATTTGTCGTGGATGTAATTTCATCACAATATAATAAATTGATTCAATATTTGATATTTTACACATTCCCACTTACTTATAGTAAGGAATTTAAGTGGCATCTAATTTTGAAAAGTGCTCTATATACCATAGTAGGTGACGCTTTGTATAAGCAAGGGAAGGATGGAATATTATGTTGTTATATATTTCAAAGTGAAATACAAACCATATTGGATGGATGTTATCTAAATAGTTACAATGGATACTTTGCCAATGATATTACTGCTTGCAAAGCTTTAATGGCTGGTTATTGGTGGCCAACAATGTTTTCAAATGCACATCAATATGTCCGATGTTGTGATCCTTGTCAGCATATTGATTGACCTATTGGTACTTTTGCCACACCATTAGTACTAATTTTGGCACAAGTACCATTTAAAAAATAAAAAATTGATTTTGTAGGACCAATTGCACCAGTCTCACAAAATAGACAAACAAGATATATTTTGATAGCGATCGATTATATAACAAAATGGATTGAGGTAGTGGCAATGAAAAATAATAATGCCATTATAGTAGCCACATTTTTATATAAGAATATTACCACTCGCTTTAGGTGTCCCAAAAAATTGGTTATTGATCGAGGAACTAATTTTATTAATTCTACGATTGTAGCCTTCATAGCTACATATGACATCAAACCTTAAAAAACAACTCCATATTATCCTCAGGCCAAAAGAAGGACTGAAAAGACCAACGGTGTCGTGGTAGAGAGAATTTGCCTCAAGAAAGCACTGGGCTTCTAGCTGCAACTAAATACTCAATCAAGATCCAAAATAATAAAACCCTCAAAATTTTATAAATTTTTTTCTTTTAGGGCTATTACACCCAATATATAAGCCTTATTTCACAAAAACACTCAACTATATCAAAATACTCTAAACCCTCATTCACCCGTAGGAAGGGAATTTTTTCCAAACTTCATTTACCTATAACTCTTAATCTAGCTATTCAAATCTGCTTAAATTTCACATGAAGTACTAATGTGCTTTTAAAAACTTGCACAACAAATTTCAATTGTCGATTATTTATTGATCTTAAGATATCGTAAAAACTCTAACAATAGCTTTAAACCCTTGTTTATAAATACCAGTGTACTAAATTCTTTGTATCTTACAAACCCAATGTCCAAATACTATAAAACTTTGATGTATAGCTTTTTAGCACAAAGATTCACCTTCTTGAAAATTTTAGAGAAGAATTTGTCCAGAAACTCAAGATATGGCAAAACCCATCACTATGAATAAAACGGCCTATTTACTGCCTTGGAATTCGAACTGCTGTCTTTGACTCCCAATATCTCCTTCTTTAGAACCTCTATTATAAAAATTATTCCACATTAGGTGTAGAGCTTAAAATCATCTCTCTAGCCGCAATTCCCGATCTCCAAAAGATCTCATATAACTCCTCCAATCCTTAAAATAGTGATAGTAGGTACAACTTGCACACCTTAATTTCAAGTGTATACTTCTCCCTCATAAAAACTCCAAATCTCTCAATTTTTATGCCTAAATTGTAGCCCAAAAAACAAGCTTTCTAATCCTAGTTTTTGATTTTCAAATGGCCTCAAACCAAAATCCTTATTCTTGTTGCGGGCAGCCTCCTCAAAGCCTATTGGGCATGACCATTGACCAATAGGAATGAAGAACTTCACCCCTTGTCTTCATTCATCCTCACTTTGTCTTCATCCTTCCAAATAGGCCTCTTAGTAGTTTAATTCTTTTTCTTTGGACCCCAATTGCCTCTCAAGGCTTTATACTAAATATTTAGGCTCTATGTAATTTAAAAGCCATAATCAAACTAAGTAAAAATCTAAAATAAATTTTCTTATATCAACTCTTTTTCATTTATTTTAGTAATCATTTTAACACACATCTAAACCTATAAACATATTATGCATTTTGAGTGAATTTTACATATTGTAAGTAGTTACAGTATGACAATGGTATTTTGTGTATAGTTTTAACAAAGACTGTGTTTGATGCGGGAACAGATTGAGATACAAAATTGTTTGCAGCTTTGTGGGCATATTGTACTATGTACAAAGTAACTACCAATTCTATCCCATTTCAATTGGTGTACGGACAAGAGGCAATATTATTCATTGAATTGGAAGTTTAGATTTTGAGAATTACGTTTGATGAACATCTTGGTGACAAGAAATCCCTTCATTATCGATTAGTACAATTTGAAAAATTAGATTAAGTTAGGATTACGGCTCTCTTGATTATTAAAACTACACAATATCACTGTAAGAGTTATTATGATAGTTAAGTATGTCTGAAATCATTTTTGTCCAATGATCTAGTACTCTTTTATGATAGTCAATTTTATAATTTTTTGAAAATTTTTTACGTCCGTTGGTATAGACTATATTGTGTAGTAGAAGCCTTTTCTAATGATTTAATTGAATTAAAAGATTTTATGGATATTCAATTTATTATACAAATCAACGGCAATCAATTATGACTTTATTATTTGTAAATTCAAGACAAATTTCAAAAATGGGAGGGAAGAGGGTGTACCTATTAATGATAAGATTACCTATATTATAGGTATATGATATTTAGAAAAGACAGCTGATGGTTAGTTTTGGATACTATTGCCACTTAATTAAAAAAATTTGATGTGAAGTTATGGTACACTAGATTAAGGATTGTTGATTCAGAATCTAAAAAAAAGGTTAGGAGGGGGGTACTTAGCAGAAGTTTTCAAACATTTTTATGTGTAGTGTATATATTAGAGTATAGAATTTATTTGAATAAGCAAAAATAATATTAGCTTGAGTAAGGAGTGAGAAGCAAATCGTATTTCACTATATCAATGAAAAGCTCAAAGAGAGCTTTGGACAAAGAGGAAAATATCTGAAACGTGAGAAATAAGAATAATTTGGAGTTGTCGTCCCTAGTGGTTATCACCAACATGGAACCAATGAAGTTGGAAATATATTGGTCTCCAAAAAAATAGAGAGATTTTAAGAACATAGAATTGTATGTATTTTTGCAAGGGTCAGATAATTTGCCACCAATTGATATAGAATTGGTGGCAAAATATATAGCAAATTATGATCCAAAAGATGATTTGAGTGTAGTAAAAGGGAACATAAATGGAATCGATGAGATATCTTATAGAAGGTACTACATCTAATGATTAGTGAGCTTGCAATGGGCATCAAAGTATCTAGTGATTTTAGACTGGATAGTTATTTTAAAGGTGGGATGTCGTTACTGCAGAAGAATCAAGGCTAGAAGGTAGTGGAGGCGCTTACATCAGAGCTTATGGAGTAGATGCGTTTTATTCAGAAGTGACTATTCTTAAATTGACATATTACATATATGTCCAAACGGTTATTATTTATTGTGATAGGCATGCTGTCATACTGTAATTGCTTACAGTATGTAAAATCCACTCAAAATGTATAATATGTTTATAGGTTTAGATATGTATTAGAATGGTTAGTAAATTAAATTAAAAATGGTTGATAGAAGAAGCTTTATTTTATTTTATTTTATTTGTACTTGTTTTTATTATGATATTTAAAAATTATAAGAACCTAAATGTTTAGTATGAAGCCTTGAAAGAAGGTGAGAGCCTAAGGATGAAAATTTAAGCTAGTAGGAGGCTAATTGGGAGGGATGAAATCAAGGCATGGTCGGATGAAGGCAAAGAATGGAGAACTTCATCTCTATTGGTTGAATACCATGCCCAATGGGCTTTGAGGAGACTGCCTACGACCTAAATAAGAGTTTTGGCAACTTCAAGGAGGCCATTTGAAAAAAAAAGACTAGAGTTAGAAAGCTTGTTTTTTGGGCTACAATTTTGGTATAAAAATTGAAAGATTTGGATTTTTTATAAAGGAGAAGTAGGCGCTTGAAGTTAAGGTGTGCAATTTGTACCTACTATCACTCTTTTGAGGATTGGATGAGTTGTACGAAAGCTTTTGGAAATCGAAAGGTGCAATTGGAGAGGAGGTTTTAAGATCTACATTTTATGAGGAAGAATTATTACATTTGGAGTTCTAAAGAAGGAGTTATAGGGAGTCAAAGACAACAATTTGAATTCCAAGGCAGTAAATAGGCCGCTTTATTCATAGTGATGGATTTTGCCATATCTTAAGTTTCTAGATGAATTTTTGTCTAAAATTTTTCTAGAAGGTGAGTTTTTATGCTAAAAAGCTATACATCAAAGTTTCATAGCATTTGGACATTGGATTTGTGAGATATGAAGAATTTAGTACACGGGTGTTTGTAAACAAGGGTTTGAAGCTACTATTAGAGTTTTTACGATATCTAAAGATTAATAAAGAATCAACAATTGAAATTTGTTGTGCTAGTTGTTAAAAGCACATCAGTACTTTATGTAAAATTTTAGCAGATTTGAACACTTAGATTAAGAGTTATAGATAAATGAAGTTTGGAAAAAATTTGCCTCCTATGGGTGAATGAGGGTTTAGAGTATTTTAATATAGTTGAGTGTTTTTGTGAAATAAGGCTTATGTATTGGATGTAATAGCCCTAAAAGAAAAACTTTTATAAAATTTTGAGGGTTTTATTATTTTAGATCTTAATTGAGTATTTAGTTGTAGCTAGAAGCCCAATGCTTTCTTGAGGCAGATTCTCTCTACCACGACAACGCTTGAAGGTATGCTGTTTAATTGGGCAATGTTTGTAGCAACCAGAATCCATGCAAAGATGGAAGCTAAGCAAAAGATAGAGAAGTTTGCATCGTTGCTCTACTCCAATTATGTGCACTCCATGATTGCATATGTGTTGAGGCAAACTCTACCAAGAATGGAAAAAAATATATCCTCTTCAGTGCCTCAACGATATATTTAGAGTTTGACGACACCGATAATTAGTCTAGGGGTAGTGGTGCATGAAATCAGAGAATCAAGTCAATTGATGGAACAAGAGGCTATACCACTGACTACACCAAGGCGGATTTTAATTCACTCAGTAATCAAGGTAGTGGGTGAAGTTCTAGTTTTGAATACCAGAACACCGGACAGAAGGAACCTCAAGGAAGTAATATTGGGTCAGATTTCTCAATTGCAGCTTATGCTGAGTTAATTAGAGGGTAATTTAAGGCAACAATTGGAAGCAAGCACAAAAGAGATAATAGAAAAAAGTCGCAGAATTATAGAACAAGATTACATTATCAAAGAAAAGGTGGAATCCAAGTTGCTTAGACAAAAGACAAAGAACACACTCAACAAATCTTGAGGGCCAAAAGTAAGAATTATTATAAAATTGCAGGACATGGGATTTAAAACAGGAAGAGGTGAAATGTTAGTTAAAAGAAGTACGAGCAAAGGCAATATTATTGGCATAAGAAAAGATAAAATTTGATGACTGTGAGCCAAAAAAACTCACAAGAAGACTTTTTATGTTTTTATTTAATTGAATTAGAAAAAAAATTAGTATTTTTAAATTTTTTATGATTTTTTTTTATTATTAGTCTTTGTAGTACTATTATCTAAGTGTCTTCCAAATAATACACCATTAGTATTATAGATAGATGAAAAAGATAAAAAATCGAGGTAAAAATAAAAAATAAAAGATAAATAGTAAAAAAATAAAATATAAAAGATTAAAGTAAAAATATCAAGTAAAAAGATAAAAGATAAAAGATAAATATAAAACTAAAAAAGATAAATAAAAAGATAAAAGATAAAAGATGAATGTAAAAGTAAAAAAATATAAAAAAATAAAAATTAAAAGTATAAACTTTAATTGGTAGTAAAAATAAAATGAAAAAATAAAAAATATAATGGAAAACTTTCAAATAAAAATAAAAAATAAAGAAGTAGGATAATAAAAAAAATTAGCTCAAAAAATATTTAATAATAAATATTAAGATTATTTAATAAAGTGCTAGAAGGAAATCATAAGCAATTGTAAAAAAAAATAAAAACATAACTGAGTAATACTTCTGATCCAAGGAATCCACTTCCCTTCATTAAAATAGCTGCTGTGACTTTGTTCTTGATTGAATTCAAGCGTGCTTAAACTTCTTGGAAAGGTCATTTCAAGCTCTATTACCACCCAAAAACGCAACTTCAAATTCACTATGGTTTGAAAGATGTTGCTCTTCAAAGTTGGTGCTTTGAATTTTTTTAATAATAGATCTTTCTTTATTTAAATGGCCGCCATCACCTTATCCTTGATTGCTTATAAACAAGCTTTAGCTTTTCAAAAATCAAACCTCAAAGTACTTCTTCTCCTATAAGTTTCATCTTCAAACTCTTCTTGGCGCTCTAGATCTTGTCCTTCAAAGTCACAACTCCAAGTCAAAGGGGTAGTAGATACCTTGTTACTAAAATGGCTGCCACTGCCTTGTCCTTGATTTTCTATAAATAAGCCTTAGCTTCTCAAAAACCAAACTTCAAAGTGCTTCTTTTTCAATAAGTTTCATCTTCAAACTCTTCTTAATGCTCTAGATCTCATCCTCTAAAGTCACAACTTAAAGTCAAAGGGGTAGTAGATACCTTGTCACTAAAATGGCCGCCACTGCCTTATCCTTGATTTAAATGGTATGTGTAATATGTCTTTAGAAAGAAAAAAAAAAGTCCTACCACTTTCTAGAAATTCAAGTCCTAGCTCTATTCTTACTAGAAGTTATATATAAATGAAACACAGCCCAACTTAAGAAAGAAGAATCCTTACTTTAAGGAGAAATTTTTCAAGGGCTTTGCCACCAAAAGATGAGAGAGAGTAAGAGTGGCCATCCAAGCCCTTTTTAATTAAGAAAAAGGCGGCCTAGGGGTGGTGGCCACATCCCCATCCTTAAACTACAAATCCCTAATCAAGATCAAGGGCCTAAAATGATCTTAAGCCTAAGTCCAATTTTAGGATTGAATTCGCCTATAATTAAGAATAAATTATCTTTTTAGTAAAACAAATACCACCAATGTGTTTAAAATACAATTTTATCTTAAGAATGATTGTTCATATGTCCAAATCTAAGTTCAAAAGCATAATTCTAATCAATTTATTAATTGCAACTTTTAACTATTGTAATTTTACTAAAATACTTCAAGAAACTTTTCCTACTACCTTCTAATCTAAACTTAGAGGAATAATAATAATCTAAATAAATTCATAGTATTTTCTTCAGTTAGATGTATTTTAATATAGTGATTAAAATCACCAATTGCTAAATAATTTTGACTTACAACAATTAGAAGCCGATAGTTTTAAAAAATTATTGGAATTCATAGAATTCTAATTTTTGGAATTCTATTACTTTTTAATAATAGATTAGGCTAATATAATTGATTTTAGCTCTAAATAATTATTTTATTACTAAATTTAGATAATTTATTATATTCTCATCTAATTTTCTTATTAATACATGGAACTTATTTTTTAAAATAATAAGAACATATATTTGGTAAGAATAATCTATTTAATAAGGATTTTAACCACTAATAAATAATAATTAGACTAAATTTTTTCTAACTATTGATTTTTGATTGATTTTGGATAAAAATAAAGAATTGAGCTATTTTGATGGTTCACAATGACCAATATAGAATTAAAATAGACAACTTATGAACAGAAATTGATACCTTGAAGGCTGAAGTGACAAAATTAGAGGGCAATTTAGTCAATATTGGTCGGCCATAGGTATTTGTTCCACTAGTTTTAAATATTGGTGAATTGGAGGAGAAGATGAAGCAACATGAACACTAATTGGAAGCAAAATATGCTAGGATTTTGCAATTGGAGGTTTAAGTTTGGAAATTAAAAGCATACAATAAGGATTTATTAGTTCAATTGAAGAGTAATCTGATAGATTTATCAAAAGAGGACAAGGACTTATTATTAAAACCAAACTTACTAAGACTATCTATGGAGAATCCTAGGATTGAATAATCCAAAGAGCCAACTTTATAAATAAAAGTTTTTTAGGTTTCGTTGAAAAAGTTTTTTTTACCAATTCTATGGTTACAAGGACGTTGCACAATTAGAAGTGGGACTATGTAGAATAAATAGATAATTTTGGTGTTGGAGTAAAGATTAAATATTAATAAATCAAATGATTAATCTATTGGTTGGCAAGTATAGGCGGTAAAATAGAGAAGTTAGTTAGAAAAGTAATTAAGGCAAAAAAAATGATGGTTGATATCTCAATTTTTATTATAAAGAGAATAAGAACAAAGAAATCAAGGCCCGACTATGAGAGTCGAGAGTTAAGATAAGGTTAATGCTATCTCTTTCTTTTATTTATTTTTTTATATTAGACTATTGTAGAGAATTTGGAATACATTCTGATTGATTGTACTATATAAATTAAGAAGTGTAGTAATGAATATAAAAAATTCAATTTATATGAGGATAAATAAGAAATTGAAGTTGTTTGATACTTAAGTTTGGTATGGTGAATTGGAAGCCAAAGACTGAATGTATCAATGTAATTTGATTGTGAATGAAAATGTTGTGCCATATTGGCTATGAGAGTTGAACAGTGAAAGAGAATACTAGAGAGATGATTAGTTTTGGAATGGGTTGTTAATAAGAAGTTATTTCCAGTAATTAGAATATGAATTGGTTGTATGTAGTCTATTAAAACAATGTAATATTGCCTGATGATGTTATGAGATTGAAGGAAGATAGGAGAATACGATAGGAGAATTATGAGAGATAGTATTACAAAGTTTATTCTTGACTGCATAATAGTATGAAGATGAAGTGGATGGAATTGTTTTAGAACATTTATATGTTCATTAGACTCTATCAATTGGAAGTAGTTAACTGTGTGACTCTAACAGATGTATCTTGTATGTTTAATCTTTCTTTGTATTCAGACCCCCCTCTTTATAGGTTTATTTTAGGTAGTATAGGTTGAATAAATAAAATAATAATTATAAAAATATTAAAATAAAAATCTTTTAAAATACTAAAAATAGAAATTATAATCAAACTTTAATTAAATCCTAATCAATCTCTAATCAAATCTTAATCAAATCCTAGTCAAATCCTAGTCAAATCTTTTTCAAATCCTAATCAAATCTTAGTTAAATCCTATTCAAATCCTAATCAAATCCTAATCAAATCCTAATCAAATCTTAGTTAAATCCTATTCAAATCCTAATCAAATCCTAATCAAATCCTATTCAAATCCTAATCAAATCCTATTCAAATCCTAATCAAATCCTACTCAAATCCTAATCAAATCCTGTAGCAGATTGAAACCATAATAGCTAATGATCTAATCATTGATCTTATTTTAAATTATGCATACTTTTAAATAATTAAGTTGACAACATGTACAAAAAAATTGAAGGAGATCCAACTTATTAAATAAAAGTTAAGCTCAAACTCAAATATCAAGTGTCAGTTGTCCTCTTTCTCCAACCTTGATGTCAAATTTCTAATACAAATATCTTTCTTTTGCACCATTCAATTGTTTTCAAAATTCATATATAGATAGAAAATCTAGTCTATTATCCATATAGATAACTTTTACTTTAATCCAACTAATAGATTGCTAAATATCTAAGAAATCCTTACTGATCTTCAAACCCTAACTTCCAAGACCTCTAACCCATTTGAACTTCATTAACTTTTGATTACATTGTTTGATCAAACTCAATGTTACAATATATATTAATCACAATTATAATCACAAATCTTTAAAATTTCACTTATAGATCTATGATCAAACTCATGAAATGCTCAAATTTATAAATCCCTCTTTACTACATAAACTCCAAAGTCATCTAATACAACCTTGACTTTGCAAAGCTCTTTCAAAGCTAATTTCTATCCAAATCACTTAAAATCAACACTTAAACAAATCTTCTTAAGTCTACTCACTAATCTAACTTTTTGATCTATCAAAAAACCTTTGATCTACTATATACATATGGTTTTGTACCTCAAGGTCTAATTTTGATCTAGGTTCACAATTAGTCCTCTCTAAATATCAACTCTAAAAATTTTGAGATAAAATTTGCTAAAACCTATTTTTAATTCTTTTTTAAAGATACCTATATTATTTACTTTTATAATCTATTTTTTTGTCTTATTTATGGCCATATAAAGTAAGTAGAAGCTTTTTCTATAAAAAGATAATATTAGCACTTTTTAATTTTTATTATTTTCTTATCTTTTATCTATAATTTTAAGATAATTTGCTAAAATATTTTCATTTGAGCTCTTATATATTATAATTATTCCTATCTTCTTTCACTTAATGGCCATTTTACTACATGACATCTATCTTGCCTTAAACCTATGCATCTTCCAACATGCGCCAAAATTCTTCAATATACTAATATGTGACACTCTTCATCTACGTCTAATTCTTGATCTTCAATATATTCCTCCTATTTTATTTGAATACCCTTCAATAGATTTTATTCTTCATCAAAATATATGCATACTCCTCTTTGTTTGAATAACTTGACTCACTTGCTTGCTATAAGTGACTTCAATTTTGTTCTATTAAGCTCCCATAAAGAGTATATTCCATTATCATAGACTTTTATCACAACATATGGTCCAAATCAATGCTTAGAATTTTTTTATAATATACTATGTTGATTATCTAAACTATTGTTATAGACTAACATCCAATCACCTTCTATTTTTTTAGGCCATAGTGAATGCATTTTATCAAATCTTTCTTTCTACTTTTTCCTTGCTTCTTTCAATTTCTCAATTGATACTTTAATTTCCTTAGATCTTCTTTCTAATTGTTAAATCCGTAATGCTAAAAACTCCTCTCTATTGAGATCATCCTTCCAAGGCAATATTCTCCATGCAAGCAATATTTCTTCTATTGACACAACTAACTTTTGTCTATATATTAACTTAGAAGGCATATAACCAGTTATTAAACTATAAGTTGTACAATCTATCCATAATGCAAATGGTAGTAGTCTTAGCCACTAATATATTTTGCCATTGTATACTTTTACTAATGCCTTAATAATAGGTGAATGTCCACGCTCACTCTTTCCATTACCTTCTGGATTATATGTTGTTGTCAAAAAAAGTTTAATTTCCATTCTATCAAAGAGTTTTCTTGTTTCTTTTGCATCCAATTCATTTCTATTTGTAGTGATTTTTTTAATTCAACCATAGTAACAAACAATGTCTTCTAAAAAAAATCGACATACACTTTCAATGTTTTTGTTCTTAATACTTGTCTTTCATCTATATTCAATAAATCTTCACGTTGTCGTGGTGAGAGTCATAGTCCTAAGAAATATTAGGTCTTTTGTGCCTCTAATTAATCAAGTGCAAGATGAGATGCATAAAAGTTCATAAAATTGAACAATTTACATTAAAAAAAACATACTTTATGAATCCTAACCTATTCTGCCTTTAAAGACCCGTCCCCAATTTCGATCATAAATCTAGGATATCACATCAATTAAAGCGAAATTTGGACACAAGGTACTTAAGGAAGTAAGAAATTAAATCCCAAAAATATTTTGATCATAGCTATTGCGGTTAGAGAGAACTATGTTGTCAAAGTTATTCCTCCATGAGGCCTTCAATTCTAGACCCTCTTTGCTTCACTTCTTTATTGCTCTTTATTAAAAAAGACCTAAGTGCTGAAATTTTGTAAGCTTGTAGCTTGTCTCATGTTGTAAACACCCTCCAATTATTGCTCTAAAAGTTTTCTCCAAACTTGAGTTATAGGCTTCATCCTTCTTCTTTAATTTTGCCTTCTAACAACTCTAGATCCGACCTCAAATTTCCTCATAACTCCTCGAATATAACTCCAATAGCAATTAATTTTTTGTACAACCTAATAAACTTATGTATCTACAAACCCCAATAAATTGTGCTCAAATCACTACTTTAATCACAACGATACGCTCCCTCAAATTTCACTAATTTGGAAATAAACCCTTGTCACTTTGAAAGAGCATAACATTTTATTTATAAAACAAATGAGTGTCAAACTTGCACTCATCTCTTCTTTTATTTACATAGATTATGTCTACCAAATCTCACTCTCAAATTCGTCTATTAACTAACTCTATACACAAAAAGTATCCTTCTTGCTCTCCTATACTTCTCTCTTCTTATTCTATTTTTCTTTCTTTTTACATCTTTACTCCTCCCTTGTCATCTCTGCCTGGTCTTTCTTATCCTCTTTGTCAAAAAGACCTCTCAGCCCATATCTTTCCACCTCTTCAACTTTTTTCTTTTAACTAACTTGAAGAAATTTTACTTTCCAAGGTGAATTTCTATTCTTCCTTCTTACTACTAATTTTCTACCAATTTTTCTTCTAATTTCAGCCTACAACATATAAGTTTAGATCTAAGAGAGAAGAAAATAAAAGCAAAGTAGATCTAAGATAAATAGAAGAAAACCTAACAAGTAAAAAGAAAAAGGTGTATGTTTGAATATGTAGTTTAGAAGTTCATAAAAAGATTATTAAAGAGTTCCATGAAAGTTTGTAGATGGGACATAGAGGAATTTTGACAACTTTTATTAAATTAAAAGAAAAGTATTGGTAGAAAAGCATTTACAAAGATGTGGCTGATTTTATAGGATTATGTGAGACTTGTCAACTTTATTCTAATATTTGACATCAAGATGAATTACATCCAACTTGTCCTCTAGCACTACATTATAAGTAGGTAGTAGATTTAGTGGCAATGCCTATAGAACTTACACATTAGTATAAAACTTTTATTACTACATCCTATAATCCTCTTTTAATTTATGCATATATCTTTTGTCTAATATTCAAAACCTTTATTCCAAATCTTATTACATATTTATTCCCTTGTTCATCATCTTATTTAATTATCCAACCTATTCTAATTGGACTTGCATCAACTATTAATATTACAAGCCTTTCACATTCATAATTCACTTTCTTCAAAGTTGGAGGTGAAAAAAGAAGTTCCTTCAATTTTTCCATAGCTCTTCTTTGTTTTTTTTTCTATTGAAATTTTTGATTCTTTCTTAGTAATTCATAGAATGGATCTGCTACATGTGTAAAATAAAATATCCATATATGATAGAAAATACATGCTCGTAAAAATCTTCTGATTTCTATTATATTTGCACATTCTTTCATCTTTTTAATAATATCAATTTTTTTAATATTTGGTTGACATCCATATGATCCATACATATGTCCAATAATAAATATCTTATTTATTCTAAATATAGATTTAGTACTTGATAAGATCAAATATATTTTTTTTAACCATGATAATATCTTTTCACAATCCATGATATGATTTGCAACAAATCTTTTACAACCCCTTTGATCCAATATTTCATCTTTTTCTTCTTCTGCACATCTTTTAATTGAAACATCATCTAAGAATAGCATTGTCTTTTCTAATATAAATTTACTCAACATTTTATTCATTCCATTTATCATATGAGCTACTGAATTAGTAGCCCCTTGAGGCAGTATATACATCTTTACTAAACTCAATAGAGTCTTTATATTAGTTAAATCTCTATTTTATAATGCCAATTGAAATTGATCATATCTTGAATAAAGATCATCCATTGAATATATTGTTCTTTTAGCAAATGCTTCTACAAATTCATCTAGAATTAGACTTAAATCCATATTTCTAATAGTCACTTTATTTACAGCTTGCATGTCTTATATAAACCTCATTGTTCCATTTTTTTTTTGATATTGTAAACCATCGATTAGAATAAGGTGCTATAGATGGTTGTAAAATCCTCATTTTAATTTTTTTATTGAATTAATTTATTAACTTAGATAAATATGCTTTTGATATTGGAATTGGTTGTAAATTCTATGGTTCATGAAGAATAGTAAAAATAACCATAGGTGCTATAATACTTGAATCAATACATCTGATTTTATGTGCACTAATAATCCATTTATTAGATCATTCTACCTAATAATTTATAAAATATTATTACCAATATGTTTTAAATCATTTATAGTAATTTTTTTTATTTTTTATTTTTAGCATAATTTATTGCACTTATCGACAAAGAGCTAGATTCTCCTAGAAGTTCAAGATTTATACTTAAATATTTTCTTCAATTTGCTTCCATCCAATATGTTGATGCTTTATTAGTTGAGATTGTATGCATTTTAAAAGCATCTCCTACAAATACCTTCATTCGTACTTTATTAAAATTTGTGTTCAATTTTTTTCCATTTTCTTTCAAGTATGTCATACCATCTTTAAAAAAAATAACTCTTTTGTGTAGCACCTTTGTAAAATCTTTACAATTCCTTCTTAAATGATCCATGCTATCACACCACATGCACCTATGCACTACATCTTCTATTAGTCTTAATTTTTGTCTTATTGATACCTTTGATGATTGACCTTTTTTTTCAAGTTTTACAAATTTTATTTGCAAATCCTTCATTTCATATATGATTTCATCTATATTCATTTCTTCTTTCTTTGATATAAATATTGAAGGTTGAATTATAGATATGGAATAGTTAATAGGCAATTTTATCTTAGATGCTTGCAATGGTCTATGAATATCCATCCTATTCTTTCTTTTTTTTTTTTTTGTAAGCAATCCTATTGCCTCTTCCACTTCTTTTTAATTTGATGTCAATCCTTCTTGTTCTTTATTTTTAAGTAAAATTTCCAATTTTTCTTACAACTCTTCATCAGTTGCTTGAAGAAAAAGTTCTACTTTACTTGGATCCAACAGTTGCTTTTCTTTCTTTGATAAATGAAAAGATTGTCTGTCAAACTCTCTTAATAATTTTATTGCTTAAAGATCTTTCTTAGGCCTTTTAATTCATTCAAAAAATGACTTCTTTGTAATCCGATCATTATCTTCTAAAAAATATTCATCCTTCAATTTTTGAGAAAATTTCTCTCATGAATCTTTAGAATGTCCTATAATAGACTTTATATGATTTCTTATCTCTGATACAATAGCCAATTCAAATAATTGAACCATCTCCTTCTCAAAAGTATGTTTCAATTTTATTTTTTTGATATAATATCTTAAATATTTTGTTATATCTTTTCTTTTAAATTGATCAATTTTGTCCACAATCAGGTGTTATGCTTTATTTGCCATACCTTCTTTGTGAACTTTAACTTATTACTATTGCATGAATAAAGTAAATATTTCAAATATGCTTAGAGAATTAGGATCAAAATACATACCTTGTCCTCCACTAACACTTCTACTTATATCTCCACTTGAAGTACCATCCATAATTCTTCCTTCTATTCTCTTGTCTTCCTTCTCCATAATTCAAATAGATCAAAAAATCCAATTATCTTCTACCTTAAGCTTTTTATCTTGTATTCATCAAATATATTATATTATATGAAGTCTTGCTTGAGAATGCATTGGGCTCCTGGCTTTGGAAGATAAAAAAAAAATAACAATAATAAGTCTTAATACCTTTAATAGAATTATATAAAAATTACAATTAAAAAATAACAAGTATGCTCAACCATTAAAGAAGTTCAATTAGATTTTTAATTAACTATAAAAAAATTCAAAAAAAATTCTAAATAATTTTTAAAAAAATCTTAAAGAAATAATAAAAAAATCTTAAAGAAATATTAATATAAATCTAAAAAAAATATTAAAATAGAAATATTTTTAAAATATTAAAAAATAAAAATAATAATCAAATTCTAATGAAATCTTAGTCAAATCTTAATTAAATCCTAATCAAATCTTAAGCAAAGTCTAATCAAATCCTAATCAAATTCTAGTCAAATTCTAGTCAAATCTTATTCAAATTCTAATCAAACTCGAATCAAATCCCAGTTAAGTTCTATTCAAAATTTAAACCTTAAACACATCCTTAATGAATCCTAATAAATCTTATTCAAATCTTAGTCAAATCTTAGTAAAATCCTAATCAAATCTTATTCAAATCTTAATAAAATCCTAATTAAATCCTATTCAAATCCTAAATCTTAAACAAATCCTAATGAAATCCTAACCAAATCCTAGATAAATCCTAATAAATCCTGATCAAATCCTAATCAAATCTTAATTAAATCTTAATAAATCCTATAGCAGATTGAAACCATAATAGCTAATGATTTAACTATTGATTTTAGTTCAAATTTTGTACAACTTTTATCAATTAAGTTGATAACATGTACAAAAAAAATTGAAGGAGATCCAACTTACTAAATAGAAGTTAAGTCCAAAATTCTACTCGGATGTAGGCTATCCTCCTTCTCCAACCTTAATATCAATCTTTTAGCACATATCTTTTGTTTGCATTATTTAATTACTTATAAAATTCACATACAGATAGAAAATCAAGTTTACTATCTATAAAAATAATTCTCACTTGAATCCAATTGATAGATTGCTAAATATCTTAGAAAACCTTACTAACTTTCAAAACCCAATTTTGAAGACCCTGACCTACTTGAATTTCAATAACCTTCAATTAAACTATTCAATCATGCTTAAACTTATAGCATGTATTAACCACAATTATAATCACAAGTATACAAAATTTCACTTATAGATCTATAATGAAACTCATGTAATACTCAAAAATATATATGTACTTTTATTTCACAAAATCCAAAGATACTTGAATCATTTCTGATTTTGCAAAGCTCTTAAAAAGCCATTTTCTATCTAAATCACTCAAAATCAATGCTCAAACAAATTTTCTTAATTCTACTTTCTAATTCAATTCTTTGATCTCCCAAAGAACTCTCTATGTGTTATAAGCATGTAAGTTTGTACCTTAGGATTTGATTTTGATCTAGGTTCACAACTGGTCCTTTCAAAATATCAATTCTAAGAATTTTGAGATAAAATTTACTAAAATCTATTTTTAGCTCATTTAAAAAGATGCTTATATTATTTATTTTTCTAATCTATTTTATTTTGTCTTATTTATGGCTATACAAAGTAAGTAGAAGCTTCTTCTATAAAAAAGCAACATTAGCACCTTTTAATTTGTATTACTTTCTTATCTATTATCTATATTTTAAAAATAATTTGCTAAAATATTTTCATTTGAACTCCTCTATAATATAATCATTTCTTTTTTCTTTCATCTAATAGATGTGTTACTACACGGCAGTGTGTCTTTTATTGCAATGCTCAAATCTTGGCTATTACCCAACGAGCCTTGTCATGTTTTTCAAATGCTTCTATGAAAGCTTCAAAGTTGCTTAAATTTAGTGATTTCTTCTCAAACAAGAAAAAAACCATAATAATGCTTGTCATTTAAGCAAAGTACCAACTAATCTAACTCATGATTTTTCTATTGGATAAGTATCAAGTTGTAGAATTGTTATCAATCGAATTTGGTTGACAAACCTTCAGAACTTCAAACGTATACCATCATTTTTTCCAAAAGACTAACTTGAAATTCTTTACGTTATTGAACATATAAATTTCTTTAGAATAGCATAGGTAGTACTACATCCTCAAGTACAAAAGTTGGAGGTCGATACAATCTGAGTTGTGATACTTTAGATGTTGGGCCATTATAAAGTTTTACAATAATTCTTTTAATTTTTGTAATATAAGTAGATAAAATGATAGGAGTGCTTATGATAGCATGTAACTTGGACTCAAAAGATTTAGTCATACTAATGTCTTGACCTCTAGCTATTCTAAAAGAAAAAAGAAATGTATATATAAAAAAAATAATATCAATTTAAAAGAGGGTAATCTGCAATTTCTAAAATATTTTAATACCTTTAAAAAGAGAGGTGATTCACTCTTGTCACAGACATAAGGTTTATTCTAATAATTATCTAATTAATATATATAGATAGAAATAAATAAAAATATATTAATTTGATAATATCTTATAGAGAAGCTTCTTAGAGGCTTTGTAGATATGGCTTCATCTTCATTCATATTTATAGATGATTGATAGATTAGAAATTTGGCCAATAAGTTAGCCACTTATAATTTTTAACAAAGTTTTGATCTATATATGGAGAACATGATGTAATTTGTGTTGCAATCAATAAGATCCATATCTTACAATAAGGCAATTGATCATTGATATTATATGCTTTATAATTTTGATAACTATCAAACAATTAACTTTGTTGTAAAGTGTAAAAATCAACTTTTTGAGTTTCAATTTTAGAGTCATACAATGGAGCCTCAATGTTATTATAATTCAATGGCAACATTGGCATCTTTTCAATACATACATTTGGAAATAAAAGACATGTAAATTGATACAATACATTTTAAACTTCTTATTGAACAAAAAAAGATTCATTGTTATGAAGAAAGATTATGCTTATATTATGGAAAATTTAAACATATAGCTCAATATTATCCAAAGAAATGACATAACTATAAAATGAGGAATATAGCTATTAAAAAAGATAATATGTCAGCAAATGAATTTGTCCAACTATAATAGGGACCATTATTGTACTATAATTGCTTACAATATGTAAAAACCAATCAAAATATATAATATATTCATAAATTCTAGTATGTATTAGAATGGTTAATAAAATAAATTAAAACAAGTTGGTACAAGAAACATTATTTTGATTTTTTTACTTATTTTGATTATGGTATTTAAATTATATAAGACCTAAATATCTAGTATAAAGCCTTGAGAGGAGATTGGAGTCTAAAGATAAAAAACCAATTTATTAAGAGGCTTATTTGGAGGGATGAAAGCAAGGTATTGACAAATAAATGGAAGGAATGAAGATCTTCATTTCTATTGGTCAATAGTCATGCTGAATAGACTTTGAGTAAGCTATCTATAACAAAAATAAGAGTTTTAGTGACTTCAAAGATGGAATTTGAAAATCAAAGGCTAGGATTAAAAAGCTTATTTTTTGTACTACAATTTTAATATAAAAATCAAGAGATTTGAAAATTTTATGAGAAAGGAGTAGGTACTTGAAATTAAGGTATACAAATCATATCTATTATTATTCTTTTGAAGATACAAGAAGTTATATATAAGCTTTTAGAAATTAAAAGGTACAATTAAAGAAGTGATTTTAAAATCTATATTTTTTGTAGAAGAATTATTACATTTGAAGTTTGAAACAATGAGATATTAGAAGTTAAAGAAAATACATTGAATTTCAAGGTAGTAAATAGATCATTTTGTTAATAGTAATGATTTCTACCATATCTTAAGCTTTCAAACAAATTTTTATCTAAAAATTTTTAAAAAAATAAATTATTATATAAAAAAGCTATATACCAAATTTTCATGATATTTGAATATTTATTTTGTGAGATATGAAGAATTTAATATATAGATGTTTGTAAACAATAATTTGAAGCTATTGTTAGAATTTTGGTGATATCTAAAGATCGACAATAAATCAATAATTGAAATTTGTTGTAAAAGTTGTTAACAATATATTAATATTTCATATAAAATTTGAATACTTGTAGATGGTTTAATTTACAGATGTGCATTATTGAAATTAAAAAAAAAATTCTTTAAGATTAATAAAGGATTTAATGTATTTTGTTATATTTTGGAATATTTGATATTTTGCTATATTTTAGAATATTTGATATAATGGCCTTTTTTAGGAACAAATTATATAAATTTGGGATTTTTATCTATTTTGATACTTGATTGAAAACTTAGTGACAGCCAAAAGCCCAATACTTTCTTGAAGCAAACTCTTTCTACCTTGACATTGTGTAATTAGAACCTTGTATAATTTCTAATAAAGGTCTTATTTTCTCCTCAAAATATTCTTCTTATTTTATAATTGATGTATGTTTGAGACCTAAATATTATAAAATCTATACCTTATCAAATTTAGGAACCTCAATGTATTTATTAGATGAAGAGTTTTATTAGAGATATATCCTTTGGAGATTTAGAGAACCTTCTAAAATATTCTAGATATTTTTGAGTTAATAAAAGCTAATTGAAAAGCTTCCTAGTTGATAAAAGTAACTCGAGAAGCTTCATAATTAGTGGAAGGAGCTTGAAAAGCTTCTTAATTGGTAGGAGGAGTTCAAAAAGCTTTCCAGTTAGTAGAAGCTGCTAGATAAGCTTCTTAATTTGATACAAGCCACTCAAAAAGTATCTTAAACAGGGATATATATGGAAGTCAAGGCTGAAGAGTTCTTCAATCTTAACAATGTATCTCTTAGAGTTCTAGCTCACTTTTTTTGGTGTTTATATATTCATGTGATTAATTCAAATTCTTATTGATTTCTTCTTGAAATCTCATTCTAATTCAAGTTTCTTGCTTTATATTCTCATATCCTTGATAATTTGTTGAGAATGATTTCATCTTCAATATTAGAGCTGGATCTTGTAAGGGTAAAATTCACTTCTCAATCCAAGTTATAAGATGGCCTCAATTAAGAAATACTTATAAATTGTGGTGTAAAGTATAAAGAAAAATAAAAAAGAATGAAGGATAAGAACAACAAAAAATAAGTAAAATAAGTGCAATTAAGTAATTACACACTATAAAACTAGTCATAGTCTGTTTATTAGATTTTTATCTAATAAAAAATAAAAAATAAAAAATAAAATTTTAAATAGATAATTTTTTTTTATCTTTTCAATGATGTAAAAAATATATAAATTTAAATTATTATGAATAAGTTATGATAATTCAAAATTAAAAGGTAAATAACAAAAAAAATAAAGTGGAAATTTTTACCTCAAGAATAGCTTGTTAAAAGATCATGGATTCAAACCTCACCAAGGCTCACAAGTAGTGTGTATGGATATCATAGAGAGGCCACGAGGCCTTAATCTTATCCTCCTACTTACATCCAAGGTGCCACAATCCATATGGAACTTATGCACCTCCCTTCCTACAAGGACTATACTAGCTGCTGGTCCTCCTATTTTATACTAATAGAACTAATAATTTTACATTTTTGATTTCACCATGGTGTTCAAAAATACCCTATTAGCCTAGAAACCTTGTATGGCCTTCAAATCTTTCTCCATTTCTTCATAATAGCTCCCAAGGTGATAAAACTCATTTTTATCAAAGTCTTCAAAATTGCTCTAAAAATTCTTAATAAATTCTAAATAAATTCTCAATAAATTTTAAAAATCTCTATAATATTTTTAAGATGATAATATCAATTTAAAACTATTTTATTCTACCTTGGAAATTTTTTATAATAATAAAATCAATAAAAATCAACTCAAAATCCTATTTTCTATAAAAATAATTAAAAAGACATGAGATTTCTTTCTCATGCTTCTTCTATCTATTAAGTAATATTTATAGGTTTTTAATGAGTAATACATGTAAATAGAAGGCCAATATAGATATTGGTTTCAATAATTAACTCTTAATATTTAATAATAAGTAAAAATACTAAATCAACTAAAATAATTGCCTCCAAGACTTACTAAGACTCCATTTTTGTAACTTTCCTTCTAATAAGACTTTTATGTTTATAAATACTTTTAAATTCTAATAAACACTTAAATAGTCAAAAAAATCTCTCTAATCATAGTATTTGTATAACTAAATGACTTAAGACTATATTTTTAATCAATCCACCAATTAAAATCCATTGGTGGGACTCACAGATCCTTCTTATTAAAGAGTGGATTACCTTTGTACTTGAAGGTATACTAACACTATAGAGATTGCAAATTATCTTCTTTTAAATTGATATTTTTTTCATCATAATATTAGAGCTTTATCTCTCTTGTGAGAGAGTAGATCACTCCTTTCATTCAAGATCTTAAAGCGTTTTAGAAGTTACAGATTATCCTCTTCTAAATTGAGATTGTTTTTTAATAGATTCATTTTTTCTTTCTCTTAAAATGGCTGGATATCAAGATATTAGTATGACAAAATCTTATGAATCCAAATTAGATCCTATTATAAATTCTTTTACTATTTTCTTTGCTATGACTATAGAGATTGAAAGAGTTGTTAGAAAACCTTATAACAATACAACATTTGGAGTTTCACATTCTAAACTACATCCACCTCCAACTTTTATGCTTAAAGATGTATTATTACTAATGCTATGTTAAAAAAATCTATCTATTCAACAATGTGAGGAGCCTTGAGTTAGTCTTCTAAAAAGATATGATGATATGCATTCAAAGTTTTGAGGGTTTGTCAACCAAATTCAATTAATAATGGTCCTACAACTTAATATTTATTTAATAGAAGAATCATGGATTGGATTAGTTGGCTTCTTGCTTATGAAACAAGCATTATCATGGTTTGCTCCCTTGTTTGAAAAAAAATCATCAATTTTGAGCAACTTTGAAGTTTTTATAGAAGGATTTACAGAAACATTTAGAAAACATTATAAGGCTCATTGAGCAATAGCTAAGATCCAAATATTGTGGCAAGGGGCTTGCTTTGCATTAGCCTATATATCCAATTTTAGGCAATTAGCATACAATATGAATTGGAATAAAGAAGTTTTAATAAATAAATTCTATTAGGGATTAAGAAATTATATTAAAGATTTATTATTATCATTTTTAGATCTATAATTGTTAAATGAAGCCATTAATCAAGCTGTAAAATATGATAATTAATTATTCCAATATTGCTAAGATCAATGTTTATAGGCTTGAACAAGTCTATATGCAATTTGACATACTCTTCCTACATCAATAAGCATTTTAAATTCACACTTAGAAATAGAAGATATGCAACTTGATGTAATACATTTTAAATCTCTCAATCCACAAAAAAAGAAGCATCAGATGGAAGAAGGTCTATGCTTATATTTGTCAAGGACATACTTATCAAAATCTTTTAAAATATTTTAGAAGGTTCTTAGAATTCTCTAAAACCTTCGAAAACCTTCTAGTATTTTACAAGTAGATAGAAGTTCCTTAAGAAGTTTCTTAGTTGATAGAAGTTACTTGAAAAGCTTTCTAGTTGGTAGAAGTTGCTTGAAAAGCTTTCTAATTGGAGGAAGTTACTTGAGAAGTTCACTAATTGGTAGAAGTTACTTGAAAAGCTTCCTAGGTAGGAATATATATTGGAGTTGAAGTTGAAGAGTTCTTCAATCTCGACAATACATCTCTTGGAATTCTAGCTTACTTCTCTAGTATTGTTCTTGTACTCATTTCATTAACCTAATTCTTACCAGTTCTTCTTGAACTTCTTCTTTAAACTTTTAGTCTATATTCTGCATCCGTGACATTTAGTCTATGTTTTGTATCCGTGACAGTTTGTCGAGACTGCCTTTCTATCCATATCAGAGCTTAGTTCTTTGAGGCAAAGAGTGGACTACCCCTCTTCTTGGAGATACTTGAGCGTTCTAAGTATTATGGATTATCCTCCCTTAGATTGATATTGATTCCTTCTTCTTTACTTAGCTTGGCTGGTAGAAAAGACGTTAACATGGTAGAATCTTTGGAGTCAAAGTTAGATGTAATCATCAATGCCTTTAATTCTCTAGCGGTTAAAACTGCTGAAATTGAAGGAAATTTTGCTAAGCTCCTTAGAGCTACAAGAATAGGAGTGGCTCAAACTACAATACAACCACCTCTAGCTAGTGAAGTATTGCCATCTACATCTCAATGTGAAAATTTGATTACACCGTAGTACAAAGAGCCTCGAGTCAATCTCCCAAAGAAGTTTGATGGTACGCAATCAAAATTTTGTGGTTTAGTAAACCAAGTTTGATTGGTAACATTCTTGCAATTGGAATGCTAAGGAGTCGCAAGTTGGATTAGTGGAGACATTGCTTACTAGACAAGCTTTGTCTTGGTTTGCTCCCTTATTTGAGAAAAGGTCTTCTATCTTGAGTAATTTTGAGATCTTTTTAGAATCATTCAAGGAGGCATTTGGAGGGCATGATAAGGCTTGGTGGACAACCACCAAGATTTGTTTCCTATGTCAAGAATCACGCTCTATATTTATTTACGCAACAAACTTCAGACAACTTGCTTGTGATATCAATTGGAAATAAGAAGCGCTGGTGAGTCAATTTTATTGGGAACTCAGAGATGACGTGAAGGATTTATTCCTATCTCTACTTGATCCTCAAATACTCAACAAAGCAATCAGCCAAGCGGTGAAGTATAACAATTGGCTTTTTCAATGACGTCAAGAATATTATTCCAAAACTACACGATATCCATAAGGAAACCAGTTCTATTCGGCTGCTCCTATGAAGAGTGTGGAAGCTCAATCTAAAACAGAAGACATGCAAATCAATACGATACGTTTCAAGTCCCTCACAACTGAACAAAAGAAGCAACAATTTGAGCAAAACTTATGCTTATATCATGGAGAGGCAGGCCATAAAGCCGAAAATTATCCTAGAAAATAGACGCCTTGAACAACAAGACTCAGGAGTACAAGCATGCAGGAAAAAAAGGATGCCCAGCCACAATAAAGACAGTGCGGCTGGACATTTCAACACCTCAAATTAATCAAGGTCCCTTTTTCTCAGCTCAACCTTTTCATTGCTTTATGGTGTTGTACTGTAATTACTTATAATATATAAAATCCACTTAAAATGCATAATATGTTTATAGATTTAGATATGTGTTAGAATGGTTAGAAAAAAAAATTAAAGGGGATTGGTGTAAGAAAATTTATTTTAGATTTTTACTTAGTTTGGTTATGGGATTTAAATTACATAGATCTAAATATTTAGTATGAAGCCTTGAGAGAAGGTGGGAGCCTAAGGATGAAAATTTAAGATAATAAGAGGCTAATTGGAAGGAATGAAATCAAGGCATGGTCGGATGAAGGCAAAGAATGGAGAACTTCATCCCTATTGATTGAATACCATGCCCAATGGGCTTTGAGGAGGCTACTTGCAACAAGAATAAGGATCTCGGTGACTTCAAGGAGGCCATTAGAAAATCAAAGACTAGGATTAAAAAGCTTGTTTTTTGGGCTACAATTTTGGTGTAAAAATTGAGGGATTTGGAGTTTTAATAAGAGAGGAGTAGGCGCTTGAAGTTAGGGTGTAGAAATTGTACCTACTATCACACTTTTGAAGATTGAAGGAGTTGTATGAGAGCTTTTGGAGATCGGGAGGTGTAGCTAGAGAGATGAATTGAAGCTCTACACTTGATATGGAAGAATTACTACAATTGAAATTTTGAAGAAGAAGATGTTGGGAGTCAAAGACAGCAGATTGAATTCCAAGGCAATAAGTAGGCTGTTTTATTGATAGTGATGGGATTTGTCATATCTTGAGTTTTTGGATGAATTTTTGTCTCAAACTTTCTAAGAAGGTATATTATTATGCTAAGAAGCTATACATCAAAGTTTCATAGCATTTAAACTTTTAGATTGTGAGATATGAAGAATTTAGTACATGGATGTTTATAAACAAGGGTTTGAAGCTACTGCTAGGTTTTGGGAATATCTAAAGATTGGTAATGAATCAACAATTGAAATTTGTGGTGATAGTTGTGAAGAATATATTAATACTTTATATAAAATTGAAGTAGATTTGGGCAATTGGATTAAAAGTTATGGGTTATTAAAGTTTGGAAAATATTCCCCTCCTATGGGAGAATGAAGGTTTAGAGTATTTTGTTATGTTTTGAGTGGTTTGATGAAATAAGGCTTATATATTAGATGTAATAGTCCTATGAAGAAATCTTTTATATAAATTTGGAAGTTTTGTTATACTTGGATCTTACTCGAATAACTAGTGGTAGCTAGAAGTCCAGTGCTTTCTTGAGACAAATTCTCTCTACCACGACAACGGTACCTTTATTTCTTGATATTCAAAAATTGCAAATCGATGCTCTATTAGATTCAATAGCATCTACTTGTTTTTTAGATGAAGAGTTTGTTAAGCTTCACAAATTTCTTCTTGTAAAGCAACCAAAGCCTATCTATGTAGAAGTCATTGACGACTGATCTTTGTCTTCTAATGATGATACTCATGAAACTAAACCATTAAAGGTACGTGTTGAAAATCATGAAAGTAACATTATATTTAATATTATCAAGATCCCTTCATATCTAATCATTTTGGAGCTATCCTAGCTTGATAAATATAATCTATTGATAGATTGGAGGTTGTAAAAAGTGACATTTCCAACAAAACCCTTGAAGGTGGAGCCTGCCAAGATAATGTCTAAAAACAAACCCTTATTCATAGGTGCGAGGGCCTTTATGAAAGAAGCCAAGCATAATACACCTCTTACCATCTTTGTAACACCAGCTCGAGAAGATACAACTCCGACTTTGGTTATTCCGGAGCAATATGAAGAATTCAAGGATGTCTTTGAAAAGAAGAATGCTGACATGCTAACAGAGCATCAATCATATGATTGTACTATAGATCTCCAAGAAGGAGTACAACCATTATTTGGCCCAATCTACAATTTATCATAAGACGAGCTCTTAGTATTGAAGGATTACATTGAAAAGAATCTTGCAAAGAACTTCACTCGGCATTCTAAATCTCTAGCAAATGCACCTATCATCTTTGTGAAGAAGAAAAATAACATACACCCCAATTTCCTTGTTTCTTTTATAATTAAGCAATTTTTTTATTTTTGTTTGTAAGTCCTAATCCTAATCAGTGAGCTTTGACAAGCTATAACTTTTAATCCGACTGTCCACTTAATGTGAAATTTTGCACACAAATACTAATATAAGCTTTTTACATTTATAAAAAAAATTAAGTCAATCCAACTTATAGATTGCAAGAAAATGCCCAAAAAGCACACTAATGATACTCGGCCGCCAACTTAAAGATTGATGCAAAAACTCCAATGGTGATTTCTCCTTCTTTCACCATTAACTTCAATTCAAACTTGATATGTAGCTCAACTTATAAGTTTTCTATTACCATACTAAAATTTACGTTGATCCAATTAGTGGATCTTTAGTTATCATAGAAACCCTATCCAATCCTAAACTGCCAACTTCTAATAATCCTTTGTATCAAAGCTCAGATATCTCCTGATTGCATTGTTCGATTAATACAAATTTTTGTATACACTTAGCACATCCAAAAATATATAAAATATTAAATTTTGAACTATAGATACTATAGAGATTGTACGAATCGCTCAACAATGCAAGCCATCATTGTGTTATATAAAACCCAAAATACCAATAGAAACTCTGACTTTGAATAGCAATTGCTAAGTCCTTCAAAATCCTATGGTCATAAGCTAAATGCCCTTGAAACCTCCTTCAAGCTTGCTATTCAATCCTAGTCGCCGATCTTTGAATGTCTTGAATACTTGCCTTTGGTGGTCGTTTACGTGGCTGAAGGTCTGATTTTGACCCTGTCTCATATCCGATCATCCCCGGATATTGATCTAATTTATTTTAAGGATTTTTAAACTTAATCCTATCCTCAATTCAACCTTGGTATCTATCATATTAACTTTTTACTTCTCTTATTCTATTTTTATTAATTTATGGCTTTTTTAAAAGCCATGAATTAGTTTCTATAACCTAAAAAAAAATTTTAATAACTAACTTTTATCTTTTAGCTATTAGAGCAAGGATTAATCTAAGAGGCTTCTATGAATCTTTACTTAAGTACCTTAAGTTTCTAATAACCCAAGATAACTAAGTATTAAGTAGAATTTATCCTTATTCATACTTTTCACTATATAAACGTGTTACAACATGACAGCGAGGATTATTGAGGCTTGAACAAGATCACTGTGAAGAATCGATATCCATTACCACTAATATTTGGACTCTTGGAGCAACTTGGTGAAGCCAAAATATACACCAAGATAATTCTTCATTGAGCTTACAATCTTGTACAAGTAAAGGCGGGAGATGAATGGAAGACAACATTTTGGACAAGGTATGGATATTTTGAATATAATGCCATGTCTTTCGGATTGACCAATGCACCAGTTATATTTCAACATTTGATGAATGATATTTTTCAAGAATATTTGAACAAATTTGTTGTTTGTTATCTTAATGACATTTTGATCTATTCC
The DNA here is from genome assembly GCA_036785485.1 of Physcomitrellopsis africana. Taxonomy (NCBI): domain Eukaryota; kingdom Viridiplantae; phylum Streptophyta; class Bryopsida; order Funariales; family Funariaceae; genus Physcomitrellopsis; species Physcomitrellopsis africana. The sequence continues at coordinate 420,479 of JAWRVF010000253.1, forward strand.
AAGAACGTTCAAGAATATGAAGGTCATGTGAAGTTGGTGTTACAAAAACTTCAAGATGCAGGATTATGTACCAAATTAGAGAAATGCGTATTCTATCAACCCAAGGTAGAATTTCTTGATTATATTATTTCAAACAAAGAATTGTTGATAGATCAAAAGAAGGTTCAAGTAATAACAGATTGGACAGTACTAAAGATGGTACGGGATGTGCAATGTTTTTTTGGATTTTTCAACTTCTATTACATTTTCATCAAAAATTACTCACAAATTGCAATACCATTGACGTGGTTGACATCAAAGGACAAGCTTGAGTGGAGTATCCGAGCACAAGAGGCTTTTCAAGAGTTAAAGTCGGTGTTTATGACAGCTCGTATCTTAGTACATCTCGACTTTATAAAGGCCTTCTATTTGAAAACAAATGCTTTTGACTTTGCACTAGGAGTTGTATTATCACAAATAGAGAAAGATGATAAACTTCACCTGGTTGCATTTTACTCAAAGAAGTTTTCGACAACAAAAATCAATTATAAAATTTATGATAAGGAGTTGTTTGTGATAGTTGATTCTTTCCAAGAGTGGCGTCATGTATTAGAAGGTGCTGCACATCCAGTGACTATATATATAGATCACAAGAATTTGGAGTATTTCACAACAGCTCGAGTTTTGAATCGTTGCCAAGCTTAGTAGAATATGTCATTATCCCGATTCGACTTCATCATCACATATCGGCTAGGAAGGTAGTAAGGACTATTGGATGCATTATCGAGGAGATCATATCTAGCACCCAAGGCTGGAGATGCTACAAAGCATTTGATCAACAATGTACAACTTTGCTGTGGCAAGATATTTTCCAATTCACATGGCAAGATAACATTCAACTTTCTATCTTTGTTTGTAGCTTCTTTGAATTTTGTGACGCTAAGGAGATGGAGAATCAACAGCCAGCGGATTTGACTCAAGAGCCTTCATTTGCTGACCTACCGGACGAGACATTGCGACTGTCACAACCCTCAAGATGACGCGACCGAGATGAAGATCTTCAAGAACAACATGTTCTTCCTTGAATAGATGGCGAGATACAACGTGTTTGGTATCACGACCTTCGAAGAGATTCTCGATGTTTGGTGATTTTATTGGAGATAGGAACAACTCCTGACGGTGTTCCAGATGTGACATTTGAAGGAAGTTATGAAGGTCACAACAATGATCAAATAACAGGGTGGTCTTCTCGCCCTGGAATGGGACACTATCGATGGCTGAGAGGACCCATCAATTACCTTCAAAGAGAACAAAGATCAAAATATGTGGCAAATACTATTTGCCGCATCTTAGACTTTCTACACATGTAATCACCGCTCCTCGTGGAACTCCTCCTTTA